>BSBK01000692.1:0-2500 GCA_027943335.1 Chamaecyparis obtusa
CTCAATTCAGATGCATTTCTTGGACTACTTCCATATACAATCTGGAATGGTGATTTACCAGTGCTCCTGTTGACAGAATTATTGTATGCAAATTCCGCCTGTGGTAAAATCAAATCCCATCCTGTTGTCTTATCTCCAACCAAACATCTCAGCAAATTTCCCAAACTCCTATTCACCACCTCTGTCTGTCCATCAGTCTGTGGATGATGTGATGAACTAAACTTCAAATCTGTCTTCAACTTCTTCCACAATGTACGCCAGAAATATCCAACAAACTTAGTGTCCCGATCTGAAACTATGGTCTTTGGCAAACCATGAAGTCTCACTACTTCTCTGAAAAACAATTCTGCTACATGAACAGCATCATTAGTCTTCTTGCAGGGAATAAAATGTGCCATCTTTGAAAATCTGTCAACTACCACAAAAATTGAATCGTGTCCCCGCTGTGTCCTCAGTAAACCAAGAACAAAGTCCATACTGATATCCTCCCAAGGCTTCTCTGGTATAGGTAATGGCTGATACAACCCTGTATTCTGCTTCACTCCTTTCGCCATCTGACATACTCGGCAACTCTGTACAAACTTCTTCACATCTTGCTACAACTGTGGCCAATAATAATTCTCACTAACCAAACCAAGGGTTTTATCACGACCAAAATGTCCAGCCAATCCTCCGCTATGCTTCTCCTTGATGAGATTCTCCCTCATAGAACTTCATGGAATGCACAATTGACTCCCTTTGAATAGCATATCATCCTGGATGATGAAATCCAACCATTTTGTCCTGTCTAGAGTAACAGGTTCTGTACAAGCTTTCCAAGCTTCACCAAAATCAAGATCCTCTGGATATAAATTTTTGAGTTCCTTGAACCCAACCACTTCAATCTGCATTTCTGTCAGCAATAGTTGCCTTCTGCTAAGAGCATCTGCAACCCTATTAGACTTTCCACTCTTGTGTTTCAAAACAAATGTATAACTCTGCAAAAACTCAACCCATTTCAAATGCCTCTGATTCAACTTTCCTTGACTATTCAAATATTGCAAAGCTTGATGATCAGTATACAAAACAAACTCCTTAGGAAGCAGATAATGTCTCCACTTCTTTAATGCCTGAACTATAGCATAAAATTCTTGATCATAAACAGAATATTTCCTCTTGGCATCATTTAACTTCTCACTGAAATAAGCAACAGGTTTACCTTCTTGGCTCATAACAGCTCCTATTGCAGTACCACTAGCATCACAATCTACTTGAAACACCTTATTGAAATCTGGAAGTGCTAAAACAAGTTGTTCTGTAACTTTTTGTTTCAACAATTGAAAACTCTTTTCTGCCCCATTAGTCCACTTAAATTCTTTTCTATCCCCTCTCATTGTTTCAGTCAAGGGTCCACAAATACTGCTAAAATTTTTGATAAACTTTCTGTAAAAGCTAGCCAAACCATGAAAAGATCTTACCTCAGTAGCACTCCTTGGAGTAGGCCATTCAAGGATAGCCTGTACCTTCTCTGGGTCCATTTTTAGACCTTCTGCTGAAACTACAAATCCCAAATACACTAACTCTTTCTTCACAAAACTGCACTTCTTCAAATTAATCAACAATTTCTCATCTCTCAACTTTTCAAACACCATACGAATATGCATCATATGTTCCTCCAATGTCTTGCTAAAAATCAAAATATCATCTAGGTAAACTATGACAAACTTACCCAGAAATTCTTTTAGAACCTCGTTCATGAGCCGCATGAAAGTGCTCGGTGCATTGGTTAGCCCAAAAGGCATGACTAACCACTCATATAGTCCTTCCTTTGTCTTGAAGGCGGTCTTCCATTCATCTCCTTCTTTGATCCGAATCTGATGATATCCACTTTTTAGATCTATCTTTGAAAAATACACAGCTCCACTCAAACAGTCCATAATATCATCCATTCGTGGCAATGGAAACCTGTACTTGATTGTGATCTTGTTTATTTCCCTAGAATCTGTACACATCCTCCATTCTCCATTCTTCTTTGGTGCTAATACCGCTGGTACAGCACAGGGACTCAGACTCTCACGGATCAATCCTTTCTGTAACAGTTCATGTACTTGTCTGTTCAACTCCTCACTTTCTGCAGGTGTCATTCTGTGTGCTGCCTTATTTGGCAAACTCGCTCCTGGGATCAAGTCCATCTGATGACTGATCTTCCTGACTGGTGGTAATCCATCAGGAACGTTATCGGATACAATATCTTGAAACTCATTCAACAAATCTGCAACTTCTACAGGAACATCTTCTACTTCCTCTTTACCAGCTTTTGGAATTAAAGCAAAACATACATGCTCATGCCTCATACCATCTAGGAATTTCTTTCCATCAACAAATGTTATTCTTGCATTACCACATACCTTTTCTTCGGTCTCCTTCAATGGCTTTAGCTTATGTCGCACTCCATCCTTTGTCAGGGAATAGGTATTCGCACGACCATCATGTACAGCACATCTGTCAAACTGCCATGGTC
>BSBK01000692.1:622500-1045000 GCA_027943335.1 Chamaecyparis obtusa
CATAATCTTCCTTTTACTTATTCCAATCCCATTCCAACTATGGTTCCAAGTGTTCCTCCAGTTGTGTCTTCCATTCCTACTATTTCTTACACTCTACCTAGTGTTTCTAATGTTGTTGTGCCTATTATTTCCTCTAATGATTCAATGATCATTAGTTTGGCTCAAAATGTGTCATCTTTAGAACAAAAACTTGCTTCTTTAACTCAAAACAAGTTTAGCATTCCTACATGTGACACAGGAAGTCCTCTATCCCTAGAAATCATTCAAATTCCTATTCCTCAACAAGTTGATATGCCTCATCTTGAGAATTACAATGGAAAAGGAGACCCTGTTACTCATGTTAAAACATTTCAAATCCTTTGTAGTGACTATGCTCATGACCATAGGATTTTATCCAAGCTATTTGCTAGAACCTTCCATGATAAAGCCTTGCAATAGTTTTGTTCCTTGCCTCCTTATTCTATTGATTCTTTCCCAAAACTTGCCAATGTTTTTAATCAGAAATTTCAAAATAACATTGGTTTGCAAGTATCTTTGACTGATTTGATGCATTGTAAACAAAGCACTAAAGAAAAATTGACTGAATCCATTGGTAGATTTAAGCATTTACATGCTCAAATTTCTTAACCTGTTCCTGACATTGATATTTAACGTATCTTTATTTAAAATTTGCAAATGGATATTAGAGATAAGATTTTTCCTACTGAATTTACCTCTTTTCAATAACTTTGTGCAGCACTTCATCATTATCAATTACAAGTGAGTCAATTTGAGAGCAACACTCCAATGGCTCCTGTTCCAGTTGATAAGAGTGATGCTGCTCCTAATCCAAACAAATTTTAGAAGCCTAACAACTATGTCAAGACAAACAAAGAAGCGAATACAGTTTGTTATCACTATCTTAATTTTTTTTAGCTTCATGCTAAAACTTTTGAAAATCTAGTTTTTAGACCTAATTGTAAGGTTTCATGGTGAAAACCCTAGGTTTGATGGGAGCCCTAGCTGGTCTTAGCATTGTTATATTTTTGTGTTACTTTTTGGTTTACTAACTCTCCAAATACGCATGTGCTATTTTCCACCCCTTTTAAATGACCACTTTATATGTTATATTGTTAGGTTGTCGAACATAATACCTTTTTAATATTTCTCTCAAAGCCTAGGTTTCTCATAAATTTTCCTAAGTGATTAACCCTTTAAAAATGAGTGGCTATCATTAAATCTCAAGGCTCCTTGTTGTCAGAATTTTTGACATGCAATCTAGCGACAAGCAAACATCTATCTTGGTGGGCCCATCTTCGGTGTTGTGTTGGTGATTAAACTGAGTAGTGCATCAATGGATGTCATTAGAATTTTGGGTCGAGATGATTCCTTTTTAAGCATCGCGGTATAGTGACAAGTGTCCGATCAAGCTTTACCGACAACAAAAAAATTTATGACATGATAGTCTCAGTGGAATTTTTTTCGGGTTGACACTCATCTTAGGTGACGTAACAGTTATAGGGTCAGGCTTTTCAAAGAGTAAAAAATTGATTGATCTTACAGTTTTCATTATACCCTTGATGAAAGATGTGAACAATTTAAGCTTCACTGTATAGGGATGACCGTTCGATGCTATATGATGGGTGAGATGGTGAGTGGGCCCTAAATTCCCATGTCACTTTGACATGTGTGTTTTTGTTTGGTTAAAATAAGTATGATGTGGTAGTTGACATGATTTTTGATATTAAAGAAGAAATAGAGAAAGGGCCCACCCACCTGTTCTTGTAAACGTGGCATCTTTTGGTTCGACAGAGAGTTAAGTGATGTGTTATAGTAGGGATGACCTTCTCAGATGGTTAAGGATCAACAAGATCTCACGGTTGTCAGTATACCATTGAGGAAAGATGCACAATTTTTAAGGTCTACGATATAGCAAAAGTCGTTGATCTTGTTTAAAGGACGAGGACTAAAAGGCGGGTCCTCTATCGCCAATTCATGCTGACATGATCATTTCTGATTGGCTAAAGGTAGGAGGTGAGCTATCAGATTGTTAGTATACTTGACACTGAGGATAAAGTTAGGGTTCACTACCTACTGATCTGTCTGATGTGGCATTTGCTAATTCGATGAAGATTTCAAAAGGGAAGGTGGGGTCATTGCTTCAAGAAAAGATAAAGTGATATGAGTTGGAAAGAATCTTGTGGTTGTCATTACATCACTGAAGGAAGATGCTCAGATTCTATGCCCATGCTTTAGAGACAAGGTGACACTTGTCTGCTCTAATCAGAGTAAAGTTAAGTTGTTTCTTTTCCCACATGGTTTAATTTGAGCTATTCTCATTGGCTGGGAACTCATTTGGGAAAAATGAAAAGAAGGTTTCACGAGTATTTTTGCTGATCATCTAATGCATTGAAAAGGAAACAAGATCAATGGTCTGAATTCAAATTTTTTCTCTGTGATGTTGTTCATGTCTTGGGAATGTTGAGGCCACCAGCTTTTAGTAATGGTGGACTTAATGAGCTACGTGCGGATGAATTGTAAATGGTTGGCAACATTATATATCAAAATTTGATCATTATTTTTCTTTACCACTCTCATAAGCATTTTGGAAAATTGGATTGTCCTTTGGAGCGATATCAAGAAAAGTTTTTTCAGGTGCCTGGTAGGTCATAATTTTTTGAACTCAAGAATTGTTTGAAGTCTAAAGGAATTGTGGGAGGAATTCTGTTGCTAGCTGATATTTTTAGCATTTTTCTCTAGTATTTATATATTGTTCTAAAAAGCCCTAGTTTAAAATGCCACCAAAGAGGGGACTATCTGGGAAGATAGAGAATAAAGACAGGGGTGTCTTTGAAGACTTAATGCAATTGCTCCCGCATTCAGATAATGGGGCAGCTAGATTAAAAGAGTTGGTCCCAAGGAACCCTAGGGATTATGTAAATAGTGGGCTTCATGATAGAGGGAACTGGATGAGAGATGCTAGGGTGGGAGAAGATTATAATGGCCTCATTTTGTTCAAAGAAGCTTACTCATAGAGGAATTCATGTGCCCACCTCAGTAACATTTGGTAGTTTGATATTGGAAAGTTGGTAGTCCCTGGAGTTTTTATGGATGTAGAATTGTTAATTCAAATTGCTAAGTGCTATGATCCTATGACAAAGTGTTTCAAGGATGTAAATGGAAATAACCTTATTAGTATCATGGAAGAGGAGATTAGGGAGGTTTTATCATTGAATGACCCTTCTATTAGGTTAGAGTGAATAGATTTTATAGAATTTACTGAGTTATATGAAGCCCAGAAGGATTATTTGAGGATAGGTCCTCTGAGGGATTTCTTAGACCAGATTAGATCCATGTGTGTCATCAGTCCAAGTACAAGTACAACAGAGCCCTTTAGGATGGATTTATTCAGTAAGAGAGCACAAGGTTTTTACAAGTCTTTGACTTTAATCCTAGGCCATGATGAGGCCACTCATATGCCAATTCCCTATATGTTCATGACGGTGCAATCACTACATCCTAAATTGGCATTAATCTTTAACTTTGCATCTCACTTGCCTGACCTAGTCCATGAGGGATTGATGGGGATAAAGAACATGAAGGTTAGTAGGCCCTTTGGGTGGTATTCTATGCTCATGCATATGTTCTTGTACAAAGGTGAGCAGTTCTTCAGTTCAATAGTGAAAATTGTTAAGGACAGAAATGGAGAAACCCTTCCAGTTCAGTTGTGGACCATAGCTTTGTCATGGGATAGAGTTGATGCCAGTTTCATTACCTTTGACAAGGATTTTGCTTCAAGACTTAGGACATTGTTATTTTTTGACAATCCTAGAATCCCAAGGGAGTTACTAAGGTTAATTAGACCAAAGGACTACTGTTAGGACATTACTATAGTCCATAATTTTGGGGATATCATATTATATCCTGTTTCTATAGTTTTTAGAGTTTATGGTTGCACCTTACATTTTTCCCTACCAAGTTCCACCAAAGGTAGGATATGCTAAAATTCTGAGGTAGATTGGTGACTTACAAGAGAATGTCCTTACTAGTAAAGGAAGAGGGACTTTCTTCCCTGTTATTACATTTTCTCATCAGTATGTTATTACTAACGGAGGATGGGTATATTTGAACCAAGTATTGCAACCCTATAGAATGCCTATAGCTGCAGTAAGGTGTGCAAATAATGAGGGTTTCCTATCAAGAATGTTTAGAGATAAGGTTAGGTGTGCTCTTATGGCCCACCTATTCAATTTTCTTGAGGATATAATAAGGAATGAGTTTGACCTCCAAACTCAAGAAATAAAGAAGGAGAAATGGGTGATCTACAAGAAGACTATAAATTTCATAAGAAATTTTGATAGATCTTATGACCCATTAAAAGGTTTTGAGCCATGAGCAAGGAAGGTAGAGGCTCTTATGGAGCATTTTGAAGGCATCATGCATGCAGTAAATGAGAAGAGGGCTGCTATGAGCAAGACAGACCTTGAGAAGGCTAGGCAGATTTTGAGCTAGCCAGGATATATAAAATTAACCCCAAGGGGAGTCTATACTATGCAAAAGAGATGTGGATACATTTTCTCCTACCAACATAGCAGAGAGGTGAGGATATTCCTTCTATTTCTATGGGAAAGTGGCCTATGAATGATCCAATAATGCAAGGACCCTCTCCAAAGAGGCAAAGACAAGAGGGATTAGGATCAGAACAAAATGTATACTCTCCCTCTCAATCCCCCTTACATTTAGATGAACATGGGGTAGCAGAATAGTTGGTACAGATGAGTAATGAGGGAAACATTTTTGTTTCCAATGATGAACTACAAGAAGGAATGCCAGAGGTGCCTAAGGAGGTTGCCATGGATCTTACTGTTTTTGAATTTGAGGGTAAACAAATGGACCCTATTTTAAAACATGCCAATGATTCTTTTTTCATTGATGAAAAATTTGTTAGGACAAGGGCATTCTTCCAATTTTTGTGGAGAATGAAAATAAATTAGTTCAAAGAAATCTGTGAGAAGAAGAAAGAAGAGTTCCTTGATAGGGACATAACAGAGATAGAAACTAAGGCTAAGGGAGAAATGATGAAGCAGTTTGAAAAGATTACTCCTGAGGAGGGAAGGGATATGGTCCATACTAAAGGGGTGCTGATTTTGCCAGAGTGGGATATTGCTGATGCAATAGTCTTTGACCAAGTTAGGAAGAGCAAGGTAAAGACTCTTCCTACTATAGAATAGACCCAACAAGCTGCTAGGGGAATTGCCTTCTCAGAGGATCATGTAGCCTTGGTAATTTGGTCCCTTAAGAGGGAGGAAGAAAAAGGAGAAAGAGAGGCTCTCTCTATAGAATATGCAGGAAATCTATTGGTACAAAGAGTAGGTGAGACTTCTGGTGTGGAAGTTTCAAACCCAATTTTGGAGACTGCCAAATTTAATGTCAAGGGTGTAGAGAAAGATGCTCAAGAAAAAGAAGAGCTAAGGAACAAATTTGAAACTGTCATCAAGTCCTACAATGAGCTTAAGATGGAGCTAATCCAAAAGGAAAAGTTAATTGCTAAGTTATCAGGACCACAGGATCATAGGTCACCACAACTAACGATAGCTGACAAACCTACAATGGTTTCATCATCTAGCCCTATTATTGAGTTTCCACCATCACCCTACCCAGAGACACATTTAGATGCAAGACTCAATTGGGAGAAGCAATAATTTCTTGAGGAAACCAATCAATTCAAGAGGAAGAGGAAAGAATTAGACAAGATAAGGGAAGAGTATGTGAAAGATAAGAGCCTATTGAAGCAAGAATATGAAGACAAGGTAACATAAGCTATTATGCCATTTTCTACAAACTTGAATCCCACAATCTTGTTTGACCATGCTAGAAGGCTAGGAACACTACTTACCTCATTGGATAAATATAAGAGTGAGTTTGAACCAGTTTTAAAGAAATAGATTGAGAGGTCTCCAAATGTGAGATTGTTCAGATTATTGTCTAAGTCCCAAAATCATCCTGATCCACTGATCGAGACATTGCTCCAGAATGTGAAGAAGCTAGTGGAGGATGACATACTCTTAGGTCATTTTGAGAGAAATTCAAATTTGATGAAGAAGGAATTAACACTTCCCAGTTGTGACTTGATCCCAAGGGTCTCAAGAAGAATGGTGAGCTCAAAGAATTGATCAAGTGGCGAGCACAAATTGATGATGACTTCTCTGCTAGGATGACTAGCATTTTTACCCTAGAGAATACTATATTCTTTATTCATACTATTGAGACTTTAATTTTTGCTAAGTCCAAGTTTGATTTTATTCAATGAGAGATTAGTTAATTAGAAGTCAGGTGGGAATAGTTGTCTGGAAAAAATGCAGAATTTACAAGTTTTGATTTCCCAAGCAAAGAGGTGTACAATAGGTGGAGGTATCAGTACATACCTCATGTAGAAAAAGTAAATACTCCACCAACCTCTTAAAACAAGTGAAAATAGTTACTTTTTGAGCCATCAAGGTTGTTGAGATGCAGAAAGGTATTTATTATAGGATTGACAATACAAATATTACAATTAGATTTGTTGAAAGAAGCTGAGGACAACATTGAAGACATAAAGCAAGGTGGCTCATCTACAAATATATCACCTATTTGATCAGTGTATTTATTGTAAACCCAATAGGGTTTTTGTAAATTTTTTAGGTTAGGAATTTTGTAAACCCTAGAATGATTGGTAGCTTGTTGCATTTCCTTGTATATAAAGGATTTTCCATGATCATTCTAGGCATTGAGGGTTTATGTGTTAAAAAGATAGAGATTCTAAAACCCTAGCCCTCAGCCGAGGATTGTAACATTTTGTATCATTTTTATCAAAGAAATAGAGAAGTACATGTTGTTGCTTCTATTCTACAAGCTTACTATTCAGAATATGATGTATACAATGATCAAGGTTATACTTAATACAAATCTCAAATCTTTGTCTCTCCTTTGAGTTTATTCTGTGAATCTTTAAGTCTTTCTGGGATTTATATGTATGTATTTGGCTTTGAGTTCTAATCTAGGGTCGGATTAAATATTTCTCAGGGTGGGATACATGTTTACTGAATTTATTTGAGGATTCTCTATAAGTAGGAAAGACTTTAGGTGTTTGTATTTATGTTTAAATACCAGTTCTTTTCAAAACATCTTTGTATTCATTCTATCTTTTGATATCTTTCCCAATGGATAAGGCACTGGCCTATATTTTCCTATCTTTCCTTTGTGGGGAATGATCAAGATCTTGTAATCCTAAAACATAAAATCAATACCAGTCTTTTCAATTTTTATTTACTTTATATAAGTTGTTCTACCCAGTAATGGAGATTCAATGAATAATAGGTTGTTATTTAGTACTTTCTCACTGTCATCTATTGTAAGATCTAGTATTAAGTGAAGAATAGAGTTGAATCTATTGGATCAAGTGTAGCCACCTTGGTTTTGTAGAGCCAGAAGTGAAGAGGGTAGTCTTGGACCTATAGTTGGTCCAATTGCTTATAGATTTCCCATAGTTGGAATTAACCACTCCTTAACATTAGTCATAAGCATATTGGTATCTCTTGGTTTGAGGAACCAGCAAGATGGTGACTCTACTAGGGATGTTGTAAAGATTTGTATAAAATAATGTAAGTATAAGTTGAGCTAGACTCCTGGCCTACTTATTTTCAAAACTAGTTAGTTACCTTATACACAGAGTTGATTCCTTTTCAATTTTTGCCTACCCTTCCTATTTTAAAATCATAGAAAATCCCATTTAGCTTGAGTCGTGACTCTAAAACATCTCTGTACTAGTGCTTAATAAGATATCACTATATCCAAATGAGTTTCAAAAATATAAGGTCTTGGAGGAAGGTTTGCAGGGTGAGCTTCCAACCACATCTAGACGAAGTCAGGTTAGAAGAGAAAAAAGTACTAATGACATGTCTCTTACCTGGAAGCAGAAGGGAAACTCAAGACAAGAAAGTCTTTCTCCTCCTAGTCAAAAGGGAGATGCCTCAAAATATGAGGAGGTAGTTGACCTAGGCCTAAATCAATATGAGGATTATTATTCCCCCATAGAAAGAGAGGGTGAAAGGTTTCCCCACAATAGGAAAATAAACCCTAGTAGACGGTGTAGAGGGGAGAGAAAATCTAGAAGTAAAAGTAGGAATGGAAAAGATTTTGTCCCCCCTTTCACCCTTGGTTCATCATTACCCCAAGGCCTCCATGAGTCTCAGGATCAACAAGAAGAGCCTCAAGCATAGTAGGTGTTAGCTTGTGGTGACTAATCAGGAAAGTACTATCCAGGAAAGTATTGTACACTTTTTTTGGTTATTTGGGCCGACTACTTATAACTCATTCTAACCCTAAAGCGGGAAAATATTGTATAATATGGCTTAGGGTTAGGGATTTTCATGATGTATGATTTTAGTACTTGCGACAGAATTGGGCTGTAAGGGATTACGGATTGTAATCAGGTTGTAATCACTGGATAATAATAATATTGGACTCACTGTTGGTGGATGTAGCCCAGGGATTGGGTGAACCACGTTAAATTTGTGTGTCTTGTGTTCTATTCTGTGTGGTTTATTATTTTCTGATATTAGTTATATTTGCACATAATTGTTATTTCTGCCTTGTTAATCCTAACAAGTGGTATCAGAGTGAGGTTATTTCGTTCATTCTTTCATCTATTCTCTGAAGTAGGTCTCACGAGTTAGTGGGAGAGTCTCTCGGTTAAGTGGGAGAAATGGCAGATGAGGGTAGGCTGAAGGTTGATAAGTTTAATGGGTAGAACTTCCAGTTATGGAAGATGAAAATGGAGGATTATCTCTATCAGAAGGATCTATGGTGGCCATTAGAGGGAGTAGCCAAGAAAGAGCAATCAATGTCTTAGGAAGATTGGGATATTTTGGATAGGAAGGCACTGGGGAGTATTTGTCTATGCCTGGCACAATCAGTGGCATTCAATATTACTGAAGCAAAGATAGCTAAAGATTTGATGGAAACCCTAGCGAAGTTGTATGAAAAGCCTTCAGCTTCAAACAAGGTATTTCTTATGAAGCATTTATTTAATATGAAAATGGTAGAAGGTGGATCAATTACTGATCATTTGAATGAGTTTAATATAGTTACAAGTCAATTAACCTCAGTTAAAATTACTTTTGATGAAGAGTTTAGGGCTCTCTTGATTTTGTGTTCTTTGCCAGAAAGCTGGAATGGCTTGGTAATGGCTGTTAGTAATTCTATTTCTGATTCTAATACCCTAAAGTATGATGATGTTATTGGTGTTATATTGAGTGAGGAAATTTGTAGGAAAAGCTCAGGGGCATCCACATCGGGTAGTGTATTGAACACAGAAAGCAGAGGCAGAACAAGAGATAGAGGAAACAACTCTGGAAATCGTGGGAAATCAAGAGGAAAATCAAAGGGAAAGAGGTCCGAATCTAAAGGGCCAAATGATTGCTGGTACTGTGGAAAACTAGGTCATAAGAAGAAAGATTGTTGGTCTCGGAAGAAAGATCAAGGAGACAAAAATGAGGGAAACAAGGAAGCAAATGTGGTAAGTAACAAATCCAAGGAGGATGCTTTGCTCTTGTCCTTAGAAAGTATTGATGATTCATGGGTTTTAGATTCTGGGGCTTCATTTCATGCTACACCCCATAGAAGTTATTTTGTTGATTATGTCCAAGGGGATTTTGGGCTAGTTTATTTGGGAGATAATGAACCCTGTCAGATTGTTGGAAAGGGAAAAATTAAGATTAAGTTGCAGAATGGGAATCATTGGCTACTACAAGAGGTAAGACATGTTCCAAGGCTGAGTAGGAATTTAACTTCAGTAGGGCAACTGGGTGATGAGGGTTGCACAGTTACTTTTAATGATAAAATTGGAAGGTTTCAAAAGGTTCCTTAGTAGTAGCAAAAGGTGTGAAAGTAGGCACCTTATATCTTTGTACAGGTCATACTGTTCCTTCTACTTTAATTGTTTCAGAAGATAATGAATGTTCAAGAATAGTGGCTGCAGTTGAGCAGGAAGAACATCAAACTATTGTTGTAGATTCTGACACAGCATTGTGGCACAATAGACTCGGGTACATGAGTGAAAAAGGTATGAAATTACTTCATTCAAAGAAAGTTTTACCTGGTCTGACATGTGTCAATATGGATTTCTGTGAAAGTTGTGTTTATGGAAAACAAAAGAGAGTTAGTTTTGTGAAGAGTGGGAAGGAAAAGAAAAATGAGAGATTAGAGCTTGTGCATACAGATGTATGGGGACCAGCTCAGGTATCTTCCCTTGGTGGCTCTCTGTATTATGTTACATTTATAGATGATGCAACAAGAAAAGTATGGATTTATTTCCTTAGATAGAAATCTGATGTATTTCAAACTTTTAAGAAATGGAAATGCTTGGTTGAGAATGAGACTGGTAAAAAGTTAAAATGTCTCAGATCTGATAATGGTGGTGAGTATTGCAGCACAGAATTTGAAGAATATTGTTCCTCTAATGGTATTCGTAGGCAGAAAACTATACCAAGGACTCCACAAGAAAATGGAGTGGCTGAACGCATGAACAGGACAATAATGGAGCGTGCAAGGAGTATGAGGTTGCATGCTAGGCTGCCCAAAAATATGTGGGCAGAGGTAGTGAACACCGCTGTTTATTTAATCAATAGAGGCCCCTCTACTCCTTTGGACTGTGGTATTCCAGAGGAAACATGGAGTGGTAAGAAGGTGAGTTATTCTTTTCTCAAAACCTTTGGTTGTGAAGCTTTTGCACTTATAGAATCTGAAAATAGAACCAAGCTGGAAGCTAAGTCAAAGAAATGTGTATTTGTTGGGTATGGCATTGATGAATTTGGTTATAGGCTTTGGGATTTTGAAAATCATAAAATTGTAAGAAGCATGGATGTCATATTCAATGAGAAAGTATTGTACAAAGATCTGTTGCTGCAGCATGAGAAGAAAGAAAATGACTATGTAGTACTGGATGATACTCCACAAGTTTATGTTCCAGTAGTTCCTTATGCTCCGCAACAACAGCAACAACAAATACCACACACCCCAGTGAGTGTTAGACGGTCAACAAGGCTAAGTAGACCTCCAAAAAGATTTTCTCCATCTTTGTATTCTATTTTGTTAACAGATGCTGGTGAACCTGAATGTTATAATGAAGCTGTGTAGGTGGATACAAAGCTTCAGTGGGAGTCTGCAATGACAGATGAAATGGACTCTTTGCTGAAAAATCAGACATGGGATTTATGTAAGTTACCTGCAGGTAAAAGGGCTTTACAGAATAAATGGGTTTACAGGATCAAAGAAGAGGATGGAGGTATGAAAAGATTTAAAGCCAGATTAGTTGTAAAAGGATTTGCACAGAAACATGGTATTGATTTTGATGAGATATTTTCTCTAGTTGTTAAAATGACTTCTATTCGTACTGTTTTAAGTATTGTGGCTACTGAAGATTTGCATTTAGAGCAGCTTGATGTTAAAATAGCCTTTCTTCATGGTGATTTGGATGAAGAAATATATATGGTTCAGCCACAAGGATTTGAGGTCAAGGGTAAGGAGAATTTGGTGTGCAGATTGCAGAAAAGTTTATATGGCTTGAAGCAAGCACCTTGGCAATGGTATATTAAATTTGACACTTTTATGAATGGGCATGGATATAGTCGGTGTCATTCTGACCATTGTGTTTATTTTGAGAGGTTGGATGATGACAGCTACATTATTTTATGTTTATATGTTGATGATATGCTTGTAGCTGGGTCTAACAGTTAGCAAAATCTTTTGCTATGAAGGATTTGGGGGCAGCAAAACAAATCCTTGGTATGAAAATTTGTAGAGATAGGAAAAATAGGAAATTGTCTCTATCTCAGGCTGATTATATTGAGAAGGTGTTGCAATGTTTCTCTATGGAAAATGCCAAAGCTGTCAGCACACCTTTGCCTGGTCATTTGAAATTGACTAAGGATATGTGCCCCAAGACACCAGAAGAAGAGACTAAAATGTCTAAGGTACCTTATGCTTCATCTCTAGGGAGCTTAATGTATGCTACGGTATGTACTAGGCCAGATATTGCACACGCAGTGGGAGTCGTTAGCCGTTATATGAGTAACCCTGGTATTGAGCATTGGAATGTAGTCAAATGGATTCTCAGATATTTGAGAGGCACATCCAGTAAGTGTTTACACTTTGGGGGTTCTACTACTACTGTACAAGGCTATGTTGACTCAGATTTGGCAGGAGATATAGATAGCAGGTGGAGTACTACAGGTTATATATTTACTGTTGGTGGGACAGCAGTGAGTTGGATTTCTCGACTACAAAAGGTGGTTGCTTTATCCACTACAGAGGCAGAGTATGTTGCTGCTACAGAGGCAGCCAAGGAGATGATATGGCTTCAATTCTTCATGGAAGAATTGGGACATCCACAAAAGGATAATTTTCTACATACAGATAGCCAAAGTGCCATTCATCTTGCAAAGAATTCTGCTTTGCACTCAAAGACAAAACACATACAGTTGCGGTACCATTTCATTCAATCAGTTTTGGATGATGGACAGTTAAGGCTGGAAAAGATTCATACTGATGATAATCCAGCAGATATGTTTACAAAGGTAGTAATAAGGGAGAAGTTGAACTCATGTTTAGCTTCAGTTGGTCTTCTAGACTGAACAAAATAAAGGAACAACTGAGTCCAAGGTGGTTCAATCCAGTGGGAGCCTCATGTGGGTAGCGGTATTGCTATAGGATCAGTCTGCAAGTGGGAGGTTTTTTAGTATAGTGTGGATACTGATCAGTCACCAAGTGGGAGATTGTTAGCTTGTGGTGACTAATCAGGAAAGTACTATCCAGGAAAGTACTGTACACTTTTCCTCCCGACCTTGCCGGGGTTCGGGGCCGGGTCAGGCCCCGAATGGGGGTTTGGGGGCGGCAGCCCCCAAGAGTAGGGGTTCGGGGGTGCAGCCCCCGAGGAAATTTTTTTTGAGGCTGACTACTTTTTTTGATTATTTGGGCCGACTACTTATAACTCATTCTAACCCTAAAGCGGTAAAATATTGTATAATATGGCTTAGGGTTAGGGATTTTCATGATGTATGATTTTAGTACTTCCGGCAGAATTGGGCTGTAAGGGATTACAGATTGTAATCAGGTTGTAATCACTGGATAATAATAATATTGGACTCACTGTTGGTGGATGTAGCCCAGGGATTGGGTGAACCACGTTAAATTTGTGTGTCTTGTGTTCTATTCTGTGTGGTTTATTATTTTCTGATATTAGTTATATTTGCACATAATTGTTATTTCTGCCTTGTTAATCCTAATAGTAGGTTGAATCTAAAACAACTTTGCCTGATTTTGAGGAGATATTTGAGGAAGTATATGAATTGGAAAGGGGAATTCATGAACAAGAAGCTATTAGGAAGAAGAGAGAAAAGGAAAGAGAAGAAAAAATTAGACATGCCATGATAAGGGTTGACCAATTAAAAAGATAACTACTAAATTTAGAAGCTATAAATTATGTTCCCATTCCTAAATAGACAAGTGAATAGCCCATTATCCAACAGGTCTTCGAAACAAGGAATCCAAGGGATAAGGCAAAGTAGAAAGTAGTGGGCATTTCAATTAATGAGCCTGTAGGCCCTAAATTTCCCATAGATTCCACTTTAAGATTGGAAGCAGACCTTTGAAAGGCCAAAAGAGAACAAGAATTACTAGCTAAAGAATTGGAAAAGGTAGAGTTGGAAGCTTCAGCATTAGAAATGAAAAAGAAGATAGATTTTCTTAGATGGTCTGTAGGACCTACTAACTTTGCTAATTCTACTATGACACAAGGAGAAAATGTTGCAAATTTAGCAAATTAGACAAATGGGGTGTTTCCCCACCAGGATGACTCAGAATTTCTGCCATGACAAATACTAATGCATCTACATCTTAAGGTGTTGGTGTTTTTAATACAAGGGTTATACATGAAAGATGCAAACAGTTGGTTTTTACTGGCATCCCTGGATATCCCAACCCCATCCCTAAAGAAATCAAGAAGAAACTTCCCAAGTTCACTGGAAGTAATGTTGTCACTTGTGAGGAGCACCTAAAAAAATTTATTGATGTGATTGATGATTATAACATTGTACCTGATGATGTTATCATGAAATTGTTTGTATAATCCCTAACATAAGATTCAAGGGATTGGTTTAGGGCTTTGCCACATGGTAGCATATGTTCATGGGATCAGCTTAGGCATTGTTTCAATGAGTAGTATGGGGATAAAACACATGAGGGTTTTATGTTAAATGAATTTAATAACATTAAGAATAATTTCAATGAGGATGTTGTTGAGTTTAATGTCAGATTCCAAAAGGCCATGCATAAATTCTTGCAAGTCATTAGATTGGATGATAGAGTATGTCTTGTCACATATTTGAATGCCTTTGATTCTAAGATGGGATACCTTTTGAGAGATAAAAACCCAAGGAGTCTTTTTGAAGCTTATAAACTAGTTGAATATAGAGAGTAACCGAAGAATTTTAGGAAAGGTGGGAAGAAGGGAAGATAACAAATCAAAATTGTTGAATAGAAAAGATCCAGGAAAGCCTATAAGTGTAAAACCTAAGGTTTATGATAGCTTAAAGAAAATATTGAAAGCAATAAAGGACTTAAATCTTGGTGAGAATAGGAAAAATAAAGTTGTAGGAGGTGATAAGTGATGGGCTCCTAAATAGCCATCTTTTTCACTAGTTTTTATGCTCTTTCTAGAACAAGTTGATTGAACATAGACATGAATTTATGGTTTTAAGCATATGAGCTTATGGTTTCTATGTATATGTTATATATGTGTGTGTGAACATAAATTGGAAATGTGGATACCTCTAAAGACATAATATCTGCTTAAATTCATGAGCAGGAATGGTGAATATAATAGTTATACATGTTAATGGATATTTTCTCTCCTAAGCTATGTTTTGGGTAGTTACCTCCTGTAGCCATAACATTTGCAAGAGTGATAATTAAGACTTACACCTTTTCCTAATATTGATGATGTGGATATATATGTATATGCTTGGATATGTGCACATTGATTGTTTTGTAGGAATTGACCATGGATATTCAAAGACCAGCATACTGGTGTGGGAGTCATCAAAGCCAACCCTAGATTGTAGAATCTTTGCAAGCAAGTCAATACTTTCTATTGCATGCAATGCATAGATTTAGTGTGTGCTATATTCTAGGAATGTTTATAGTCAATAATGTTTTTGTTATGAAACTTTATGAGTTGCAACCGATCCTCAATTATGAAGTGATCGTAGATTTAGGAGTTAGTTGTTGCTTTCTTTTAAATAATCAACTGTTGTGACTCTTTTGGAGTTAGTCGAACAAACTGGTTTTTAATAGAGCTTTTGCATATTGTTTCAATCAAGTGTAATCATTTTACGGATGAATAGAATGTTCAGTTCAAGTTTGCAACATTCATCTTGATTGTACTTCTCATTCACTCATTCAAGGGGGCCCACTTGATGAGTGAATTGCCTTGTTAGTATAGAGTTCATTTTCGTGTTCATTTTTTTGTTTTAGAACTTTGTTGTTCCTGCAGCTATTGATACTAGAATCAGTAGCCAGTTCCTGCAGCACAGTCAGTTGGAGTAGTTCCTAACTATAATTTCCTACTTTGATTAGAATACATTTGCTTACCAATTTTAGTATAGTTTTGCTGAAGCATAAGTGTTTGAATTCTTTAGATAGACTTAGAAGAGGAGGTTTGAAGAATATACTTTATAGACACCATTCCAAGTTTTACGTCCCTGGTCGATAATTAAATGAGACCAAATAATGCATTTAGAAATCATTTGGGGTGTCCAATCTTGAAATAGGAAATCCATTGGTCTAGGTTTTTGATACTATTGTCTGGCCAAGCATTTTTGGTGCCACTACTAGGGATGCTGTTAGTTCAAACTAATCCTTGTAGTTACAGTCTCAGTTTTAATTTAGTACTTAAGTAAGCATTTTTATGCATAGAAGGAGAGATCACCTTGGGAGATTTCTTCCCTGTAACTACCAATGAGAGCCATTTGATTTATTTAATCCTCAAGTTGAAGAACCACAAAGTGAGAATGAAGAAGAAGAACCCTTTGAAAATCCATTTGCTGATGCTCAGGAACACATATCATCTTCATCATCCAAGGAATCACTACTTTTAAATGACCTATTTACTAAACCTGAATATCAAGATAATCCTCTTGCTCTTGTTGTATATCAGCCACCACCACAAGGTCCTACTCCCAGAATGGCTACTCAGGTTCCTTTTCCCATACCTCAACAGTAAGGAAACCAAAATTTGAAAAATATACCTACTTCTGCACTTCCCAAATTTTATGCCCTCCTTATAAAGGACCTTGAGACCTTCCTCTTTGAATTTGATATTCTTTGCCAAAGTTATGACTATACCACTGATGCCCACAAGCTGAAGTTGTTCCCATCAACTCTAAAAGAAGCTACTTTGATATGGTTCATGGGGTTAGGTGCTAATGCTATAGAAAATTGGAATGCCATGCGCACAATGTTTCTTATGAAGTACAAAGAGTACTGTAGAGGTCAAGATTTGAAAGGTGATGACATTTTTAAAATGTCTCAGAAGGAGGATGAAACAATGGATGATTATGTATGTAGATTTATGTTCAACTTGTAGTGTAATACACAACACCAGTTAAATGAGGCATCTTAGAAACACCTCTTCCTAAAAGGTGTGAATGATGGAAGTATTGAGGTTCTAGACCTGATGGTAGGAGGAGATATCACACAAAAAGGTTGGGATTGCATAAAGAATATATGTCAAAATTATTCAAGGGATACTATGAAGAAGGGTAGGGGACTTAGAGACCTACCATATAAGTCCAATGGTGGTTTAGGAGTATCCAAAGTGGAGTTGTCTAATTTTCTATCTGACTTCAAGAAAGACATCATTAATGATGTCACCACCTAGCTGGATACTATGCAAGCAAGCAGGAAGAAGGAAGAGGCAGATGTTGTGCTTGCTAAGTTCTATTCTCATTGTAGAGAGAAGAAGAGAAACTACAAATGTAAGATGGTTGCATTTGTGGACATTAACCCAATGCCCACTGAGTTCAAAGCTATAGATGAGGAGAATGGAGAAGTTTTCTACATAGCTCAAAGGCGTCCATGGGCTCAGAGACAAGGTATGCCTCTAGAACCACTGACTAATTTTGGTTATAATAATAATAGCTATTGGCCAAACCAAAACCCCCAAAATTATGCTCCTCATGGTCAGAATTGGAATCATAACTGGTCCAATCAACAACCATACTATAACCAAGCCTATCCACAACAACCACCATTTAACCCATACCAACAGCAGTATAAATCTTATTAGCAACCGCAACAAAATAGCCAATGGCCACCTCAGGGTAGCTAGCAAGCACAACCTTAGTGGGGACCCAATCAGCCTAATCAGCAACAAGCACTAATGCCTCCACCTCAGTAGCAAGATATTATGCTGCCGCCTCCTATAGCAAATAGAAATCCTCAAAAGCCAACTCAACTTCTAGCTCAGCCCACTCCAAATCCTAATAATAAGCAACAAGCTTATTCTTTGCATGTAAATGATATTCATCTTAGATCAGGAACTACACTACTTGCACCCAAGGAGCCAATAATCATAGAAGTTGTTGATGCTGAAGACATACCCATGAACAAGCCTGTTGATGTTCCACATGTTGCTCAAACTACACCAGTGCCTAAGAATCCTCCTTATCTGTAAAGACTGTCTCAGGTCATTCCTCCAAAAGAGAATCTTGTAGCCACTGATTTGATTTATTAGCTCAAGCAAATGATAGTGCAGATTCCCTTGTTGGATGCACTTAAAGAAATTCCAGTTTATACCAAAGCAATTAAAGAAGCCTATATCAAACAACCTAGAAGGAAAAAGAAAGACCCTGATACTATCCATGTCTTAGGCCAGCTTTCTGATCTCATGCTAAGAAAAGTTGTCATGCCCAAGTATTAAGATCCAAGAAGTCTAGTGGTAACCATCTTCATAAATGGTACCCAAATTTATAATGTTCTCATTGACTTGGGAGCATCAATTAATGTCATGACTAGAGAAGTTCTGCTGAAACTTAGTATCATTGGTCTACGGGACACACTAGTGATATCATAGTTAGCTGATAATTCCATAGTTAAGCCTGATGGTATGGTTGAGGATATTATTGTTACTTTGGATTCCTTAGACTACCCTTCTAATTTTATAGTCCTGTCACCCAAAGCCACCCTAGGAGGATATCCACTAAGCCTAGGATGACCTTGGTTAGCCACAACTGATGCTTGCATTGCATGTCATTTAGGGAAGATGAGCATATGTGATGGAATAAATACCAAAAATTTAACGTTGTATTCTTCTACAAAACCCCAAAGTGAACTTGATCAAATTGTCTGGCCAGACTTAGGAGATGCTGCCCTTGAAGTAAGCTCTGTGCAAAAACTAATGGTCATTGATAGAAATCCATTCATGGTATCATAAGAAGAAGATGATATACTAGAAGTAATTCTTATGAACCAATATTGTTCAGAGGAGTCATCTTGTGATGATCCAAATTCTTCCCTTCAAACAATACTACCCAAGCAACCCACATCTCCACTTCCTATAGCACCTGATTATCTCCATACCTTGCTACCCTATGAGATAAAGTCTCCATCGATAGCAGAAATTCAAATGTTAGAAATAGTTAAGAAAGTTGAGATTACTTTAGGAAAGGAGCTGAATGTTAATAAAAACCTCATCGAATCCCAGATGTCTAGTCTTATCAAGCTTTTACAGGATAGTTAGCAAGCCTTTGCATGGGATTACACTGACATGAAAGGGTTGGATCCCAAACTCTATACTCATAGAATATACATAAGCCTAGAATACAAGCTAGTAAGACAAGCTCAAAGAAGAATTAACCCTACTTTAAGAGATATAGTTAAGACCGAATTGTAGAAGCTTCTTAGTGCAGGGTTCATTTATCCTATTTCTAATAGTTAGTGGGTTTCTCCTCTTGTAATTGTTCCAAAGAAAGGAGGAAAGTGGAGAGTTTGTGTTGACTATAGAGAACTTAATAAAGCCACTAAGAAGGATCACTTTCCACTACCTTTCATTGACCAAGTACTTGACAATCTTTCAGGTAAAAAGTACTTTTCATTTCTTGATGGCTTTAGTGGGTATAATCAAATACAAATAGAACCAGAAGACCAGGACAAAACAAAATTTACCTGCCCTTGGGGAACCTTTTCATATTTAGTCTTACCATTTGGACTATGTAATGCTCCTGCTACTTTCTAGAGAGCAGTGCTTGGTATTTTCTCTGACATAGCTATTGATTGTGTTGAAATCTATATGGATGACTTTACAACTCATGGCACAACATTTGAAGAAGCACAAGAAAACTTGGAAAAGGTTCTTAAGAGATGTCAAGATTACAATCTCTCTCTTAACAGTGAGAAGTGCTACATGATGATGGAGGAAGGCATAGTCCTAGGACACTACCTTTCATCTTTTGGAATTCAGGTTAACCCTACAAAAATTGCAGTTATCAACACACTCCCCACACTAGTTAAGCAGAAGGATGTTTGAAGTTCCCTTGGTCATGTCAGTTACTATAGAAGATTCATAAAAGACTTTAGCCAACTTGCAGCACCACTATATAATTTGTTGAAGAAAGAAGCTGAATTTGCATGGACAGAGGAATGTAAAGCATCATTCCAGAAGTTAAAAGATGTGCTAACAAAAACACTTATTCTCAGAGTACCTGATTGGAAGCTTCCATTCCATATCCACATAGATGCATCTGACTATGCTATTGGAGTAGTTCTGGGACAAAAAGAAGGTATTATTGAGCATGCAATTTACTACATTAGTAAGAACTTGCAAGGGGCATAATTGAATTATACTATTACTAAAAAGAGTTGCTAGCAGTTGTTTATGCATTAAATAAATTTAGGCACTACATCACAAGCTATGAAGTATTTGTTTATACTAATCATTCAACTATCAAGTACCTAATGAATAAACTTTCCATTAGTGGTAGACTAGCATGCTGGTTACTCCTCATGCAGGAGTTTGATGTAAAGATCATAGACAAACTAGGAAAGGCTAATGTAGTGGCTGATTTCTTGTCATGACTGCAAGTGCCAGATGATCCTGTAGCAATTAATGATAGTTTCCTTGATGAGCACTTGTTTTCTATTGATTCTTTTAGTCCATGGTATGTAGACTTGGCCAACTACTTTGCTATAGGGAGACCGCCACCTCACTTTTCTCCTAAATGGCATTGTCTATTAGTTGAAAGGAGCTTTAACTTCTCTTGGATTTCAAGATTCATGTTTTATACAGGACTAGACCAAGTCACAAGGTGATGCATCTGAGAGGATGAAACTTATGACATCCTTTGGGCATGCCATGATGAGCCTTGCGGAGGAAACTTTGCTGCAAAGAGGATAGCCTACAAGATTTTGACAATAGGGTATTACTAGCCTACATTGCATAAGGATACAGTAAAACATACTTGGCACTGTGACAGGTGCCAATGTATGGGATGACCTACAAAGACTGATGAAATGCCCCTACAGCCACAGGTAGTTGTCACACCCTTTGACAAATGGGGTATTGACTTCGTTGGACCTATTGAGCCCTCTTCTCATGGAAAGTCTTACATCTTAGTATGTACTGATTATGCAACAAAATGGGTTGAAGCCAAAGCTATGAGACATGCCAGAGATCACAAAGTTGTTGAGTTTCTTTATGAATGCATATTCACCAGATTTGGAGTACCAAGAGAGATTGTCATAGATCAAGGAGCACAATTCACCTCTAACCTTATCACTAAGCTAATGCAGGAGTACATGGTGCGTCATGGAAAATCTTCACCCTACCATCCTCAGGCTAATGGCTAGGTGGAAATCACAAATTAGGAGATTGAATCCATTCTGACAAAAATAGTAGCTATGCATAAAAAGGAATGGGCTACCCATCTTCCTGAAGCAAGATGGGCTTATCGCACCACATGGAAAACCACCATAGGGTTTACTCCTTTTGAGTTTGTATATGGAAAATCAGCCTCTATGCCAATTGAATTCTAGCATAAAACACTTCACACAACTTTGGAATTGGATATAGATATCACCAAAGCACAACAAGATAGATTACTACAATTAAATGAATTGGATGAATATAGGAAATTTTCTCTCCATAATATAGAGTTGATACAACAGCAAAGAAAAAAATGGCATGATAAGTTCATTCATGATAAGAAATTTTTTGTTGGAGATTGGGCACTGTTATATGATTCCAAATACTAGAACACACCTAAAAAATTCCACACCGGATGGCTTGGGCCTTATGAGATCATATCAGTATTTGACAATGGAGCAGTGCAACTTTCAACAATTGATCCTGTTTAATTTAAATTACTTGTCAATAGGCACCGTCTGAAACTTTACTACAAACCTATTAGCCGTGATGAGTTCCTGAAGTAGTTCCAGAGCACAACTGAAGTAAGCAATCCTGTAGCCGAAGAATCTGGGTCTTCCACCTATGATTTTGTCGATTCTTGATTCCATTCAAGAGCACCATAATAAAAATTTCACATCTTGTGGAATGCTTTCTCCATAATAAATTTTTCATCTCACCTTCTCTCTTTTTCCACCCATCCACCCCATCCCATCACTTCACATGCAGGTTTAGTTTTTTGAACAACTCTTCCTGCAACGCATCTAGGTTCATGCCACATAAACTCATACATATATTATTTTTATTTATTAATTTTTAGGATATTGTGTCATTTTAATTTTTCACTCTTGTTTAACCTAGCTTGGTGGGACCCATGCCATTACTTAGTTGGGGGGGGGGGAATTATTCTATTTTCATTTCAAAATCTCAAATTAGCATGTAAAATTAAAGATCATTTCTTTGAATTATGTCTGCAACATGACTTGATGACCTATCATTTTGTGATTGCATCATCACATTTAAAGTGAATTAAAGATATTAAAAATTGATCTTGATTTCTAATGATATGCTATGACATGTTTAGGGTGGCAGCCTTGGCATGTGTGAGCTTTTATGAGATGCTATGTAAAACTCATTGTTAGTCCATTTTCTAGTCAATGCAAAATCCTTTGAAAATGGCTTCTTCCTTGCTAATTTTGAAGTTGTCCCACCCTACTGCAAGCTTGTTTTAATGTGCAAAGAAAATCCATAATGTTTCATGGTTTGTGCTCTTAGCCCCATGCTCTTTAATGTATCACCTTGCTCCAGTTCAGATCGCATGAGCTAAATCACAAAACCCAAGGACATATTCAAGTTTCAAGGTCTGCAGGAAATAATCTCAAAATATGCCTTAGTCTCAAAAACCCACAATGTTTTTGAAAACCCATGATGTTTTCTGTCTCCCTACTATGTTTTGGTCTGCATGAAAACCTTGGATGTTTTCGATCTCTCACTGAAAACCCTGTGTGTTTTCAACCTCCAACTTTTTCCTCTTTATCAGCATTTCCTATCTGCACAGCTGTGACCTCTTGGCGGGCCCTCTGGCTTAGGGGCTTACTGTGTGGCAGGGCCCACATAATTTTGAAAGGATGCGCAGATGAGGTCTTTAAAACACTAAAACTAATTATCCCACATTTGTGCTATAACAGGGATTTGTAGTGTATATTACCAAATGCACAAACATTGAAGGTAAAGTGATGAGCCCGGAGGCTCTCTCCACGTGTGCATGTGCAACACCCACCTTGATTTTCATGCCCACGGGACCTGAGATAAAAAATTTTGTAGGTGGCGGTGACTAGTCAAAGATGGCCACATGTCAAGTGGTCACATGATCGCAAGGGCCAACTTCAACCCTTGCAAACATGCGATAGGCTGACATGTGGTAGCCTGATGTGGTAGTGGCGGTGATTATGTAGTGGTCACATGATCGCAAGGGCCAACTTCAGCCCTTGCAAACATGCGATGAACTGACACGTGGTAGTCCATTGAGGTGGTGCCTGGTGGACAATGTGGCAAATCTGGGCTTACCACATGTCAGGTGGGCCCTATGCGCTGGTAAGGTTATTTTTTACCAAATTGTGATCTGTGCAGGAATGGCGGTGTTGGGATTTGTGGGACCATCAATGGTGGTCACATGATCGCATGGGCCATTTCTGGCCCATGCGATCATGCGCTAGGCTGACACATGGTAGCAGGTGAGTGAGGTGACACCCAGGTCAGCGATGCAGGAGAATTAGGTGCTGACATGTGGCACATGGGGTCCACTTAGGTTTCAGAGGTGACACGTGTCAAGTGCTCATGCATTCTCTCGATGAGGCCGGCAATCAACCAAACTTCATGCAATTTGGAGGTAGAGGTTTGCTAACTGCCAATCATGAAGTCACTAAATGCTAGCGGTTAGGGGTTGGGCATTCCATGAATTGGAGATAACTCACTCACCAGTTCACCAGATAGATCACGGTTAAGGCCTTTGATTTTGTGATTCGGAGATACAAGTAGTCACGTGGTTGCTAGAAGACTGGCGGTTAGAGGAATTTATTTAGCAATTCAGAGATACTATGGTCGCTAGTTCACTTGATCAGTGGGTTAAACTTGCATGCAATGAGAACTTGACACATGGCGCTCCCTGGTGTCTTCTGAGCCAAAATTCAAATATCAAAATCATAGAGCTGAGAGACTAAATTAATGGCTAGTGGCTTCATTTTTGGGTCAAATATGGACTATTATATATTGTTGGAAAGGTGAGAGAACAAGGAATCCATTTCTGAGATCAGATTTGATGCAAGTCTAGTTGGTTTCAAGATATTTGCAGTTGAATGAAATAGGGGTTGAGGAGATATTTTGGAAATATTTGAGTTGTTGAATCTGGTGACTCATAGTTAGTTGGAGGAGATGAAGATAGGTGTTCTCAGGGGAAAAGAGATGGTTCATTCAGTTTAGAACAATGATTCATTAGATGAAGGATCTGACAAGTGGCCTCTCTTGATTCTTGCTAGCATTTTCCCCTTTCTCTTCTTATAGTCCTTTCTTTTCAATTGAATGGGTTCCAATTTTGGAAGAACTCTGGTCTAGGTTCCAGATTCTGGGTAAACATCCATTGAATGGTTCCAGGTCTGTGGTGATTCCATCAAGGGGTTCTCCAAGAGAAGGGTCCAAATGAAGTTCAATTTTGGTTCATGATTGTCTAAGTGTAATGGTTTGTGTTCTTCATTTTTTTGTCATAGATTAAATGCAAGTATTTGTAAACTTGATTGCAAATCGAAATACATGTAAGGCATGTATGGTTTTCAGAGAATTGTCTTCATTGTATTGAGTTTCAATTTCAGTATGAATTCTATGTTCAAGGGATATTGAGTTTGTCTTCTCCAAGGGAGAATGTATCTGTTTGTATTTGGATATCCTTCAAGGAAGGATTGTAAAATCCTTAAATGCAGATTGGAAATTAATTGGTGCTATGAATGTGTATGATTCTTCATATTGAGTGATGGAAATGTATTAATGTAAGGCATTAATGCAAGGATATTAATCAATGAAACATGGTTTGTAGTTTGGGTTTATATTTACTGGTTTTGACTCCATGCCCGGATTGAAGGCACTGATCTTTATTGTTAGAAGTCATTTGCCAAACTAGCATCAATTTAATCAATCAACTTTCCCTTTCTGTTGATGAGCTTGGAAGATATATTGAGCATGTGGGTAGGCTTCCCATATCAGAGATTCATCTTAGTTATGAATCCCGTTGCAGGACATGTTTGTTCTGTCAAATCCACCTGTTAACCTGTTTGTTGAGTATTTGTAGAATGTTTTGTATCAGTTGGAATAAGTAAGGATTAGGTACACCTGCCTGGGTCTATGGAGCCCGAAGTGAAGAAGGAATTTATCCTTGTTAATTAGCATTTCTCTTGCTAGGAAAAGAGCATCAAAAGGGAGAGATCAAGTTTATGATCTAGTTATTTACCTTTGTAAGAAAAATAGCTAACACTCATATCATTAGATTTCACGAAAACAAATCTTTAATTTTATGAATCAAGTTGCAGTTTGTACGTCGTCTTTCCTTCTATAACATTTTGTTCCGTAATACATTAAGGTCTGTGACTTGCCACTGTTGAACTTTCTGAGAATTGTAGTTCTTCATATTCAAAAAATTATTTCAAAGTAGTAATGGGGGGTGACCTTCAAAGGCATGAACCAATGGACCATAGGGTTTTATTAAATGATGTGCCCACCTATGAAATGTTTAGAAGGAGAGGATGGCTATATTATTGTCTAAGCCTAAAAGGGTTTAACGAGGAAGTTGCTCTACAATTTATGTCCACCTTGAAGGACAGGTTTGCAGAAGTTAAAAGTTTGAAAATTGAGTTCATAGAAGAGGTAGTAGCTGAAGTAACTAGTTTACCTCAGGAAGGTGAATAATGGGTGAAAGATTTTGACCTGCATTCAGCAAGAGCACAATTCACTTTTCACGGTGATCCTCAATTAGATGTCAACACGAAGCAAGGAACATGGCAACTATCTTTGCCTCTAGAGTTCATCCAGCTAACCACATTTGTTATTCAGTACTTCAATTGTGAGGGACACTACAAATACCTACATGTTTTACACTTTAAAATTCTCAGTCATCTCTGGCATGATAATAGACTAGTAAATCTTCCTAGCTTCTTATTTAATATTGTGAAAAAATAAGCATTATTAGTCTAGTCAGGAAGCAACCAGTCTATTTCACATCATTGCTTAATAAAATTAATTGTAGAAAGGGAGTCGAATAGACAAAAGGTTGGGACATGGGATGAATTTTTATAGATAAATGAAGTTGAACCTCGTATAGTCATCCCTAGAAGTCATGGTGTTGGTTGTAGAGAGCAAAAAACTTCTAGGGTTCGTAAAATTGTTCACAGAATTGAGAATGATCTTGAAGCCTGTCCTTCCATTTCTAGGTCACCTAGAAAAATAATTTTCAATACTGGAGCCTCTACTTCTCAGAGGAAGAAAAACAAAAAGGTAGAAGCTCCTAATATTCATGAATCTTCACCAACTATAAGGACAAGGTCTACATCTAGGAAGGGTAAGGGAAAAATAATAGAACCAGAAGAGGAAATATTAGAACATTAGCTTGGTGATAATATTGATAATATGGAAGAAACCCTACATTCCCCTAGGGAAGAGAATCTTGAATTTCCTCCTGAAGAGAATTCTAAGAACCCTACGGAAGAGAATTCTGAATTCCCTCTTGAAGAGAATTTTGAGAACCCTCCTGCAAAAAATTTTGAGAACCCTCCTGAAGAGCATTTTGAAAACCCTCCTAAAGCAGTGGTAGAGGAGGTAGTTGCTAAGAAAAAGAAACAAAAGATTTCTTCAAGCTCATCCATACCCCCGAAGAGAAGAAGTAGAAGGATTTCTAAGAAAAATTCCGAAGCTTCTGTTCCTATCATTAATGTTAAGTCTTCTAAATTAGTAGAGAATGAGTCTTTGGAAAATTCCTCTTCTAAGGAATTATTTCATCAACCTGCAGCTAGTGATACTATATTAAGAGAGCAGAGTACAGAAATAGAGGTTAATCTTGGAGTTGGATTTAACTACATTTTGATTAATAGTGACAAGGACTTTGAGGGCACAGAGGAATTTGAGGATAATACTACTGAGCAGGACACTAGTATGAATTCAAAAGAAATTCCTAACTTTGGAACTGAAATTATTGAAGTACCCCAGCAGGGCAATCAGGATAAGTTAGAAATGTTGGCTAAAGTGGCAGCTGATGTTAGTGAGGAAACCAATGTAATAAGGTCCATTTTCTTATGGAAGGGGAAGTCCTCTGCACCAAAGAAAACAATTAAAACTCCTCAATTTTCATCTAGATGGGTAGACATACTCAATCAAGAACCTTTACCCCCACCAGATTTATCTACACCCCTTGTTGCAGGGATCAATTTATACTAGTAGTTGTTATGGGAAAAGACACAATGGAATTTAGAAAAGGAAAAATTGAAATGAGTCATAAGTGAGTAGAATTCTCAGTTAGAGCAGAAATCAGATGAGATTGAGATATTGAAATAGAGGATTGATCAGATTATAGGGTTAATTCCATAGCTGATGGAATGCAGATCACCCTCACCGGTGTATGCAATATTCCTTCAAGAGAAACTTTCTAATTTTAAATTAACAAGAATTGTATAAGGCCTCAATCCATCCATATCAACTCCCCATGAATTTTATTATGTCTTTCAGTCTGCCCCCAATGACTTTGAAAAACCTATTGTGTGAATTGTACTTGCATAACCTGGCAGTACCTGATGACACAGAGTGGAATTCAATCCTCTATGTAGGGGATGTATAGTTGTGAGCAGTCATGTCATGGATATAGAATGAGATAAGTAGAGAACACTAGGTTATGCCATACAGAGAAAAAGAAATGTTAGCTCCTTTGATGATGAGGCCTGAAGTTCAACACTCTAGGCGGACATACTTTGACTAGCTTTCTATCATAGAAAACACTAGTGGAGCCAATAAGATCTATCCAGTGAGAGAAAAAGCCTTTGTAGACTGGGACCAACATTCCTCATGAGATGTTGTTGTAGCAATTAATGCCTCTAGGTAGAGGTGGATAAGGATGTCATAGGCTTTAAAGAAATCGGAACCTCATTCACCACAGAATCTGACCCTTGCCACAAGAAGGGCTCCATGGTACATTATGTTAGGAAGGACACTCCTTAACCATTGGTTTCCATTAAGGTTTCAACCTCCACTCTTCCTTCAGCCATTGTTGGCAATGAATGATAGTGCAGTAGATTATGACATGGCCTTTGAAGTTCTGCGCTGGGAAAAATTCAAAGAGACTCATGGATACTTTGATTATGTTCATGATGAGTCTGGATAGAGAACAACTCATGATTTGAGGGTCCGTGCCAAGATTTAGAACTTTACCATTATTGGAGACCAGCAATAGTTTAGGTGGGGGGAATGATGGGTTCCTAAATAGCCATCTTTTTCACTAGTTTTTATGCTCTTTCTAGAACAAGTTGATTGCATATAGACATGAATTTATGGTTTTAAGCATATGAACTTATGGTTTCTATGTATATGTTATATTGGTGTGTGTGAACATAATTTGGAAATGTGGATACCTCTAAAGACATAATATCTACTTAAATTCATGGATAGGAATGGTGAATATAATAGTTATACATGTTAATGGATTTTTTCTCTCCTAAGCTATGTTTTGGGCAGTTACCTCCTGTAGCCATAGGATTTGCAAGAGTGATAATTAAGACTTACACCTTTTCCTAATATTGATGATGTGGATATATATGTATATGCTTGGATATGTGTGCATTGATTGTTTTGTAGGAATTGACTATGGATATTCAAAGACCAGCATAGTAGCATGGGAATCATCAAAGCCAACCGTAGATTACAAAATCTTCACAAGAAAATATATACTTTTTGTTGTATGAAATGCATAGATTTAGTGTGCGCTATATTCTGGGAATGTTTATAGTCAATAATGTTTCTGTTATGAAACTTTATGAGTTGTAAGTGATCTTCAATTATGAAGTGATCGTAGATTTAGCAGTTAGTTGTTGCTTTCTTTTAAATAATCGACTGTTGTGACTCTTTTGGAGTTAGGTGAACAAACTGGTTTTTAATAGAGCTTTTTCATACTATTTCAATCAAGTGTAATCATTTTATGGAAAAAACAAAATGTTTAGTTCAAGTTTGCAACTTTCATCTTGATTGTACTTCTCATTCACTCATTCAAGGGGGCCCACTTGATGAGTGAATTACCTTGTTAGTATAGAGTTTATTTTCCTATTTTAGAACTCTGTTGTTCCTGCAACTACTGATACTAGAATCAGTAGCCTATTCCTGCAGCATAGCCAGTTGGAGTAGTTCCTAACTTTAATTTCCTGCTTTGATTAGAATACATTTACTTACCAATTTTAGTATATTTTTCCCAAAGCATAAGCATTTTCATTCTTTAGATACACTTAGAAGAGGAGGTTTGAAGCATATACTTTGTAGACACCATTCCAAGTTTTACATCCCTTGTTGATAATTAAATGAGACCAAATAATGCATTTAGAAATCATTTGGGGTGTCCAATCTTGAAATAGGCAGTCCATTGCTCTAGGTTTCTGATACTATTGTTTGGCCAAGCAATAATCCCACCTTTAATAATTTTAATAAATTGCCAAGAATGTAGAGCTACCCATATAATACTCATTGAAAATATGGAAAGCCTATTCCTCCTGAAAGAAAGGATAAACCAAATGATAGGACCCCTGATCCATTGCAAAGTAACTTAATGAATGTAGTGGAAGATGTCCCATGGTGTATTGTTTGTCAGTCACCACATGATCCCAATTATTGTTTCATCTCCCAAAGTGTCTCTTCATGAGAGGAGCAAGAGTGTAATGAGGAACAACATTATGATGACTAGGCATGTGGAATGATTTCCTCCCATGTTTGGGATGAAGTTAAATTTGATGAAGAGGATGAAAATCAGGATGTCTTCAATTCTCAGACCAAAACTGAATCATATCATCAAGTTTTTTCAGATGAAGATAATGAGCTTGATAATGTCGAGTGCAATGTTTTGAAGGGTAAAGAGACAGTTGTTTTGAGAAGGCCTTCTGATGAGGAAATTGCCTTGATAACAATAGATATGGTTACTCAAGCTAAAAAAAATTACAACCTGAGAAATAGAGTAGCTGGTAATCCAAATTAGAAGCTTGTTGGTATTTTCATCAAGAAAACAAACAAAGATGTAAAGACATCACAAGATAAGTCTACAGATGCTAATGCTATTGATAAGGTTAGAATAAAGAAAAATGCTAAACCTAATATTGTTTATAAGGTAAAATCCAAACCCACAGTTGAGGTTGTTCCAGCTCTATAGGAGGATGGAGTTTATATTAAAAAACTTGTAGATATATCCATCCAAGATGTTGATAAAGAAGTTGCAAGTTTCAAACTAGATGTCTCTAATTCAAAATATGTTCCAATTGATATGAGAAAATTGTTGTCACAAATTACTATCAAAGTCCCATTGCTAGAAATGATGAGAATAGAAGAACATAAGGAAAAGGCCCTAAATTGGGTAAATGGCATGGTATCCATAGACTCTCAAAAAATAGAAAAGGTTGAGAAACAAGTAGCAACTATGAATGATGAAAATGAAAATTGCAATGAGGAGATTGTTTCTAAAATTCCCCAAATTTATTTGGATGCAAAATGTTGTTAGTAATACGATAGGAATAGTTGATCCTTTCTTTTTGACTCTACAGATAAATGGAAAGTTGCTAAAAAACTTCATGATTGATTCAGGAGCATCAAACACTGTTATGCCTACTGAGGTTATGAAGTCATTAGGATTAAAGGTACCTCATGGTAGATGTCAAGCAATGGATTCAAGGGAAGTACCAATTGTGGGTACTATCAAGGCTCTACCTGACAGATTGGCTGCATACCCCAACAAATAATTGACCATGAGTGTCTTGGTAGTGGATATTCCTCCTCAATATGGGATGTTACTATCAAGAAAGTGGAGTGCTTCTATGGGAGGCAGCATATAGTGTGATTTGTCATTTGCCACTTTTAACTTGGAGGGACAGAATATTAAAGTTTCTAGAGAACTTATAACTCCACATATGATTGAAGAGGAACAAGACACCATGAATTGTTTTCTAGACACTGACATCAATGCTTTCGAAGTCCAAGGTAAAGATGATGAGGAGAATGTTGAAAATACACATAAGTCAGAAAGCTAGGAGGGATGGATTGATCTTGACAGTTTGTGGACCATGTATTTTGATGGTGCAAATAGCAGGGAAGGATCTGGAGCTGAAATATTGCTCATATCTCCAAATGGTAAAACTTTCAAATTCTCCTTTACTTTTCTATTCTCATGCACAAATAATGTTGTAGAATATGAAGCTCTATTGATAGGTCTAAGGTTGGCATCAAGGCATGGTATAAAATGTTTAAAAGTAGTGGGTGATTCTGAGTTAGTTGTCTCCCAAGTTAGATCAAAGTATGCTTCAAAAAATTAGAAATTAAAGTAGTATAGGAATGCAGTATGGGATGAGATTGAAAACTTCAGTTCTTTTAGCATTTGTTGGATGGAAAGAGCTCAAAACAGGATGGCAGACTTGTTGGCTAATGTGGCCCTTAGACCTGAAGATGTTACATTTGTAGATATATCCAATATAGAGGTACAAGCCAGGCCTTCCATCCCTGATAATGTAGAGAATTGACAGGTTTTCTCTAATGACCAAGACATGTTAAGATTTATCCAATGTGAATCTCATTTTAGTGACAGAGAAATGGATTTCAGTACTTATGTTGATACACTGAATGGTAAAGATGTCATTTTTGGGAAAGAAGTTTTGCAGTTGAAATCAAATAGAGTTCCCAAAGGATTAGTTTCTCTTGAAAGGGCATTTGACAATAAGGAAAAAGGTTTCTCTACCAGTGTTGATAAAACAAATGAGCTTGAAGAAATAAACATGGGCACAAGAATAGTCCCCAAGAAGGTTTATATAGGTAAGTGTTTGTCCCCAAGAACAAGAAAAAAATTGATTGATCTTCTCAGAAAATTTAGGCATGTTTTTGCTTGGTCTTATGAAGATCTCAAAGCCTATAGAGAAGACCACTTTCAACATGAGATTCCACTTAAAGAAGGCACAAAACCTTTCAGACAGAAGTTAAGACCTGTTAACCCTACCTTGGCACCTAAAATGCAAGGAGAACTCAAGAAGATGATGGATGTTGGAATAATCAAGCCTATTAGGTACTCCACTTGGGTTTCAAATTTGGTGCCTATCAGAAAGAAGAATGGTGACATTAGGCTTTGTGTTGATTTTAGAAATCTTAACATAAATTTGTTAAAGGATAACTTGGATTACCAAATATGGAGAACATGTTACAGAAGGTCACTGGGTCAGAATTGATGTCCATGATGGATGGCTTTTCTGGTTATAATCAAGTTATGGTTAAGGACATAGAGAAATTTAAAAATACATTTACAACCCAATGGGGGGCTTATGTTTATGTGAGGATGCCTTTTGGGTTGACTAATATTGGTGCCACTTTTCAAAGGGCTATGGATGTAGCCTTTGTAGATTTCATTGATAGATTCATGGTGGTATATCAAGATGATCTAACAACCTTCTCAACTAAGGAAGAACAAAATTGCCAACATCTAGAAAAGATTTTCATTAGAGCATTAGAGTATGGGGTTTCTTTGAACCCAAAGAAGTGTGCTTTTTGTGTGGTAGAGGGAAAAATTCTAGGGCATATTGTTTCAAAGGATGGAGTGAGGATAGACCTTGAAAGGGTGGAAGCTATTGATAAACTATCTCTACCAAAGAATATCAAGGGAATTCAGTCCTTTTTAGGATAGGTAAATTTCTTGAGGAGTTTTATTACAAGGTTTGCAAAAATTAGCATTCCCATGTCAAGAATGTTAAAAAAGGGAGCAAAGGTTGAATGGAATGTGGAAGCAATACAAGATTTTAATGATATTAAAAGGAATATCAAGCATGCCCCCATTTTGAAAACACTAGATTATAGAAAACCTATGCATATCTTTTCCTTTGCATCTACCCATACTATTGCAACAGTACTATTATAGAAAAATGTTGATGGTTTTGAACAACCTATTTCTTTTTTTAGCAAGACCTTGCAAGAAGCAGAATTGAACTATGATATTATTGAGAAGCAAGCTTATGCCTTGGTAAAAGCTATTGAAACATTTAGATGTTATCTGGTTGGAGCCACAGTGGTGGCCTATGTTCCAAGTGCTACAGTCAAGGATATCTTGGTCCAACAAGAAGTTTCAGGAAGAAGATGTAGATGGATCAATAGGATTCAAGAGTTTAATAATGAAATTCACATTACAAAGTTGGTAAGAGGGTTGGGCCTAGAAAAGTTGATGGCTGAAAGAAATCTAACTGCAAACCAGATAAACATGTTGGAGGAGGATCAGAGACCTTTTGTGTGTAACATGGATTGTTGTGAGTGGTAGAGAGATATTGATAAATATTTGCAAAGGATGGTTTTACCCCTCAAATTAGATAATAACAAGAAAAGAACTATTAAGCTTCATTCCATAAGATATGTAATTATAAGGGGTGAGTTATGGTGGAGAAGCAATGAGGGTGTCTTTCTTAGGTGTGTAGATCAGGATAAGGCCAAGCTTTTGATGGATGAAATGCACAATGGGATTTGTGGAGGACACTATATGGAAAATACTAAAGCCCAAAAGATCATCAGGTCATGTTTTTGGTGGCCATCACTTTTCAAAGATACCCATCAGTTTGTAAAAAAGTGTGACCCTTGTCAAATATTTGCAGGTAAATTGAAATTTAGTGGAAACCTTCCTCTCAAACCAGTTACTATTCAGGCTCCTTTCCAAAAGTGGGGTATGGATTTCATTGGTGAAATCCCTAATAAGTCTAGTGGTGGACATTCCTATATCTTGGTAGCAATGAATTACTTCACCAAGTGGATTGTGTTACCCAAAATTTCCTGAGTCCACACAATTTTGGCCATAGGTTGAGCTTTATCTGATAATTTTCATTAAATCCTGTCGAGAGCCTTGAGAAATTTTTATGGTCTTGTGCCTTTTCCTCTAGTCTATGCGATTATTTGACTCTCTGGTCTGATAGCCTTTTAATTTGAAAATATGACCGTTGGAGGTAGAAAACCCTAAAAACTCTATGGCCTATTCTTTTTCATCGTTACATTTTTTGACCACTTAAGTCTTCTATTTTCCATGTGCTCTTTTCCATCATTGGCTAGTCATGAGGTCTCTAAAGCCTAGTAGAATATTCCTTTCAATCTCCTGATCTCGTGACTCCCTTTATCTCTTTGTCTCCTAATTAGAAAGCATATTATATTTTCATCTGGCGACTTGGCGATGGTCCCTTCAATTGGGTGATCTCATAATGTAACCTTGAGTTAGTAATTCTTTGGGAGATCCCGTGACTAGCCTATTTTCCCTAACTGTAGTTATAACTCATGTCAACACCGAGTTAAGAGTTTCTCTTCAATCGAGAGGTCTTGTGATCAAACCTAGGGTTAGCAAAAGTTCACGAGACTTTGAGTTTCTTAAATCGGTCGGTCACTAGATATTACCATGGTCAAGGGATGCTCAGCTCAAAGTAAAGACAATGACAAATGACAGTATGCCATGTGCCTTCAGTGGGCCTGGCTTTATAAACTTAGTCTCTCAGTCGTGAGACCCATGACAAAATATTCCTTTCTATCAAGCAACAATGAGACTTACATAGTTGGGTGATCTCATAACAGAAAGGGAATATTCCAAAGGTTCATGCAACTTGGAGGTTAAGGTGCAGTCACTTAATGGGTATGTGCAAGATCATGAGGGGCCAAACTATGCCCAAAAGTGGCAATGAAAAATCAGCAAATTAGGGTTAGTCAACTTGATGTGAAAATTTGAACTAGCTATCAACCTAATACCAAAAATTTGTAAGAATAGAATTTGTAGGAAATTGAATGTAGTTTCTAAACTACTAGGCCTTTTCTAAAAAAAATTTAATATAATTGGTGAAAAGTATAGATTTCAATACAATAGTACAAAAATTTTAGGAAAAAAATAAGAAGTAGGTGTATGTCTGACCACCTTAATCATGATCAAATGATAATATTTTTTTATAAGATTTAATATATAAGTAGTAGACTCATGCCCAGATGTGACACATATATTTTTGTAATTTTAATCCAAAAAATAATTAATTATGAATTTTCTGCTACAACATTTTTAGAATAAAAAAACTTCCATGTTTGACCACCTTAACTCATTCAAAACTTTACAAAATTCAAAAAAAAAAAAAATTCTTATAATAGGCGAAGCATAGAATGTGACACATTTTTTGGATTTCAAAAATGTTATACCATTTGAAAGTTATAGTCATTTTTCAAATAGTATATAAATCATCACTTTAGAGGTAGCTCAATTAGAAAATAACTAATAATTACTTACTAAATTCAAAATTTGACAGCAATTATATCGATAGAAAGCTGATAATATCCTTAAAATACCCTTTTCATTTTATCCAATTTAGGTGAAAAAAAAGTTGTCAGCTACATTGTTGAAGTCTACAACTCAGAGAAACAGGGGGAAAACACGTATTTGAGACATTTCAATAGTTGACCATGTAGGTTTGGTGCACAAGGCAATACCAAGCCTAATCGGGTACCCGAAAATGATGGCAAAATTTTTAATTTTCACTTTCTCTTCCCTCCACTTTCTCCCTCCCATTTCTACATCTTTCATATGATATATTATATAAAAAAAACTATATATTAGTTTATATATTATATATATTAAATATTATATATAATATACATTTTACATTAAATATTATTTAATTATATATTAATATCAAAAATAGATTCTGGTTGAACCGAACAATTGTACCACGCCTGTCGATAATCCGATAGCTCAACAAAGTCATTGGGAGGTTAAAAAAGAACAACTAGACAAATCTTTGAATCGGTCAAAGATTATGGAGAGCGGGGAAGGGTTTGGTAAAATGAGCAGCTGTACTGGAAATTATGCAAGCGTCATAGAACCAACCACATTAATAAATTTAAAGAAGAGATCAATGGTGGTGCACTATTATGAGGAAAGCCTTGTCATTTTGATGGCGCCGCCCCGATATTATGAAGAATGTCTTTTCATTTCAATGCTGGCCCCGCCTCTATCTCAGACTTTCACCATTGCTTCTCATCAGTACTTTGAGATATGGCAGGGATTGCGAGCTTTTGCACAGCATAGTCCATCATATATTCTCAATAAATCAACAGGCGTTACAGTATTCTACATGTTTCTGAATGACTTACTCGAAGAATTTAATTTTCACCGTAATTTTGGCTTAATGGATTGTCATTTTGTGCTCGGAGAGAAGCTTTGGATTCCAACAATTTGATAAATTTGGTTTATCTCATTTTCTTTCTCTGCCATTTCTGAGTAATACGATTTTGTTTTTGTCCATCTTAAATGATTTCGCCTGAAGTTAATGAATTTTTTTAGATGATTTTGTTTGAAGTTAATGAAATTTCTTCCATGGATGCTAATGAAATCTCTTCCATGAATGCTGATAAGACATTTAAATTTAGAGTTAATAAATTCTATAGCTTGAATGTTCTTTGTTGCAGAAGGTTATTTTCATGGTTTGTGATTCATGCAATTCCTTAATAGTTTCATTCTTAACGAAATTCATAACTAGATTTTCCATCATCAATTTTCTTCTTGATCGTTGCAATATTTTCTCCTGAACTAAACATTTTGTAATCAATCGATATACAATCACATTTTTCTCTTGGAAAATCCTATGGACTCACGATTGAGCCTATAGATCCACAAAAGGATTGAAATCTACATCTGGTGGAAGAGTAGTATTAGCAAGAAGTCATTCACTAACATCTCATCTTTATAAGAACTAAATTTAGATTCACTAGAAGCACTAAAGAATCTAGAATGACACCTTTTGACATAGTCAAACACTCAAGTGTGTCTTAAGGGGTGTTAGGACCCCTTTCGACACACTTGAGCATTCAAATGTGTCAAAAGGGGTCATGGTGACTCCCCAGGGGTCCTAGTATGCCTTATCACATGTTAGAACCTCTACGAAGTCCCCATGACCCCTTTTGACATATTGAAACACTCAAGTGTGTCCTAAAAGGTCCTAAGACCCTTTCAGACACAATTGAGCATTTGAATGTGTCAAAAGGGGTCATGGGGAATCCCTAGGGGTCCTAGTATGCCTTATCATGCGTTAGGACCCCTAGGAAATACCCATGACCCATTTTGACACATTCGAATGCTCAAGTGTGTCTTAAGGGGTCTTAGGACCCCTTCAGAAACACTTGAGCATTCAAATGTGTCAAAAGGTGTCATAGCAACTCCCTAGGCATCCTCGTATGCCTTATCATGCGTTAGGACCTCTAGGAAGTCCCCATGACCCCTTTTGACACATTGAAACACTCAAGTGTGTCTTAAGAGGTCTAAGGACCCCTTTGGACACACTTGAGCATTCAAATGTGTCAAAAGGGGTCATGGGGACTCCCTATGGGTCCTAGTATGCCTTATCACATGTTAGGACCCCTAGGAAGTCCCCATGACCCCTTTTGACACATTGGAACACTCAAGTGTGTCTTAAGGGGTCTTAGGACCCCTTTGGACACACTTGAGCATTTAAATGTGACAAAAGTGGTCATGGGGACTCCCTAGGGGTCCTAGTCAGCCTTATCACATGTTACGACCCCTAGAGGGTCCCCATGACCCCTTTTGACACATTGGAATGGTCAAGTGTTTCTTAAGGGGTCTAGAACCCCTTCGGACACACTTGAGCATTCAACTGTGTTAAAAGGGGTCATGGGGGCTCCCTAGGGGTCTTATTATGCCTTATCCATTGTTAGGACTCCTAGGGAGTCCCCATGACCCCTTTTGACACATTTGAATGCTCAAGTGTCTTCGAAGGGGTCCTAGGACCCCTTCGGAGACACTTGAGCATTCAAATGTGTCAAAAGGTGTCAAGGGGACTCCCTAGGGGTCCTAACACATGATAAGGTATACTAGGACCCCTAGGGAATGCCCATGACCTATTTTGACACACTTGAAAGCTCAAATGTGTCCTAAGGGGTCTTAGGATCCCTTCAGACACACTTGAGGGTTCAAATGTGTCAAAAAGGGTCATGGGGACTCCCTAGGGGTCGTACTACACCTTATCACATGCTAGGACCCCTAGGGAGTCCCCATGACCCCTTTTGACACATTTGAACACTCAAGTGTGTCTTAAGGGGTTTTAGGACCCCTTTTGACACATTGGAACACTCAAGTGTGTCTTAAGGGGTGTTAGGACCCCTTCGGACACATTTGAGGATTCAAATGTGTCAAAAAGGGTCATGGGGACTTCCTAGGGGTCCTAGTATGCCTTATCATGTGTTAGGACCCCTAGGGAGTCCCCATGACCCCTTTTGACACATATGAATGCTCAAGTGTGTCTTAAGGGGTTCTAAGACCCCTTAAGACACACTTGAGCATTCAAATGTGTCAAAAGGGGTCATGGGGACTCCCTAGGGGTCCTAGTACACCTTATCACACATTAGGATCCCTAGGGAGTCCCCATGATCACTTTTCAAACATTTGAATCTCAAGTGTGTCTTCTAGGTGTCTTAGGACCCCTTCGAACACACTTGAGCATTCAAATGTGTCAAAAGGGGTCATGGGGACTCCCTAGGGGTCCTAGTATGCCTTATCAAGTGTTAGGACCCCTAAGGAGTCCCCATGACCCCTTTTGACACATTTGAATGCTCGAGTTTGTCTTCCTAGGGGTCCTAAAAGGTGATAAGGTGTACTAGGACCCCTACGGAGTCCCCATGACCCATTTTGACACATTGGAACTCTCAACTATGGCTTAAGGGGTCATAGGACCCCTTTGGACACACTTGTGCATTGAAATGTGTCAAAAGGGGTCATCAGGACTTGCTAACGGTCCTAGTATGCCTTATCATGTGTTAGGACCCCTAGGGAGTCCCCATTACCCCTTTTGACACATTTGAATGCTCAAGTGTGTCTTAATGCATCTTATGACCCCTTTTGACACATTGGAATGCTCAAGTGTGTCTTAAGGGGTCTTAGGACCCCTTCAAATGCTCTTGAGTATTCAAATGTGTGAAAAGAGGTCATGGGGACTCCCTAGGGGTCCTAGTATGCCTTATCACGCATTATGTAATTTCCCCACCAAGGAACCCATAAGGAATTAGGTCAATGACCTAAAATTACAACTAAAAATTTTTTTTACACTTTAACATATCATTATTACCATTCAAAAGTACATTCCTTAAGGTTCCCTTAATGAATTCAATTACCATTATCAAGTATTTCATTTAATTGCTTATTCTAATACAATTCTATTTCCATTACAAGTTCAATTAACATTAATTCCATTTCACATCATAACCAATTACATTAATGAACTAGTGGAAATAATTTCCCTTACTGACTAACACGTAATTTACCTTCAAAAGTGAAACAAGCACATGTTACTTATCACATCCACTAAGCACATTTATTCTTTCATGTTTATTTACTCAACATTATCTATGCTCAGCTCAATTGCACCATCAAAACTCAATGAAACTTTTCCTATAAGAGTCCTTACTTCCTATCTTCATTTCAAGATAATAATAGAAAGAGTGTAAATTACTTATCCATGTATTGATAACCAACATAAATCATCAAATGAATCATTTTTCCATAATTTTAACTTCCACAAATTATCATCTATAACCTTGTACAAGTCTAGTTAAGAATTGAGATTAAAACCTAGTTTGAATAACCACACATTACTCATAATTTTACTATACATTTAATAAATTACTTCCCATCACTATTTTAATAACATACATGTTTCATACCCTTATTATTTCACCTGGAGATACCCTTGAACCCTTAACATATCTTTTCACTAACCATATATCAAAAGAAGTTTACATCCACAAGTACTTTTATTACAAAGATTTGCATAGAACCATTACTTTCAATTTTATTTAAAATTCACAAGAGATATACAGTAAGAAATTACTCATTGATTTAACCATATTCAATCCCTTCTTTAGATTCACAATTCCACCCTTCACATAACTTATTCCTTACAATTTCCTTTTACAAACATAATTACAGTTATTGCACATTGCCCGAAGGCATATAGAAAGATAATTACATCAAGTTTCCCAAGGGCTTACAATACATCTGTACATCTTGATAACAAAATATAGAGATACATGATACAAGAATACAATCTTCACCACTGAACAACTCAAAATCCAAGCCATGACATGAACCATGAACAATACCTTGAAAGACATTTGCCACCCAACCATGTGAAACTAATAAAGTTCCACCCCCTGTGCTAGGAGATAAAACCAAGGTACTCTCAAGACCTTAAGGAAATCTAAGTCTCAAATTCCAATAAAACCAAGACTAAAATAAAAAGAATAAGACACATAAAAATATCATCGTATTATAACACCGAGGTTAAGGTTCTAGGAGACCACCTAAGTGAGTGTCATCACACAACTTGTATATTGGGATCCTTCCTGGCAACCATGTAACCTCGGTCCCCCCTTTATGAATAGGGATCCATCCTAGCATTTATCCCTAGTCCTAGTACTCCAATCAGGTCTGTGTGGCCATTATTATATTTTATTTCATTATCTTTTGAATCCCCCCATCCCAAGTTAATTTTAAGGGTTATCAATTTTTACAAACCCACCCATAGGATCATCTGACAACCACTTTAGGGTTCCAGCACCTATGGTGAGCCACTCACTTAAGACTCCTATTCCCTTACCCCATCACAATCCACAAATACAAGATAATACTTCCAAGTCCTGATTTATAGGTTTAGGAAACTCCCCTGCGCACTCAGGCCCTCAGAGCGAGTCCTAACCTTTGCCATATACATAACATGAACTATTGGAAGAATGTCTATCATAAGACATCTCAAAGAAAAACATAAAACTTTTCACATGTACAAGTTCAACTTTTACAAGGCTCATTTATAGGTCTAAGGAACCCTCCCATGCATAGAGGCCACCGAGACAAATCCTAGCCTCATAAACTAAACTCAGGTATATGACAATTGCAAACACATCATAAGTAAGCCATATAAACCCAACAATACAAGTAACAAATTTACATAGGTGATACAAAATTCACACATCAAAAATACAAATACATCATAAACACTTTCAAGAACTAGAATCAAAACATAGAAAAGAATAGGAAAGTTTAGGAATGTTTGGGGAACATTTAGGAGGCCTTAGAGTAGTCCTAGTCCATTGGACAACCCTAACTCTAATTATGATCCATAAAACACATCCTAGACCTTATTCAAGCATCTAAATTCACCTTATAATCCCAACAAAACAAGCAATGAACATATTTAAAGTTCACACCAAATTTCATATGCCAAAACACCACGCTCTGCAAACTCTCACGTGCTTGAGATTTGGCTAAGTCTGATTTTTTTAAGAAAATTAGAAATTAGAAATTGCATCTTAACTCTTATGAATCTGGAACCTATCCCAATCATCTCAGAAGGTACCTAAACCCTTTATACAAGTATAACTTAAAGTATAAGAAATTAAAAGTATATAAACTTATACTTAAATGTTATAATTGTATAATTGTATAAAGCTTGTTTTTCCTCACTTAACACTAATCTTCTTGGTTGATACAGTCAGCTTGGTCACCACTAAACTGACTTGGTCATCAATAAATTGACTTGGTCATTAGTAAACTGACTCGGTCATCATTAAACTGACTCAGTCATTACTAAACTGACTCGGTCATCACTAAACTAACTATCAGAAATGATGAAATACGACTGTCAACTTTGACTTGCATGTAAAACTGGGCATTATGGGGACTATGGTTGCCTAATTTGAGCACAACCCATTTGAGATCTCTCAGTTTCCCTTTAGAAACATCTCATCAATCCATCCTATCTATCTAACAAATCTGTTCTAGATCTAGAAAAAGAAAGGTGGTGCATAGACCGACAAGGACTAGTAAGGTTGAAATAACAGTTCTAAATTCTAGAAACATTCATAATACATTTAGTAACAATATAATACACTATCCTACATGATCAAAACCACTTCTACCCTCCCAAGAAGATTTCACCATAGTAAACATACAAGCATTGCTAAAAATCACTTCCCAGAAACACATTTCAAATACATAGAAAAACAAAACATATATATAGTTCTCATTTTCAAACAAAAATAAACCATCATATTCTCATCAAGTAACATATCATTCATATACATAATCATGCACATGGGAACAATGGAGATTCATCCTAGTTTAGATCCTACCTGGGCTCCTGCGGAGAATCATCCTCCCTTGGTTGGAGACTCTCTACAAACTTTCCACCCTTGAGTAGATATCCTTCTGAAAATCTTCCTCAGACAATCAAATCCAAGCAATCCTCACACATAAGACTTCACCAACTAGAGACTCTCAAACTCACATAACTTTCACCAAATTTTTTTGCAGAAATCATTTACAAGAAACTCAAAAGAAAAACAAATCTTCCCCAAAAATTATCCTCGCCCCACACACAAAATCTTCAAACATTTATCTTCCAACTATGTGGTTGGAGGAGTTGCTTTACGGGAAGCAACTTCTCCAACTTCCATAGTTGGTTGAAAAATCAAACCAATTATTCCCATAAGCACTTAACAAAGTTTTAATGAATTTAATTAAAAATAACTTCAAAGGAAAACATAACAAGAACATTCAAAAAATAACTTTCAAGAAAACCACATAGCATGCATGGAAACCAACTAGCCTAACTTCTAGGAGGTCCCAAGTTCAAGTCCCTCCTAGATAGCTAGTTTTACTACAAAGAGCATTTATTTTTATTATTACTATTATTAATATTATTTTCACTTTTTAATACATTTATTTAATACACTTCATTGAATTTACTTTAAATAAAATAACACTAAAACAATCAATAAAACCATACAAATATTATTATTTATATAAGCATGGGTATATGCGTGTGCACCCACATATACACATACCTATATAACATACAATCAATGTACACTTATATATAATAAATATATATACATATACTAGTAAGGATAAATCTAACTCACATCAAAAATCACAAAATGACATCAATTCATAATTCACAAGACCACATCACAAAAAGCATTTAGATCCCCCAACTAGGGTAATCTCCTAAGTAGAAATCTAAGTCCATGGTAAACTTGAGAGTAATCCTAGTAATACCTCCACACAACAACAGTTCGAGGATTTTGAAGGCATGCTCAGACCTATGTAGCCAGGTGGAGTCGATGCCTGGTACTTGCATCCTACAACACCAATATATACATATGTACAAACAATTGCAAATAAGGAGGGCAAGTGCGACATCATGTGGACCTCCTAGAGGAGTAACTACAACTGCCTCCCCTCATTCGACAGTCACATTAGACAGTCACATCAATAAGTCATAATTGGATTGGTGTGGTTAGTATCAAAATGATCTCTTTTCTATATCGTATAACAATAATGAATCATAACATAATCATGTAAACATAAATCATCTATTATCTTTCACAAACCCATTTAACCATCAGACATGTACTCAAAATATCCCATTATCTGATCCAGATAAATAAATCATATAACCCCAAATGTATTAATCATATCTAATCCCAAGTAACATTTTTAGAGAAGATAACATACCCAACCCTTAAGTGATTTCACAAAGAAGCATATAAGTCTATTAGGTGATCCTTTTAGAATTAAGATCCTAAACTATCATTGACACACAAGAAGATATAAACGACCTACTTATGTGAATATTATTATCTCCCAAATTAAAATGTGAAGTTATCATGATTAGTAAGAAACCATCTTAAGAAGGATCATTCTCTTAAAAAATAACCATGAAATCACTTATAGCATGATCTAACTCCCTGGTGAGCATAACAAATATTTGTTAAGGTTGGAGGAGCATTACATGTTACAACACCTAGGGAGTCCCCATGACCCTTTTTGACGCATTGGAATGCTCAAGTGTGTCTTAAGGGGTCTTAGGACCCCTTTGGATACACCTGAGCATTCAAATGTGTCAAAAGGGGTGATGGGGACTCCATAGGGGACCAAGTACACCTTATCATGCGTTTAGGACCCCTAGGGAGTCCCCATTACCCCTTTTGACCCATTTCAATGCTCAAGTGTTTCCTAACGGGTCCTAAGACCCCTCAAGACACACTTGAGCATTCAAATATGTCAAAAGGGGTCAAGGGGACTCCCTAGGGGTCCTAACACATAATAAGGCATAATAGGACCCCTAGGGAGTCCCCATGACCCCTTTTGACACATTTGAATGCTCAAGTGTGTCTTAAGGGGTCTTAGGACCCCTTTGGACACACTTGAGCATTCAAATGTGACAAAAGGGGTCATGGGGACTCCTTAGGGGTCCTAGTATGCCTTATCACGTGCTAGGACCCCTAGGGAGTCCCCATGACCCCTTTTAACACATTGGAATGCTCAAGTGTATCTTAGGGGGTCTTAGGACCCCTTCGCATATACTTGAACTTTCAAATGTGTCAAAAGGGGTCATGGGGGCTCCCTAGGGGTCCTAGTACACCTTATCATGCATTAGGACCCCTAGGGAGTTCCCATGAGCCCTTTTGACACATTTGAATGCTCAAGTGTGTTCAAAGTAGTCCTAAGACCCCTTAAGACACACTTGAGCATTCAAATGTGTCAAAAGGGATCATGGGGACTCCCTAGGGGTCCTACTATGCCTTATCATATGCTAGGACCCCTAGGGAGAACCCATGACCCCTTTTGACACATTTGAACACTCAAGTGTGTCTTAAGGGGTCATAGCATCCCTTTTGACACATTAGAATGATCAAGTGTGTCTTAAGGGGTCTTAGGACCCCTTGGGACACATTTTAGCATTCAAATGTGTCAAAATGGATCATGGGGACTCCCTAGGGGTCCTAGCACACCTTATCATGCATTAGGACCCCTAGGGAGTCTCCATGGCCCCTTTTGACACATTTGAATGCTCAAGTGTGTCTTAAGGGGTCTTAGGACCCCTTTGGACACACTTGAGCATTCAAATGTGTCAAAAGGGATCATGGGGACTCCCTAGGGGTCCTATTATGACTTATCATGCATTAGGACCCCTAGGGAGTTCCCATGCCACCTTTTGACACATTTGAATGCTCAAGTGTGTCTTAAGGGGTCTTAGGACCCGTTTGGAAAATCTTGAATGTTCAAATGTGTCAAAAGGGGTCATGGGGACTCTCTAGGTGTCCTAGTACAACTTATCATGCGTCAAGACATTTAGGGAGTCCCCATGATCCCTTTTGACACATTTGAATGCTCAAGTGTGCCTTAAGGGATCTTAGTACCCCTTCAAACACACTTGAACATTCAAATGTGTCAAATGGGGTCATGGGGACTCCCTAGGGGTCCTAACGCGTGAGTATTCCCTTTGGACACACTCAAGTATTCAAATGTCTCTTAAGGGGTCCCCTTTGGACACACTTGAGTATTAAAATGTTTCAAAAGGGGTCATGGGGACTCCCTAGGGGTCCTAGTACACCTTATCACATGTTATGACCCCTAGGTAGTCCCCATGACCCCTTTTGACACATTAGAATGCTCAAGTGTGTGTTAAGGGGTCTTAGGACCCCTTCGAATGCACTTGAGCATTTAAATGTGTCAAAATGGGTCATGGGGGCTCCCTAGGGGTCCTATTATGCCTTATCACACATTAGGACCCCTATGGAGTCACCATGACTATCATGCCCTACAAGGGAACCGGGGAAGAGAACAAAGATTCTCTTTATAAAAGAAAAACCCAAGTAATGATTTATGAAAATTTTTGAATTTTTAAAACAATTATATGAACAAAACTTAAAATTAGTTTCCTCCCAAGGTTCCCTTCTATCTAATTCCTGATTCATTTAAGTCCATTAAGTAAACTAACAACAAGATATACTTCTCAAAGCAAATTGCATCATATCACTATAAGATTCTTTATTAAGAACTACATAGTACTTTCATTTCAATTTTCCATTTAAAATCATCTATATTCCTTGGTATTCTTTATGAACAATATAACCTTTAAATCATCTAGAACCATCTAAATCATTTGATACATTACAAATAATAGATTTGTTCTTCAATAGCCTTTCCTTGAATCATCACTAATTAAAATCATACTACTTAACTAAAAATCATTCTCTTTTCCAACATACATCTTATACATAAAGTTCACATCCCCTTTTTCCCTTTTTCCTAAGTCTACCCATTTCAAATACATCATTTTGAATTACATCAATGATTACATTACATTCATCTCCGCTCGGGAGGTAAAAATAACTTTACATCATGAAGGATAATTACAAAGCCTTTATTCTTCAAAAATTGGTACATAAGCAAGCATGGATCTTCAACACTGCATCTGCAAAAAATACCTCAATAAAATGTTTACCACCCAACCACATGGACACCCAAAGGCCCACTCCCCCATGCTAGGAGATAAACACCAGGGTCCACAAAAAAAGAATAGCTAGGCCAAACCTAGGGTCGAGTTACCTTTCCCAAATAACAAATGAAAAGAAAGCCCAAATATAAATCTTTCCCCAAATAGGTTCTAAGGCCTGGTAGAAACTCTAAGCAATAACCTAAGTGAGTGTCATCACATAGCCCTCACCCCTTGGGTTGTCCTAGTACTAGCCACTCCGGGCCCCGGCCCCCAAGTAGGCACATGCGGAACCAAATGCCTTTCATACAAACAAGCACCATTTGATCGTACCTACGCATAGGCACCTTCTCCCACTCCCATCCATAGCCTTTACTAGCACTAATGGCATGGGTGAGGCACATTTAATCTTTTTACATGTTTGAACCCATTCCCACAAGTTTTAATTAAATTACCACTTGTTAAAATAACTCTTCAGTTGGTTATCCTGGTACTAGCCACTTAGGGCCCTGGCCCCGCACTAAGAGCCACTCACTAGGTGTTCTTAGGTTTTCGACCCTTAACCCACATATCACAATCACATCATGCACATAGTAAAAACATATCATAAACACTTTTGTAAGATTGCATCAAAGAGTAGAAAATAATAAGATAATTTATGAATGTTTTAGGGGAAATTAGGAATGTTTAAGGATGTTTAGAATGGTCATGATCTTCTTAGACAACCCTAAACCCTAAACTGATTCCTACACACATCCTAACCCTATTAAGGCATCCAAACACACTGAACATAACCTCTACCAAACAAGGAATGAACACATTTACGATTTACTCAAAGTTCCATATACCAAAAGATAATGTTCCATGAACTTCATTCTAAGCCTGATATTTGACTAAGCCTGAAATTTGACTAAGTCTAATTTTATTAAAAATCTAAAAATTAAAAGTTACAACTTAACTCCTAGGAAGTTGAAACCTATCCCAATCAATCCAAAAGGTACCTAAACCCTTTATACAAGTATAACTTAAAGTATAAGAAATTAAAGTACGTAAACTTATACTTTAATGTTTTAATTGTATAACTTACTCACTTACTTACTCACTAACTTACTCGGTCATCACTAACTTACTTGGTCATCACTAGCTTACTCAGTCATCACTGACTTACTCAGTCATCACTAGCTTACTTGGTCATCATTGACTTACTTGGTCATCACTGACTTACTTGGTCATCACTGAATTACTCGGTCATCACTAACTAATTGCCAGAAACTACAAAATATGACTGTCACTTTGGCTTGCGGGTAAAACTGGGCATTATGGGAACTAGGGTTGCCTAATATAAGCACGACCCATTTGAGATCTCCCATTTTCCCTTTAGAAATGGCCCATGAATCCATCCTATCTATCCAAAATATCTATTCTAGATCTGGGCAAAGAAAAGTGGTGCAAAGAAAAATATGAAACTATAGGTTTGAAACAAAAGTTCTAAAGCCTCAAAGAACTCATGGACATTCTAGATAAGAGAGGAAATACAAGGAGAATGCTAAGGACCCTAAAACATCCTATAAATGCATAAATATTTGTTTATACTCAATACAGGAAATAAATCCATTCAACATGTTCCTCCTCTTCAAATCACTAATACAGGGACAATGATATATATAAAACACAACATTCTATAATTTATATCAACAACGAATATACAGAGAAACATTTAACTATATTTTCATCTTTTCATATCACAAAGGAGAGATAACTCTCAAGATGAATTCCAACTTGGAGTCCTACGAAGATTCGGTTGATGAAGACCAGCCCAATCCTCTCAACCCTTTCAGCACCCCTTCAAATCCTCCTGGGTGCAATCTCTAGCCTCTTCCAAAAAAAACCAAATGCCACTCTCAGAGAATGATGAATTTCTCTCCTCACAAATACAATATTACTACCAGCATAATACTAATCTTGTTATCTTCTTCTCAAAACAACTCTCCTCCAACTCCCTCTCACATAGGAAGGCTTTCCTGTATATAGATTGGGGAGTAGTTGCACAAGTACTCCAACCGATGCAACTATCCACCGGTTATCCGTTAACAATACAGTTTGTAAAACCATTCCCGTAAAGGGATAAATAATTTTTTTTTATAATAAAACTATAATCTATTACTGTAATCAAATTTATGTTTCCTTTACTTTAGGGAATTTAATAATAATAATAATTATTTACAACCATATCATTAACTAATCTAATTATTCATTAATAGAATGTAATAATTACTTACTCACCAATAATTATATAAATATATGTATGCATATGCATATGTGTGCACCCATATGCCTATGTGTACATATATTATTATTATTATAAATATTATTGCAAACATAATATTATTATTATGAAGCATATTATTATTTACACACTTAATCCATATTCTTTACAAAATGCAATAGTGATATATATACAAGGTGAAACATACCACTATTATTAAAAATATTTATTATATATATATATGTTTTTTATTGCCATAGACGTTTTATTATTATGGATATTATAAAGATAATACCATAAAATTCTTTATTATTATTGATATTAAAATCACATATTTCAATCACATACTAACTCGTTCCTAACAAGAGCTGCTAGTACATAAGTAGCTAATAATAAAGATAAATTATTAAATCATACCCTCAAATTCACATCAATAATATACTAATAGAATTGAACGTACCATAAAGACAACTAGAACCACTATACTCAAAACTTCATTCACAAAGAATAAAAAAGACAAGAAACTAACTACAAGACCCACAAAACCAGTAAACCGAGAGATCACATAATATATCCACAAAAGGGACTGACTCAGCACTTCCCACCTAAGGATAAAAGGATAAAAGGTGAAGTTTCTGCCTGTGGGACCTGGTGATATCTCCATAACAACAACAACGATCAAGGATTTTGAGGGATCACTCAGACCTGTGAAGCCAGGTGGAGATGATACCTGGTACCTACAATCCTGCATCACCAAGAAGAGATACACAGATATATATATATATATATATATATATATATATATATATATATATATATATATATATATATATATATATATATATATATATATATATATATATATATATATATATATATATATATATATATATATATATATATATATATATATATATATATATATATATATATATATATATATATATATGGATATACAAATCAGATATATGCAAGTAGATGACCAGGATCGATACATTGTGTGGACCTCAACTAAGTGAGTAACTACAACTTCATCCTGAGTCATGAAAACACATTTGACACATATCCATGAAACATAAAACATCATGATAATGGTTAGATTCAAATCATTGGGTTAGATCCATAAAACATCTAAAAATAGATAGTTTTCTAATCTCATAAACATATAAACGATAACCATAAATGAGCATATCCATCATATCATCATTCACAAAACATAAATGTAAATGTATAGTCCTGACCATAAAAAATGTCTAAATTAGCAAAGTCTAAGTATCACCATAGGAGCAGTATTCAATGACCCCTTTTGACACATTTCAATGCTCAAGTGTGTCTGAAGGGGTCTGACCCCTTCGGACACACTTCAACATTCAAATGTGTCAAAAGGGGTCATGCAGACTCCCTAGGGGTCCTACTATACCTTATCATGCACTAGGACCCCTAGAGAGTCCCCATGACACCTTTCGACACATTTGAATGCTTAAGTGTGTCTTAAGGGCTCTTAGAACCCCTTTTGACACATTGGAATGCTCAAGTGTGTCTTAAGAGGTCTTAGGACACCTTCGGACACACTTGAGCATTCAAATATGTTAAAATGGATCATGGGGACTCCCTCAGGGTCCTAGTATGCCTTATCACGTGTTAGGACCCATAGGGAGTCCCCATGACCCCTTTAGACACATTTGAATGCTCAAGTGTGTCTTAAAGGGTCTTAGGACCCCATCGAACACACTTGAGCATTCAAATGTGTCAAATGGGGTCATGGGACTCCCTAGGGGTCCTAGTATGCCTTATCACATGTTAGGACCCCTAGGGAGAGCCCATGACCCCTTTTGACACATTTGAATGCTCAAGTGTGTCTTAAGGGATCTTTCGACCCCTTCAGACACACATGAGCATTCAAATGTGTCAAAAGGAACTCCCTAGGGGTCCTAACATGTGATAAGGCATACTAGGACCCCTACAAAGTCCCCATGACCCCTTTTAATACGTTAGAACACTCAAGTGTGTCTTATGGGGTCTTAGGACACCTTAGGACACACTTGAGCCTTCAAATATGTCAAAAGGGGTCATGGGGACTTCCTAAGGGTCCTACTATGCCTTATCACATGTTAGGACCTCTAGGGAGTTGCCATGACCCATTTTGACACATTAGAATGCTCAAGTGTGTATTAAGGGGTCTTAGGACCCCTTCAAAGACACTTGAGCATTCAAATGTGTCAAAAGGGGACATGGGGATTCCCTAGGGGTCCTAGTACACCTTATCATGTGTTAGGACCCCTAAGGAGTCCCCATGACCCCTTTTGACACATTTGAATGCCCAATTGTGTCTTAAGGGGTCTTAGGACTCCTTCAAACACACTTGAGCATTCAAATGTGTCAAAAGGGATGATGGAGACTCCCTAGGGGTCCTAATGCATGATAAGGTGTACTAGGACCCCTAGGGAGTCCCCATTACCCCTTTTGATAGATTTGAACACACAAGTTTTTCTGAAGGGGTATTAGGACCCTTTCAAACACACTTGAGTGTTCAAATGTGTGAAAAGGAGTCATGGGGACTCCCTACAGGTCCTACTACACCTTATCATGTGCTAGGACCCCTAGGGAGTCCCCATAACCCCTTTTGACACATTTGAATGCTCAAGTGTGTCTTAAGGGGTCTAGGGACCCCTTTTGACACATTGGAATGCTCAAGTGTGTCTTAAGGGGTCTTAGGACTCCTTTGGACACAATTGAGCATTCAAATTTGTCAAAATGGGTCATGAGGACTTCCTAGGGGTCCTAGTACACGTTATCATGCGTTAGGACCCCTTGAGAGTTCCCATGACCTATTTTGATACATTTGAATGCTCAAGTGTGTCTTAAGGGGTCTTGGGACCCCTATAGACACACTTGAGCATTCAAATGTGTCAATTGGGGTCATGGGGACTCCCGAGGGGTCCTAGTACACTGGGGACTTTGTAGGGGTCCTAGTGCACCTTATCACACATTAGGATTCCTATGGAGTCCCCATGACCCCTTTTGACACATTTAAATGCATAAGTGTGTCCAAAGGCATCTTAGGACCCCTTTAGACACACTTAAGACCCCTTCAGACACACTTCTACATTCAAACGTGTCAAAAGGGGTCATGGGGACTCCCTAGGGGTCCTAACACATTATAAGGCATACTAGGACCCCTATAGAGTCCCCATGACCCCTTTTGACACATTTGAATGCTCAAGTGTGTCTTAAGGGGTCCTAGGACACCTTCAGACATGCTTGAGTGTTCAAATGTGTCAAAATGGGTCATGGGGGCTCCCTAGGGTCCTAGTATACCTTATCATGTATTAGGACCCGTAGGGAGTCCCCATGACCCCTTTTCACACATTTGAATGCTCAAGTGTGTCTCAAGGGGTCCTCCCATGACCCCTTTTGACACATTTGAATGCTCAAGTGTGTCTCAAGGGGTCCTCCCATGACCCCTTGAGACACACTTGAGCATTCAAATGTGTCAAAAGGGGTCATGGGGACTCCCTAGGGGTCCTACTACACCTTATCATGCATGAGGATCCCTAGGGAGTCCCCATGATTGCTTTTGACACATTTGAATGGTCAAGTGTGTCTTAAGGGATCTTAGGACCCCTTTTGACACATTGGAATGCTCAAGTCTTAGGACCCCTTCAGACACACTTTAGTGTTCAAATGTGTCAAAAGGGGTCTTGGGGACTCCCTAGGGGTCCTAGTATGCCTTATCACATGTTATGACCTTTAGGGAGTCACCATGACCACTTTTGACACATTTGAATGCTCAAGTGTGTCTTAAGGGGTCTTAGGAACCTTTTGGACACACTTCAGCTTTCAAATGTGTCCAAATGTGTCATGGGGACTCCTTAGGGGTCCTAGTACACCTTATCATGCATTAGGACCCTTAGGGAGTGCCGATGACCCCTTTTGACACATTTGAATGCTAAAGTGTGTCTTAAGGGGTCCTAAGACCCCCTAAGACACACTTTAGCATTCAAATGTGTCAAAAGGGGTCATAGGGACTCTCTAGGGGTCCTAGTATGCCTTATCACATGTTAGGACCCCTAGGGAGTCCCCATGAACCCTTTTGAGACATTTTAATGCTTAAGTGTGTCTTAAGGGGTCTTAGGACCGCTTCAGACACACTGGCACATTAAAATGTGTTAAAAGAGGTCATGGGGACTCCCTAGGGGTCCTAACACATGATAAGGTGTACTAGGACCTCTACGGAGTCCCCATGACCCCTTTTGACACATTTGAACACTCAAGTATGGCCGAAGATGTCCTAAGACCCCGTCTAACACACTTGATTATTCAAATCTATCAAAAGGGGTCATGGGGATACTTTAAGGGTTATACTATGCCTTATCATGTGTTAGGACCCCTAAGGAGTCCCCATGACCTCTTTTGACACATTTGAATGCTCATGTGTGTCTTAAGGTGTCCTAGGACCTTTTTTGACACATTGGAACACTCAAATGTGTCTTAAGGGGTATTAGGACCCCTATGGACACACTTGAGCATTCAAATGTGTCAAAAGGGGTCATGGGGACTCCCTAGGGGTCCTAATGCATGATAAGGCATACTATGACCCCTAGGGAGTCTCCATGAATCCTTTTGATACATTTTAATGCTAAAGTGTGTCTTAAGAGGTCTTAGGACCTCTTCGGGCACACTTGATTGTTCAAATGTGTCAAAAGGGGTGATGGGGACTCCCTAGGGGTCCTACTACACCTTATCATGTGCTAGGACCCCTAGGGAGTCCCCATGACACCTTTTTACACATTTGAATGGTCAAGTGTGTCTTAAGGGGTCTTACGAACCTTTTTGACACATTCAAACACTCAAGTGTTTCTTAAGGGGTCTTAGGACCCCTTCAGACACACTTGAGTGTTCAAATTTGTTAAAAGGGGTCATGAGGACTTCCTAGGGGTCCTAGTATGCCTTATGACATGTTAGGACTGGCCCTAGGGAGTCCCCATGACCCCTTTTGACACATTTGAACACTCAAGTGTGTCTTAAGGGGTCTTAGGACCCCTTCGAACACACTTGAGCATTCAAATGTGTCAAAAAGTGTCATGAGGACTCCCTAGGGGTCTTAGTATGCCTTATCATGTGTTAGGACCCTTAGGGAGTTGCCATGACCCCTTTTGACACATTTGAATGCTCAAGTGTGTCTTAAGGGGTCTTAGGACCCCTTCGAACACACTTGAGCTATCAAATGTGTCAAAAGCTATCATGGAGACTTCCTAGGGGTCGTAGTATGCCTTATCATGTGTTAGGACCTGTAGGGAGTCACCATGATCCCTTTTGACACATTTGAATGCTCAAGTGTGTCTTAAGGGGTCTTAGGACCCCTTCGGACACACTTGAGCATTCAAATGTGTCAAAAGGTGTCATGAGGACTCCCTAGGGGTCTTAGTATGCCTTATCATGCGTTAGGACCGCTAGGGAGTTCCCATGACCCCTTTTGACACATTTGAATGCTCAAGTGTGTCTTAAGGGGTCTTAGGACCCCTTCGGACACACTTGAGCTGTCAAATGTGTCAAAAGCTATCATAGAGACTTCCTAGGGGTCGTAGTATGCCTTATCATGTGTTAGGACCTGTAGGGAGTCACCATGATCCCTTTTGACAAATTTGAATGCTCAAGTGTGTCTTAAGGGGTCCTAAGACCCCTTAAGACACACTTGAGCATTGAAATGTGTCAAAAGGGATCATGGGGACTCCCTAGGGGTGCTACTACATCTTATCACATGTTAGGAACCCTAGAGAGTCCCTATGACCCATTTTGACACATTGGAATGCTCAAGTGTGTCTTAAGGGGTCCTAGTACCCCTTAAGACACACTTGAGCATTCTAATGTGTCAAAAGGGGTCATGGGGACTCCCTAGGGGTCCTAGTCCCCTTAAGACACACTCAAGCATTCAAATGTGTCGAAAGGGGTCATGGGGACTCCCTAGGTGTCCTAGTACACCTTATCACATAGAAATGGTAGAGAAAAAAAATGAGATAAACCAAATTTATCAAATTTTTGTAATCCGCATCTTCTCTCTGAGCATAAAATGACAATTCATGGAGCCAAAATTATGGTGAAAATTAAATTCTTCGAGTAAGTCATTCCGAAATGCATAGAATATTGTAACACATGATGATTTATAGAGAATTTATGATGGAATATGTGGTGCAAAAGCCCACAATCCTTGCCATATCTCAAAGTACTGATGAGAAGCAATGGAAAAAGTCTGAGACACAGGCAGCACCGACATTGTAGTGGTAAGACATTCTTCATAATATCGGGGCAGTGGCATCAAAATGGCAAGGCTTTCTTCATAACGTCACACCGTCACTGATCTCTTCTTTAAATTTATTAATGTGGTCAGTTCTATGACACTTGCATAATTTCTAGTATAGCTTCTCATTTTACCAAACCCTTCCCCGCTCTCCATAATCTTCAACTGGTTCAAAGATCCATCTGGTTGTTCTTGTTTAACCTCCCAATGACTCTATTGAGCTGTCAGATTATCAATAGGTGTGGTACAATTATTTGGTTCAACCAAAATCTATTTCAAGAACCTTTTCAATTTAGCGTTCTAATTGAAAAAGTAGGGAAAGATAGCATTTCAAAGCCACAGGTGGTGGAAACAGAGTGATTCTCTTGCCCTTTGCTTCTGTAATCTGCCTCCAGTGAACTATTCTTCAAAGCCTCCATTTTTGCATAGCTAGGGTTTACAACACCTGTAAAAGGCACAACTATGCCCCTATAGGGACTCATGCTCATGCTTAGAATCATATTATTTTCATGCATTCCCTAACATTTAATACAAACATATAGCCAGCCGCCTTTAAAGACCTAGAAGAAATGAAAAATAAAAATTAGTATATAATACATTAGTACATTAGTATATAATATAAATTAGTATATTATAATACATTAGTATATATATAGTATATACATTATATATATCATATGCCTCTTTTATATATATATATATATATATATATATATATATATATATATATATATATATATATATATATATATATATATATATATATATATATATATATATATATATATATATATATATATTATATTAATATATGTAAAAGTTCAATTTTTTTCATTTGCTCCCACCCTTTTTTTAATCTGCTTGGGAATATCAGGTACCTGATATGAAATCGGATACCCAATTTTTGATAGGTAATATTTGACCAAAATATTCCCTGTCCCCACAGACCAGACAATCATGAGATTTTATACTTTTTTTCACACATTACAGAAAAAAAAAAGTGATTTGGGGCCCATTGTTTGATTTTTGTCGACTTGTGGTCTCACCATGGGAAGCAGCAGTCATTGAAAGGCTAAATGTAAGAGGAAGATGACAGATGAATAAATTCAAGAATATAGGGAAAAGGATAAGGAAAATCACCGAAGAAGGAGAGAAGGTATGTTAAACATTAATCAATCGGATCCTGTAAATGTAGTTTTAAGTGAAGATGATGTTGAATTTGAAAATGTATAGATGGAGATTGAAAATGTAGACTTCGAGAATGAAAATGTTGCACAGAACCACATTAACATTACACATCTCCAAATCATATGTGAAATGAAGTCTCTTGCAATAAAGATAATCAAACTTCAAATTCGGGGCTTTCAGGAAGACCTAAATGGCTAATTGAAATCGAGGAGAACATTATGAATAATTGGGAAGGAAAGAGGTCACATGGAACTGTTAGATTGTAGGCTTCAAGACTTTATGATCAATTTTTTGGAAACAAGACATTGGTTGAGCAATGTCAAATTTTTGTGCAGTTGTTAAAGATGCAAAAGATGAGACCTGTGCTTGTGAAATTGAAGATTCATGTGAATAAGAAAATGGAGAGAAATTCCATTATTGTGAAGAATCTTTTCAATGCTCTCAATAGCATTGGGAAGACTAGCAGAGAAAAAGACAAGAGAGTTTCTCGGAGGATTATTACAACCTCCTTAGTAAGTCATCAGTTGAGAAAGGCTCGTTTGATGAGACAAACTTGTGTTGACTTCAATATAGACCATAAAACTTTGGGTAGAGCACTTGCAAGAAGAGAAAGACTTGATGATCCACTTCAAATTGATACATGGGCTTATAGTGGGAGACTTCCATGTTTTGATAAGAAGCTAATAGATGTTTTCAAGGATGAAATTCAACAATTTTGGGATGCTAACTCAAGAGTGTCACCAAATGTGAAGGATTTCTTGAAGTTGAGAGTTGGCAATCAAGACCGCACTCCACATCCTAAAAATTATGTGGAGGTAAGTCAAACAATGTTGTATAAAATTTTTTGTGAGACACATCCAACATTAAAAATATCATAAAGGTGTTTTGAATCCGTGAAGCCATTTTATTGTGTACCCCTTAAGATTCTGAATACATGTTGCAAATATCATGTTGAGTTTTCAATGCATCATGGATTATTATGGTCCATTCATTCTACTTTGCATACTAATGAAATGCTAGAGGATTGTGGTGCAAGTGGTCTTCCCAAATCATCAAGAGACTTGCTAGATCAATTTTTATGTCATAGAGATGATGGTTGTTTATTTTATAAAAAAGATTGCTTAAATGCCAAGTGCTCAGAATGTGGTGGCTTGTCCAAGTTTAGAACATGTTTTCATGAGGGTTTAGAACACAATTTTGGAAAGACACTCATCCAAAAAAAGGTATATGAAACGGTGAAATATACATTGAAGAGTGGAGGTGAAGGCTCTAGATGTGAGTTAGTTGCAAAAGAATACAATGTTGCTGATTTTATCTTAGATTTCAAGACAAATCTTTTTTACAAGTATGCAAGGCATAGTCACAGGTCTCAATGGTTGGATCAATAATTCAGGACATGTAAGGACACTTTCCCCATTGGAACTATTATATCCATTGTAGACTTTGCAGAGAACTATATATTGCAGCCCCAAAATGAGACTCAAGCTCAATATTACAATTCTATTCATGTTGCTATTTTTGTACACATCACATATAGACATTCTCTTGATAGCACAAAAGATGAGAAAAAGATAATCAAAGAGTACCATTTTTATATGAGTGATGATAGGTCTCACTCTCATGAGTTTGTTCAACATTGTTTCTAGAACTATTTTGACTTCTTGCAGGAAAATGGTATTGTTATTGATAGGCATCTCATTTGGTCGGATAATTGCATCGGTCAATTTAAGAATGCCAAAATGTTTTATTGGTTGTGTAGAATGCATGTGGAGAGAGGTGTACCTCATATTTGGATTTTTCCTGAGTTAGGGCATGGGAAAGGGGAGCATGACGGAGTAGGTGTGTGTGTGAAGAGAGCTCTAGTTAAGGAGCAATTGAGGATTTCAGGTGTTGTACTTCTTGATGCTCATTCTATTATTGATTGGTGTACTTTAGCATTGTCACACAGGGGGACTCTTGATTCTATAGTGCGTAGATTCTTTTGGTTGGTTAAGGAGGGAACTATAGGAGATAGATTGGATTATCAAATAGTGAAAGACTCTTCAAAAATTCATTCATTTCGAAGCTCCAATAGTAGTACATGGACCATTTGGACACGAGAGTTGGCTTGTTTTTTCCCCATGTGTTTTCAGTATGATTGGGATCATTGTGAGTCAAGTGAGTGGGTGGATACATGGGTTCCACAGTATTTAACTCCTTTATCTTTGACACTCTCTCTAACAAATGATGACATGGACACTTCAGTTGATTATGACCATCTTTTAGATCTTTTGATGCCAGGAAATGTTTTTGCATTATTTGCATCATAGGGGAATGATGAGAGGTCAGATTATTGGTTAGCACATTGTGTACAAGGTAAACATAAGCTTGTACAACCGATGATAGATGGTGATGGGTTCACATATCCTACTGGTTCAGTTGTTGTTGTGGGAACATGGCTACAAACATACATGATTAGAAAGAATGGAATTCCTGCATTTGAAGACTATGAGAAGCACAAAACTATTCTCATGTATTCACACCTTGTTATAGCAACAAATCTCAAGTTGTCAAAGCATCAAGGAAGACCAAAGACAAAAGAACTTTGGACTATTAGTACTGTTGATCATGAAGCACTATTAGAGACCCTAAAGCAAAGAGATGACCCTTCAAGAACACTTGACTAGGTAATAAGTTAACTTAGTGCATTGTTTTCTAAGTTCGTTAAGCTTAATTTCAATACATTAATTTCACCTTTCTTAGATTGTATTTTGAGTCAATACACTTGGTTTTGTATGTGGATTGTAAGCTGTGCAAGAGTACCTATGAAGATGCCTATGGTCACCATGGATCCAATCAGAGATAGAAGGACAAAAGGATCCTTAATGGTTAATTGAGATCTTTTGAAGCCTATAATGGCAATTTGTAACAATCAATTTGATTTAAAAGTTAAATGACCTAAAACTCTTGATAAGGACTTATGACCAAAATCATGTATGGGTGGCCAATAGTGCCAAGAAGGGATCTTACATGTCATTTACTTATGTCATTTGCATGGTTTGAATTCTTACATGTTTGATTGCTGTTTATAATGCTTTAAGGATATTATTTTTTATCATTTCAAACAATCTATAAAAGTTAAACCTCAAACATAATAAGCTTCATAGTTCAAATTTCACAAGCTTAATCATGATTAGTTTCATAGTTCAAATTTCAAACATACCAATAACAATCAGTTGAAAGTGGCTCAATAGTGTATCTTTCAAACTATCCAACTTGGCATCAAACCATCTGCTCCATTGGCTCTGATTGGTTGGGTAAACGCTAATGATAACCACGTTCTTCCCATGGAGTCACGGGAACGCTCGTGACCACGCTCAACCCAAGTGACCCCAAGGTGCACTAAGCACAATTGGGTAGTGATCTTTTGGGGCTCATATCTCAGAGCTCATGAGAGGTATCAAAAAACTGTCACATGCTACTCGATCATATTTTCAAGGTCTACAATAATTTCTCTCAATTTTGGGTGATTTGACTTCGTTTGCATTTGGCAAGGTGATCTCAGTCGATGTCAAAACTTGTAGTGAGGGTCAATTGAAAGTGGCTTAGCAGTGTATCTTTCAAATCATCCAACCTGGCATCAAACCATCTACTCCATTAGCTCTGGTTGGCTGGGTAAATGCCAGTGAAAACCCCATTTTGCCCACGGAGTCACTGGAATGCTCATGACCAAACTCGACCCAAGTGACCCCAAGGTGCACTAAGCATGATTGGGTAGAAATATTCTAGGGCTTGTATCTCAGACCTCATGAGAGGTATCAAAAAACCATCAAGTGCTATGGGATCATGTTTCCTAGGTCTATAATAACTTCTCTCAGTTTTGGGCAATTTGACTTCGTTTGCATTTGGCAAGGTAATCTTAGTTGATGCCAAAACTTGTAGTGAGGGTTAGTTGAAAGTAGCTCAGAAGCATATCCTTCAAACCATCTAACCTAACATCAAACCATCTACTCCATCAGCTCTGGTTGGTCGGGTAAATGCCAGTGACAACCCCATTCCACCCACAGAGTCACAGGAAAGCTTGCGACTACGCTTGACCCAAGTGACCCCAAGGTGCACTAAGCATGATTGGGAAACAATCTTCTAGGGCTCATATCTTGGAGCTCATGAGAGGTATCAACAAAATGTTAGGTGCTATGAGATCATATTTTTGAGGTCTACTATAACCTCTCCTAGTTTTGGGTGATTCGACTTCATTTGCATTTGGCAAGGTGATCTTAGTCGATGTCAAAACTTGCAGTGAGGGTCAATTGAAAGTGGCTCAGCAGCATATATTTCAAACCATCTAACTTGGCATCGAATCATCTACTCCATTAGCTCTGGTTGGCTAGGTAAATACTAGTGACAACCCCGTTCCACCCATAGAGTCACGGGAAAGCTCATCACCATGCTTGACCCAAGTGACCCCAAGGTGCACTAAGCATGATTGGGCAGTGATCTTTTAGGGCTCGTATCTTAGAGCTCATGAGAGGTATCAATAAACCTTTAGGGGCTATGAGATCATGTTTCTAAGGTCTACAATAATGTCTCTCATTTTTGGGCGATTTGACTTCGTTTACATTTGGCAAGGCGATCTCAGTCGATGCCAAAACTTGCAATGAGGGTTAGTTGAAAGTGGCTCAGTAGAATATGTTTCAAACCATCTAACCTAGCATCAAAAAATCTACTCCATCAGCTCTAGTTGGCTGAGTAAATGCTAGTGACAACCTCATTCCACCCACAGAGTCATGGGAATGCTCGCAACCACGCTCGACACAAGTGACCCCGAGGTGCACTAAGCATGATTGGGCATTGATCTTCCAGGGCTCGTATCTCATGAGAGCTATTGAAAAACCATTAGGGGCTATGAGATCATGTTTCCAAGGTCTACTATAACCTCTCTCAGTTTTGGGTGATTTGACTTCATTTGCATTTGGCAAGGCGATCTCAGTCGATGCCAAAACTTGCAGTGAGGGTCAATTGAAAGTGGCTCAGTAGCATATCTTTCAAACCATTTGACTGGGCATTGAACCATCTACTCCATCAAATCTAGTTGGATAGGTAAACACTAGTGACAACCCCATTCCATCCATGGAGTCACAGGAATGCTCACGACCACGCTTGACCCAAGTGACCCCAAGGTGCAGCAAGCACGATTGGGCAGTGATCTTTCATGGCTCATATCTCAGAGCTCGTGAGAGGTATCAAGAAAATATCAGGTGCTATGGGATCATGTTTCTAAGTTCTACTATAACCTCTATCCATTTCTAGTGATTTGACTTTGTTTGCATTTGGCAAGGCGATCTCAGTCGATGCCAAAACTTGCAGTGAGGGTCAATTGAAAGTGGCTCAGAAGCATATCATTCAAACCGTCTGAAATGACATCGAACCATCTACTCCATCAGATCTGATTGGCTAGGTAAATTCTAGTGAAAACCCCATTCTACCCATGGAGTCATGGGAAAGCTCGTGACCACGCTCGACCCAAGTGACCCCAAGGTGCACTAAGCATGATTGGGTAGAAATATTTTGGGGCTTGTATCTTAGAGCTCGTGAGAGGTATTGAGAAACCATTAGGTGCTACAAGATCATGTTTCTGAGGTCTACTATAACCCCTCTTAGTTTTGGGTGATTCAACTTCATTTGTATTTGGTAAGGCGATCTCATTCGATGCCAAAACTTGCAGTGAGGGTCAATTAAAAGTGGCTTAGTAGCATATCTTTCAAACCATCTGACTTTGCATCAAACTGTCTACTCCATCAGCTCTAGTTGGCTAGGTAAACACTAGTGACAACCCTATTCTTCCCACGGAGTCACGGGAATGCTCACGACCATGCTTGACCCAAGTGACCCCAAGGTGCACTAAGCACGATTGGGAAGTGATCTTCCAGGGCTCGTATCTCAGAGCTTGTGAGAGGTATCAACAAACTGTTAGGTGCTATGGGATTATGTTTTTGAGGTCTACTATAACCTCTCTCAATTTTGGGTGATTCAATTTCATTAGTATTTGGTAAGGTAATTTTAGTCGATGCCAAAACTTGCAGTGAGGGTCAATTGAAAGTGGCTCAGCAACATATCTTTCAAACCATTCAACTTGGCATCAAACCATCTACTCCATTAGCTCCAGTTAGCTAGGTAAATGCTAGTGACAACCTTGTTCCACCCATGGATTCATGGGAATGGTCATGACCACGCTTGACCCAAGTGACCCCAAGGTGCACTAAGCACGATTGGGTAGCAATCTTTCAGGGCTCATATCTCAGAGCACATGAGAGGTATTGACAAACCATTAGGTGCTACAGGATCATGTTTTTGAGGTCTACTATAATCTCTCTCAGTTTTGGGTGATTCGACTTCATTTGCATTTGGCAAGGTGATCTTAGTCGATGCCAAAACTTGCAATGAGGGTCAATTGAAAGCATCTCAACAACGTATCTTTCAAACCATCCAACATTGCATCGAATCATCTACTCCATCAGCTCTGGTTGGCTGGGTAAACACCAGTGACAACCTCATTTGGCCCACGGAGTCACTAGAATGCTCACGACCATGCTCGATCCAAGTGACCCCAAGGTACACTAAGCATGATTGGGCAATGATCTTCCATGACTCAAGTGACCCCAATATGATGAGTTATATACATAGTGAGTATATACATAGTATTCAAACAATGTAGTACTAAGTGGCTCAAGTGAGTATATATAATGGTATGAAACATAAGAACATAGGAAATCTATAGAAGTTAAACCTCAAACATAATAAGCTCCATGAACAAGGTATTCCAGAGTAAAGAAAAACAAATGTAACTTCAACAAGATATAATTTCAATCATAATGATAATCATAGTCAAGATATAACTTCACCATTCAATTCCATAAACATGAATAAGAAATATGTATATACAAAAGATGATGCAAATATAACATATAAATGAACATGTTCTATATATACAAAGTATCAAATGTATCAAAAGTATCTCCATATACAAATATGGCACATGCCATTTCAAAATGTCTACAAAATCAATGTTTTAAGGTGTACATTGTGGCATATATGCCATCTCAAAGTGTGTGAAGTGGCATCTCTAAATGACCACAAAACTAAAACTACATCCTATGCCGTAGGGGGATCATCAAAATGTAGCCTCTTTGAAGAAGTGTTGGGCTCTGATTGATCCTGCATAAAAAATGAGTTCAAACCCAAGTTAGATTGCTTACTTTATATGATTTGTACATATATATATATAGTTCATAATTCAAAGATTAATTTAATTAAAATTATAATTGAATACATATATCAATACCTGGTCTCTTGGTCGCCTACCACGAACAGGTGTCCTAGCATAAGTCCTGGGTAGCAAAGGGACCATGCCAAGAATACCAACTATGAGCTATAAATATATTTGCAATAATGAGATTAGTAGAGTGGTGTAACATAGAGTAATAAATCTACAAAATAGGATGATAGAATAATAAAATTACAAATTGATTGAACTAAAATTAAAACTTACATCTGATGATCCCTCCTCTAGAATGGTGAGCTTGGTCAACAAAGATATGAATGATTCTCGTGGGTCCTCCCTCACACTCAGAGTAACCTATTTGAGTAAAAATATTGTCAATTATATATAAACGTACTTCATCATAGGAACCTTGGTTACAAAGTACAAATAACAATATGTAAAAGTCTACGTACAATCAGGCTATCACTCTGAATCGAGATGCCTGTAACCCTACGCTGCCAAACAGCTGTCAGGACATCATCAATAGCCACACCCTATACAATAAAGTGCAAGTAAAATATTTATTTCTACACATAAGTGGCATACATGTGCATGCATAATTAATCTTAAACAATTAATTACCTTTCCTTTGTCGACACCTAATGAAGGAACCCCCTCATGCCCCCCACTGACATTAGTTGTACCCTACAAGAACACAATCAGATGACAATATATAAGTAAATGTATGAATTTTATTTCTCTAATTGATAGAGATTTAAGCATGTACACCAAATGATATAAAAGAAAACTAATGGGTACATAATTTATAATATACCATATAGTCATCAAGGCCAAATGAAATGGCTGAAAGTGTGGACTTATCCACTTGTCTCACCTCCTCTTGTGTCATCGACTGAACATAAATGGAAAAAATATATATACATAAGTGCATGCAATCATTAAAACTAATCTAAATAAATAAATTATTTTTAAATTAAATAAGTCATGTGACAAATTTATTTATAATGTTTACTCTTACCATATCAACAAGAGTCAATGGATCTACATGCACCTCTTGAGCACTCTCATGAGATGTAGATGCTCCATGAGGTGTTGCAGCCTCTACAGCTAAATCTCCTATATCCTACTCATGAATAACATGAAACTGATATGTATTAGAATCAATAAGTGGTCTAAGGCACATGTGCCTGCACATAATGCACATATGGGGCTCACATACATGTGAACTCTGACGAGATGTCGATGCACTAACATCATCCACACCAGGAGGCAACATTGACCTAGTCTGCATGATCAACTGATCACTCAGTAAATGAATGGCCCTAACAGTCTATGAGGCAGCCTCTACAATGATATCGGGATGCTGTAGTGGAGGAAGGGGTGTGATATCAATGGGGGGGACAAAGGTAGTGGCCTTTCAGTGCTGGGAAAATGGCCTAGTCTGAGGAGCTCCTCCATCTACACCCATATTGGGCCTCATACTCCAATAATCAATATGGTGACCAAGCACAAACTCAGCATACAATTTTTTAATGAAATAAAATGGGACCTCCAAATTGCTATGGGGTGGTTTATCAAAAACCATCCACCAGCGATCCCAAAAGTTTGTGCGCATTGCTTCATTTGTGCACCATTTTATTGATAATTTGGGCTTTTTAGGGTCAACTGGTATTCTAGTTTTAGGATTGACAAAAAGGGTGGATATATCTTCTTTAGTTATATTAAGGGCCGCAATCCTATCATGGTCAAGCCCGTCATCAAATTGGGCGTGCATATCATCACGCCAATGAAGAGTAGCATTATGTTGCTACATGAGCATGTCAATATTTCCAACAATTATATTTAGTGTGGCAAGAACAAGACCTAATGTAGGTATATTTTGATATATGTTTTGGAAACCTCATATTGTGTTCAAATTTTCTTGTATCAAATCTTGTAAAGATTTAGGGTTTAGATATGGGGGATTGTTTTTGGGATTGTTATTTGGTATGGGAGGGTTATTTTCTTCATTGTTGTCAGCCATGCCTGATTAAATAAAAGACAAATCTAAATTTCAATCTAATTTCATATATTATTACAAATATAAATACAAAACCCTATTTAAAAAAAAATGCTACATTTAGCATGAAAATGACATAAAATAATAAAAATATACAAATAATTACTTATCAAATATGCTCGGGAGTCAAATTTATTGTTTACAAAATCACGTATCTAAAAATATATTAGGTATATGATATATCAAGCCATTTTGACAAAGAAAAATGTGGAAAGAAATGAAGAAAAGGGCTCGCGGGTTTCAGATTTATGCCACGGTTATTAGGTACCTGATTAGGCCTGTGCTTTGGTGTCAATTTTTCCCAGGTTTACTAACACCCAGGCCTACTAAAAAGTCAACAAACATTTTCATGCACTTTTGGATGAGTGAAAAGTGAATACTTTTCACATCGCCACTTTTTGGCCCCTCATGATCTTGCACATACCCTAATCTCTGAATTTAAATACATGATAAAAGATGGGTTAGATTTCCTTTAGTCAGGGAGTCTCATGATAAAACCTAGAGCTAGAAAAAGTTCATGAGACTTGAAATTTTATATACAGTCACCCAATCTCTAGATCTCCTATGGTTAAGATAAGGTGGGCCAATTTTAGAGCAGTCAGCAATTGTCAAAGTTGATGAAGCAATCGAAAGAAAATGAAAGAGTGACACATGGCAAGGTGGGCCCAAGGTTTGATAGCTCGGTCATGTGATATCATAATGCAGAGTGAATATTCTATATAGTTACGAGATCATGAGACTTACATAGTCGGGAAGTCTCAGTGAGAAATGGCATATTCTTTCCCAGATAAGAGACTCAATGACCACCGTTAGATTATGATAAGATCAACGCTTGTCAGGTGATCACTCAATAAAGGGAGAATATTCTTTTCTATTCCATGACTATGAGGTTCTCTTTAGTTGGGCAACCTCCTAGTGAGAAGGAATATTTTGAAGACTTCGGGAGACTCAGCAGCTATCAATAGGATCAACGCTTGTCACATGATCGCTAGACTAGGCCAAGGTTAATAAAAGGTCATGAGATTCATAGACCGAAGGGGAAAAGAGACCTGAGGTTAAATGTAGGGTTAGGGTTGAGATCTGATACAGTGCTCGAGTAAATTGGAAAGATCTGACGGCTATGTTTTAAAGATAGATCAAGTTTAGATATCAGCCACTGATGGATAAAAGCTTGGCACCACCTATGACCATTTATATTTTAAAATTCAAATATTTGCAAAGATATGATCTTGGCATTCATGGTGAACCCGACTTGTAGGGAGGTAGATGGATCAGCTGACCTTCTTAGAGGTAGTTATTGTGTGCTATAAATGTGTCACACTTCTATGGATCATTACATGCAAGGAAACTCAAGAATGAGCCCTCACAAATCGATCCATAGCTCCCTAGGCATGGAGTGCAAGGGTTTTTAAGAATGCTCTCAGCTAGAGCTATTTAGCCTATAACCTTGCTAGTAAACCATGCAATGGGAGATTCAATGAAGACAAGGGAAAGAATGTCAATATCCTCAAGAATCAAGAATGAAAATGCAATGCAATGCTATGCTAGAAATAGAAATGCAAGCTAAGCTATGAAAGGAAATATGCAAGTGTTACAACCCAGGCTAATTAATCTATGTGAGCTAATCTAGAGCATAGAAATGAAGCTAATCTAAGAAAGCATAAATATGAGGCTAAGCTAAGAATGCAAGAATGAGATGTAGAATGCAAGAATGAGATGTAGATGCTAAGAATGCTCCAAATCTTCAAAAGCTCCAAAGTGACCTAGAAAACCTGTAGCATAAAGTTAGCATAAAAAGTTGGGGATCTAGAATGAAGAAGAGAGCTCTTCTTTTAAAGGAAATGAGGAGGAATGGACCATGGAGATTAAGAGGCAAAAGATTTAATCAACGGTGGAGCTTAAAAGAGGAGCAATCCATGTACAAAAATATCCTCCAATAGGAAAATAGGAGTTGACTTTTGTGTCCATATGAGACAAAAAGTGTTTTTTCCCTTTTTATAAAATAAGAATAATGTTTTATTTGTGCAAATTAGGATAAGAGGAAAAGTGGGGACTTTTTATTTAATAAAAGGGGAGGAAATATTCCTTTTAATTAAATAAAGACTTAGGATAAGATGGTTAGCCCATAGAAAATAATCGAATAAATGATAGAACTAGGATTTGATCAAGAATAAGCAATTGATGATTTAGCAAAAGGGGCTAATAGTCTAGATGACCATTTTTAGGTGTATACAGTTATGGCGATGGAATTATGTGCAGAGACAGATATTTGATTGATCAAGATATTTCAAGGATGCATTTATGATCAGAAATGATAGAATTAGGGTCTTTATTATTTTATGAAAATCTATGTAACGCTAATTATATTTTTTGCTCCTACCTATGTGTAATAAACAAGGTGTATATATTATTTTTTGGAGCTTTTAGAGCTCAAAGTTTACAATTGAAAAAGAGAGGTTTTCTTTCTTAGGAGTTATCCGAGGCATTCTTTCTACCCTCTAGCTTCTGCATTTTGTAACCTTTCATTGGGGTTTAGATAAAAAAAGTATTTTGTGACATTCTTTGTGTCCCTATGCTTTCTTGTCTAAATTTTCTCTTAATGGATTAAGTATATGTATGTTTTTAGTAATATCTTAGGGTTTCTGATCCCTCTTTCTTTCTATAATTCATGTGTATCTTGTGGATGATTTGATTTGAATGATCTTGTGGGTATACTTCAACCCCTTGACAATCTATCTCATTCCTATGCCTAGTTGTAGAGGTGAATGTTTGTTTGCAGGTTATAGATTGTGTCTAAATTCTTAGGAATGCTATTGTTTGTGAAATTCTCTCTTTCACCGAATAGCCTCTTTCTATTGTAGACCCTTCTATGAAATATTGATGCAAACCTATTCAATGAGTTGTGATCTCCTAGACCTAAGCTCGTGCACTGATTTCATCCTCTATACTATAATTCATATCATCTTTTTGGTGTATCACCTAGTAGGATAGTTTGCTTTCAGTCATTTCCCTTTCAGCATTCCTTCTATCCCTTTTCCCTCAAGAGTTTAATTTCATGTCAAGAAAAGTGAATTAAGGTGATTATCCAAGAGGAACCAACCTAGAATTTGGAGGTCTCATCTTAGTTAGCATAGGTCCCACAACCTAGAGATGATTCCCATGTTATACTAGGCTATGAAGACCAAGAGAGCTTGAAACAAGGGTGCAAAATTAGTGTATAACATTTCTAGCATGCCCGATGGGACTAGAAAGAAGTTCATCTTTAAAGATTATGCTCTCTGATATACTGATTGCATAATATAGACTTTTAGAAGTTTTTCTATCAAATATATCTAGTGACTCCATTGATTTCATAGATTGAGGCTAACCTTGTTTAAAGTTTATGAGAAAGATTGAGACTAGGAGCTCAAAGCCCACTAAATTTTTAGAGTTGCCCTTAAAAAAAAGTTACAAAGGTAGATCAACCCAGAGAACATCACCTGCAAGGAGAGTATAGTCTACACCACCTGATACTTCAAAAAGGAGACCTTTTCCCTCTCATCTCAGAAGAAGAGGTGGATCTCTAACCAGAGATCTAGAAGAAGATTCAAATCCAACATCAAATATAACTTACATAGTTGCTACTTAGCAAATTTCAGCTCCTACAATGGCTAGGCAGTTTGCTTTTGCACCTTTCAACCAAGGAGGTTGGTTGATTTTTTCTCAACATCATGATGTGCCCTTGGTGGCACTAAAGAGTCTACCTAATTTCATAGGTGAAGGACACACTATAGCTTTTGAACACATTAGAGATGTGACCACTATCTGTAGCATACATAATAAAACTCAAGAAGATGTGGCCACTAAGTTATTGGCAGCCTCCCTCAAAGGTAAGGCTCTTGAATAGTTTAGAACTTTAGTTGTTGGTTCCATTAATTCATGGGATAGATTAGGGGACATATTGAGTAAACACTTTGAAGATAAATTAGACAACCTATCATTGGTTGAGTAGTTAACAACTATAAAGAGAGACCCTCAAGAGAAAATGATAGACTATAATAGTAGATTTCTCAAAACATGGAATAGAATTCTAGTCTCGATGAGGCCATCAGCTGATCATTCTTTCTTATACTTCTTGCAAAGTTTGAATAGTCAGAGCTCTATCATGATCCAATCTATGGGAGGTACCTCTCTACCCCAAGCTTTTGACATAGCTGTCAGGGCTGAAAATTGTTTAATCCAAGTAGGCATGATAGCAAGACGGCCACCCATGCCCATCTTTCCTAGCCTTCAGCCCATTGCACCTCTACAAATACCTCCTTTTACCCCTATTCCCACCATATTAGCACCTCAGGCTAGTGCAAGTAGTCAGGAGCTAAAGGCAAGTTTCTCTGAAGAGTTACAAGAGATGAAGAATAGTCAGTAAAGTAGTCATCAAGAAATGACAAATTTGCTACAGACTTTAACTAAAGAGGTTATGAACCTAAAGAAGCAAGGGCAAGGAATCAAACCCCCTTTTCAGCCATAAGGCCAAGGTCCTAATCAAAAATATCTGAATCAAGGATAGCCTTATCAGCAAAATAGGCCACCATACCAAGGAGGATATCAAGGACAAAGGCAAAATTTTAATCAAAGACCTTTCTAACCATACAACCCTACACCTCTTAATTCTGCAAATCCAGTTAGGGACATGGTTCCTAGTCAAAATAATATGGCCTTGGAAAATGAATGGTGTTTCCCTTGTAATCAACCTCACAATTAGGCTACATGTTCAAATGGATGGATGAATCAAGCACTAATGGTTCAAAATGCCTCATATACTCAATCAGAGGCCTCTTCTAGTGGATCAATTCCTCAACAAGAATCACAAGTTGATGAGACTTCTCTTTTCAATTGGGAGTAGAAGGACTTTGATGGAGTCAATGGTGAATTTTCCATTACTGCCAACACAAGATCAAAGAGAAGAGCTCAAGACATGGAGTGAGCAGATTCTAGGACTAAAGCTACTACATCTGCAGAACCAATATAGCCATCTACTCCTATCATATTTAAGAAGGCTCTTGTCATTACAAGAAAAGAAGGCCAACTTCCCAAAGAGGTGGAACCCATCATGGTAAAAGCACAAAAAAAAGTACATACTGTGACACCTTTCAACATTGTAGACAACATAAAGAAGGTGAATGTTACAAAGTAGATGTAAAATGGATTCACCTCTATTCAAATGTAAAGGGGGAAATATGAGACCTATTCTCAAACCCAAATTCCCCAATGAAGAGATCTGATTTGATCAACCTAGAGGTTAATACACAATCGAATCAATTTATGGTTAATATGGAAAAGAAAGTAAATCTAATATTTCCCTTTTTATGGAATGGATATTATGCTTGGAATATAGAATAATTGAAATACAACTACTAACCTCAAAATTAGGGTAGATCTAGAAAATGTCAAATTCTAGTGTCTGTGTGTACTTTCAAGAAAATTTGAAACCTATCCTAGACTAGAAATGTTGAGATAGAGAAAACCCAGAAATCTTTCCTCAAGATGGCTCAGCTCAGGTCTAACCCTCATAAAAGGTCAAATACCACATTCTTTATTTGAAGTTCGATTCAAATTTTGTTCATAGATCCTGGAAGATGGCTGAAAAGGGTATCCAAATTCATTCTCAGATTCAAAACTCCACACCTGTACCTACAAGAAAATGTGGGTTTATGTTGTATGGGGGGTTTGCCTTGGTCAAACCCTAATTTAGGAATTAACCTTGAAATTGAATTGAAATGTTTTGTGCATAAACAAAGCAATTGAAACAAATCACCTCACTTATGTTGAAGTCCTTGTAGAAGATTTGAATCCTCAAATCCACAAGTAGGAATGAATGCAGGATGTAGGATGTCTCCAATCAATAGTATTTGATCTTCAACACCAATCTTGAATTGATCTTTGCATATGAGAAGGCTTGAATGAATGGAGAAGGATGAATCATCAAAGGGGGCTCCAAAGAGATTGATCCTTCAATAGCTAACAATAGATCTCCTTGATGAATGGATGCTTGAATACTTGAATTCTTTAAGACTTGATTTCACTTGAGAGCTCTAGATGGTTGATTGCAAAACTTGATGATAGCTTTCTTGGATGAGATGTGATGTGAAAATGAGAGAGGAAGGCCTCCTTTTATAGTGATCTAGAGCACACTCCTCTAGATGGGCCACCTAGGAGAATTAAATCCCAATCAGGTCCTCACCTTTATAAAATATACCTAGATTAAATGCAATTAAAGGATTTACCATCCTGAAACCCGAAATGGCCGACCCGGAGGTAGGAAAATAAATTTCCTGAAAGCTCGAAGCCCAGAGATTCTGGAATTTGAATTTTTTGAGAAAGGGGTAAAAGTCAACATTGACCCTGACCTAGTCAAGGTCAAGCTCGACCCTGACCTAGTTAGGGTCAACCTAAGACATTAACCTTTTTCTTAGGTTGACTCAAAACTAAATTAGGAGGTCGTAGGGATGCCCAGAAACCTAGAAATGATGCTAAAATAGGATAGAATGTCAGGAATAGACATAAAATCCTATGATTACTAAAATGAAGGCCAGGAAGATCCATTTCTAAATGCTACCTATAAAATAGAGCCAATGAAGAGGGAAATTCAGAAGAATCCTTAAGATCCTAACCCTAATTTCACCTAGAATGAAGAAATCAAGTGCAGGGAAGAAGTGGAAAGCGGAGAGAAAAGACAAATACATGCAAAGACCTAATCAAGGTTCTTAACATGACCCCAAATCACTTACTTGGAGGGCTAAACTCTCTTATCATGGAAGTGCTTCCATTTTAAGATGATACATTAAGCCCCCACTTTAGCAAGAGTATGGACTCGATGCAAACTCTTGGTAAAGGAGATCAGAATAAAAAGATAATCTTATTGTAATCCAAAGGACAAAGAGAAACCTTAAGCCCCCAAGGACTCAAGTCTTTGTTGACTCTTAGATCACACTAAGAGAGACATCTCTAGAGAGAGAAAGAAGGTGTGATTACCTCACCCAATGAGAACTTATGTCCCATTGTGAACCACACAGGAAAATGGTGCAACTGGAAAGATGGAATTGAACCGCCTAGTGAATGTGGCTACTCACTAGTCAACCCATCAAGGATTTATCCTTAGGAATATTCTATTCCATAAGAATAAAACTAAAAATAAAAAACAAAAGAGATCCAGTCTTAAGGACACTTCTGACCTTAAGGGATCACAATATATGCGTATTTGAAATTGGAGGGATCAAGAGATCCTAAAATATAAATCCATGCTTTAAGGATTAGTTACTAATCCAAAAAGGGAAAAAGAAGTATCTTGAAAAATATGTGTGTATTGAAAAGTGTGTGTGTGCAATAGGTGAGCAGAGCTTATGCCCCCACGTTAAATTTATTGCTGACACTTTAACAGGAGCAATGGCTTTAACAAAAACATAAACAACTCCACTGATTACATTTCCACATCGAGATGCCCCCAAATGAAGACAAATCAAGTGAAATATCATAGAAACATACAAAGAACATGGAAGAGATCTACCTACCATGGGGTTAGTATGATCATAAGATAATATATATATATATGATATTATTGCAAATGAATTGACATCATTCCCCAAAAAAAGTAGAACTACAATCACAAAGAAGGAAAGATCACATAAGATATATGAAGGAGAATATTTTCAGACCATGACATGGAGACCAAAAAGAATTAGTACTACCATATCTCAAATCCAAGTAGATTATACAAGGAAACATGTACGAACAATAACATAGTTACAACATAACATTGAACAATGCATAGAAGAATAGAGATACATATAGAAGAATTTGAAAAATAGTTTCAATTTCTTCATCACCTTGCACCTACTAAGTAACAAGGATTGTATAAAAGAATCTAACAACATTTAGCAAACACATTATGGGGGAAGCATAGTATAATAGGAAAACACACAACAAAGCTACCATGAAGGACAAGCTGATCAAGCGTGCTGCCTACTCTCCCCATCTCATTGGATATCATTTAGGGAAGGTGGGTAACTCACAAGAGGGACTATATCCAACATAGTAGGAATGATAGCCAGTTCCAAACAAGGATCCTCTTGAGGATCACTATGTTTGACACTAGGTGTAAGAGTTAATTGTGATGAAAACATATTAGGTAAATCAATGTGAACGTCAATAGTCTCATATTCATCATTAACATCATCAATATCTTCAAGAGTATCTTCTTCATCCAAATTAATCAAAATAGGATCTAAGATATGAATAGAATCATCATAATCATGCATGTGAACATCATTATTAGTAACAACATCTTCTAACACATTATGCATAGGTTTATCCGAAGAAGATAGAGATCTTTTAGCTTTAGCATGAGCATGACACTTTTTATGATGTTCATTAGCAGATCAGTTACATTTTGATTTATTTGAAATAGGCTGAGAGCTAGGAGGAACAATCATAGGATCCTTCACAGGTTCTTTAGGAAGATCAATAGGATTATTAACTATAGGAGGAACAATCACATAATCTTTGATAGATTTGGTAGAAGGAACTTGATTAACAGAACTAGAAGCCATAGTTAAAGGAGATATCAAAAGTGTAGGTAAAAGACCATGATTAAGATCCATATGAGGTGAACTTAATTCAATAATTTTATGATGTTTATAAGCTTGATATGATCAAAAAATATTATCAGGGTGACAAGGACATGAATTAGGTAAGGAAGGCCAAAAGAAATATAGAGCAGGACAATCTCTAGGCCTAAAAGGTTGATATAAACTATGATTAATCATCTTCACTTCATCATCATGAATAAAATTAAGACACTTATGGATAGGTGAAGCAACAACATGCATGGAATTCAACCAAGGCAAACCTATCTTAACTTGAAATTGATCAGAAGTAGGAACCACAACAAAGGTAGTGTTCACAATTTTTCCAAAAAGTTTAACCGGTAAAGTAATAGAACCAAATGATGGATAAAGAAAACCATTACAAGTTTGAATCCACACATCCGATGTATCATAAAAGTCACATTGTAAGATTTTCATAAAAAGATTTTCTTCAATGATAACATTGAATAAGGAGGTAGGATCAATAAGACAACCATGAGTGGGTATTTGAGCAACCCTAGCAACAATGTAAAGGGGACCATTAGGATCTTTAATAATCTTAGAGTCATAAAAGGTAATCAAAAGTTCCTGAGGTCTTTTATTTTTGAATTGTTGTCAAGGTTTAGGTTGAGGTTTCACTTTAGGTTTAGGTTTTGGTCGATGTTGAGATTGAACTTGAGGTTGAATCAGAGTTTGAATTTTAGATTGAGGGTGAGGTGGAGATACAGACTGATCAACATGCTCCACTTGATCAATAACATGAATGAGATCATCCATCTTTGAATCATACATAATTTCCATAGTAGATGGTTGAGCAATAGTATTAGTATCATGCGTAGGTAAAGGATTCATATAGATTTGAAGGTTCTGTTAGGAGAGATAGATGAATTCCCACTACTATCCAGATTATCAACAGATAAAACCTTAGAATCAATTAGATCTTGAACCTTATGTTTTAAAGAATAATCTCTCAGTATCATGACCATTTTGATGATGATATTGACAAAAAGCATTTTGATCAAAATATTTAGATGCAATCGTAATAGGTAAAAGAGGTCGAATAGGAGGTAAATTAATCATATTAGTAGCTAACAACCTATTCATAATAGCATGTAAAGTTTTAGAAAGAGGAGTCAATGTATGATTTAATCAAAAAGAAGTGGATGCAAAAGTGGCATTATGAGATGCAATAGCGACTTGATCAGCAATTGCATTCACTTGTTTGTTTATCTTGACATAATTATTGAATTTTTGAAACTTGTTTGGATTAGAAGCAGCATCACTTTTATCAATTGGAACAGGAGCCATTGGAGTGGTGCTCACAAATTGAATCACTTGTAATTGATAATGATGAAGTGCTACACAAAGTTGTTGAAAAGAGGTAAATTCAATAAGTAGAATCTTATCTCTAATATGCTTTTGCCAATTTGAAATAAACATATGTTGAATATCAATATCAGGAATAGGATAGGAAATCTGAGCATGCAAATGCTTAAATCTACCAATAAATTGAGTCAATTTTTCTTTAGCACTTTGTTTACAATGCATTAAATTAGTCAAAGACACTTGCACACCAATATTATTTTGAAATTATTGAATAAAGGAATTAGCAAGTTGTGGAAAGGAATCAATTGAATAGGGAGGCAAGGAACAATACCATTGTAAGGCCTTGTCATGAAAAGTTCTAGCAAACAGTTTGGCTAAAATCCTATGGTCATGAACATAATCACTACAAAGGATTTGGAATGTTTTAACATCATGAACATGATTTTATTTTCCATTATAATTTTCAAGATGAGGCATCTCACCTTGCTAAGGAACAGAAGTATGAATAATATCCTGGGACAAGGGACTTCCCATGTCACATGTAGGAATACTAAACTTGTTTTGAGTTAAGGAAGCAAGTTGTTGTTGTAAGGATAACACAGTCTGAGCCAAACTGATGATGGTTGAATCATTAGAGGAAATAGGGGGAGTAGCAACATTAGACACACTTGGTAAAGTGTAAGAAGCCACATGAATAGATGACACAACTGGAGGAACACTAGGAAATACAGTTGGAAGCGGATTGGAATAAGTGAAAGGAACATTATGATATGAAGGTTGTGATATAGGAAGGGACATAGGAGGAACACTCATAGGAATGGAGGGAACCCTCACAGTCACCAAAGAAGGAGTATAGATAGGAATACTAGGTAAAGGATTAGAAGGAGGTTCAACACTAGTGATAGGAGGAGTGAAACCTAAATCTTGAGCTTCTTGAGCTAAAGGTTTAACATTGGAATGCACAAGATGAGTAATACCATACAAGAGGTTAACACCTTGATCACTATCATGGAGAACTTTCTTAAGAGCCTCTATAGCTTGAATGGAATCTTGATTATGGTTTTCTTGAAGAAGCCAATTACCCATTTTATCAAGTTCAATGGAAATTTTTTGGACTTGTTCAAGAGGAAGTCTTAAAGCATCATCCTCATCATGAGATGAGTGAGAAGAGTTTTGGTCCATAGTAGGATTGGAATCATGAAGAATCAAGTTATCATCAGGGATACTAAGGAAAGGAGAAGAAGATTTAGGATCAAAGACACCCATGAGTCTATGACTTCTAACCAGAATGTTATAAGTAGGACTAGTGGTAGTAAAGCTCATAAACTAAATGAACTAAACTAAGAACACATAAAGCATGAATATGAAATCTAATTAGCATGAAATATCAATCACAAAGGACAAATCTAATACTAACAAGATAAAAGGAAGGCACAATAAGGCAAAGGGAAATCTAACACCAAAAAGAAAGAGAGTAAGCTAGTCGGGTTCACCAAAATGAATAGATGTAAAATGGATTCACCTCTATTCAAATGTAAAGGGGGAAATCTGAGACCTATTCTCAAACCAAAATTCCCCAATGAAGAGATCTAATTTGATCAACCTAGAGGTTAATACACAATCAAATCAATTTATGGTTAATATGGAAAAGAAAGTAAATCTAATATTCCCTTTTTGTGGAATGGATATTATGCTTGGAATATAGAATAATTGAAATACAACTACTAACCTCAAAATTAGGGTAGATCTAGAAAATGTTGAATTCTGGTGTCTGTGTGTACTTTCAGGAAAATTTGAAACTTGTCCTGGACTAGAAATGTTGCGACAGAGAAAACCCAGAAATCTTTGCTCAAGATGGCTCAGCTTAGGTTTGACCCTCATAAAAGATCAAATACCACATTCTTTATTTGAAGACTGATTCGAATTCTATTCATAGATTCCCAGAAGATGGCTGAAAAGGGTATCCAAATTTGCTCTTAGATCTAAAACTCCACACTTGTACCTGTAAGAAAATGTGGGTTTTTTTTGTATGGGGGGTTTGCCTTGTTCAAACCCCAATTTAAGAATTAACCTTGAAATTGAATTGAAATGTGCATAAACAAAGCAATTGAAACAAATCACCTCACTTATGTTGAAGTCCTTGTAGAGGATTTAAATCCTCAAATCAACAAGTAGGAATGAATGTAGGATGTAAGATATCTCCAATCAATGGTATTTGATCTTCAACACCAATTTTGAATTGATCTTTGCATATGAGAAGGCTTGAATGAATGGAGAAGGATGAATCATCAAAGCGGGCTCCAAAGGGATTGAATCCTTCAATAGCTAACAATGGATCTCCTTGATGAATGGATACTTGAACACTTGAATGCTTTAAGACTTGATTTCACTTGAGAGCTCTAGATGATTGATTGCAAAACTTGATGATATCTTGCTTGGATGAAATGTGATGTGAAAATGAGAGAGGAAGGTGTCCTTTTATAGTGATCTAGGGCACACTTCTCTAGATGGGCCACCTTGGAGAATTAAATCCCAATTAGGTCCTCACCTTTAGAAAATATACCTAAATTAGATGCAATTAAAGGACTTACCATCCCAAAACCCAAAATGGCCGACCCAGAGGTGGGAAAATAAATTTCCCGAAAGCCCAAAGCCCGAAGATTCTGGAATTTGAAATTTTGGAGAAAGGAGTCAAAGTCAACATTGACCCTAACCTAGTTAGGGTCGAGCTCAACCTTGACCTAGTTAGGGTCAACCTAAGACATTGACCTTTTTCTTAGGTTGACTCAAAACTAAATTAGGAGGTCCCAAGGATGCCTAGAAACCTAGAAATGATGCTAAAATAGGATAGAATGTCAGGAATAGACATAAAATCATATGATTACTAAAATGAAGGCTAGGAGGATCCATTTCTAAATCCTACCTAGAAAATAGAGCCATGGAAGAGGGAAATTTAGAAGAATCCTTAAGATCCTACCCCTAATTTCACCTAGAATGAAAAAATCAAGTGCAGGGAAGAAGTGGAAAGTGGGGAGAAAAGCCAAATACATGTAAAGACCCAATCAAGGTGCTTAACATGACCCAAAACCACTTATTCAGAGTGCTAAACTCTCTTATCATAAAAGTTCTTCCATTTTAAGACAATACAGTTACTATGTCTATGTGGGACTCTTTGGCTATTCCAGGACAACCTGAGATTTTGAAGAAGGCCATGGGTGAAGTAATAGTTCCTCAGCCTACAAATGATGCAATGAAGCTAGTGTTGGTCAATGTTGATCAAGAAAAGGAGGCTTCAAATAGCAGCCCCAAACAAAATACCATTCAAGGTAGGAACTTAAAACCACCCCCCTTTTATGTATCTTTAATTATTGGAAAATCCTTAGTACATAATTGTATGGTAGATAGTGGAGCTACTACTACTGTAATGCCCAAAAAGGTGCTTGACCAACTAGGACTTAAATATGAACCCTTCCAAAAAAGGGTTACACAACTTGATGGATCCTCAGTCAATACAGTGGGTGTAGCCAAGGATACCAGTCTAATCCTTCATGGAAGTCCTAATTTCTCCATCCTACTTGATATATATATCATAGGTCTCCCTGCTTTATTTGCCATATGTCTACCAAGGGAGTTTACAACCAAGATAGGAGGCTACCTTTCTTCTGATTGGTCTCACATGCTCTTCCACACAAGATATGGTACCAAGGTCACCATCAAATCTAAATCATTAGTAGCTCATCGTATAGAACCATATATGTCCAATGCCATCAATACAAATTGCCTTGCACTTGATAGCAATGACTTCCCAATTATCAGAGAAGCAAACACTAAGATAGAAAATATCCCTAATATTTTACTTAATGAACTAGAATCAGAAAAGGCTTCAGAGGCCCAAGAAAATGTTATTTGGGATACTGGTTTGGGAAGCTATTTGATACAAGAAAGTGGATCCATAGAGCCAAACCTTCTCAAAGAGGACACCGATTTAGAGGATCAGAGCAACTAGGTTTGGGAATTATTTTTTGATGGAGCTAGAAGAAGGCACGGCTCTAGTGGTGGTGCTATGCTAATTTCCCCAAAAGGAGAAAGATATTATACAACTTTTAGATTCAGTTTCTTCTACACTAGCAACACTGCAGAGTATGAAAGTCTAGTGAATGGATTGGAGTGGGCTAGAAAAAGAGGGCTCAAAGCCCTAAAATTTTATGGTGATAGTGAGTTAGTAGTCATCCAAGTGAGAGGGATAAGTGAAACCAAGAATGACACCATGAAATCATACAAACATAGAGTTTGGGATGCAATTGAAGATTTCCACACTTTCAATATTGTTGCCATCCCTAGGAAGCTAAATCAAAATGTAGACAGATTAGCTACTATTGGATCTTAGTATGATATTCCTAATAGTGTTTCTAAAGAAAGGGACCAAAAACATATCAAAGTGATTTTTAGACCTTCTATCCCTGATAACAATGTCAATTGGCAAGTGTTTGACAATGATGAGCAGATTCTATAATTCTTGTTTGAAGAAGATGTTTTCTCAAAACATAATCAAGATAGATTATTGCAGAACTATGGTGACCAAGTAATACAACTTAAGTCTAATAAGATGCCTAGAGGTCTTGTCACCTTAGAAACTATCTTCAACAAGGATGATCAAGTTAAGAAGAACAAAGCTGGCCTGGTAGTCCAACAAGAACATTGTGTTGGATTAGAGTTGGAACTAGGTAAAAGCTTACAATTTGGAAAAGTAAATATTGATTTGGAAAAGAAGGCTTATACCCAATTATTCAAAGAGTTCAATGATGTATTTTCATGGAAATATGAATACCTTAAAGGTTTTAATCTAGCCCTTGCTCAACACACTATTGAACTAGAGCCTAATGCCAAGCCAATAAGGCAAAAACAAAGGCCTGTTAATCCCAAGCTTGAGCCACTTATGCATAGAGAAGTGCTCAAGTTAATAGAAAGTGGTATCATCTACCCCATTAAACATACCAATTGGGTTTCCAACCTTGTTCCTCTAAGGAAGAAGAATGGGGAGTTGAGGTTATGTGTTGACTTTAGGGACCTTAACAAGGCTTCTTTAAAAGACCGCCATCCATTACCCTCTATAGAAAAAATATTACAATGAAGGGGACCAATACAAGAATGCATTTACAACCAAGTGGGGAACCATGGATTATCAAAAGATGCCCTTTGGTTTGTCAAATGCAGGTGCTACTTTTCAAAAGGCAATGGATATGGCCTTTAAAAGCCTCATGTACAAGTTTGTACTAGTCTAATTAGATGACATAACTATTTATTCCAAACATACAGCAGATCATATCAAACATTTGAGGAAGATCTTTGAAAGGTGTAGAGAGTTTGGGATATCTCTTAATCCCAAGAAATGTGTGTTTGCAGTTCATGGAGGGAAATTGTGAGGATATATAGTATCTAAGAAAGGAATCACAATAGACCCTAAAAAAATTGCAGCTATCTTAGAGCTACCCTTGCCACATCATAAAAAAATCCTTCAATCTTTCATAGGAAGGATTAAATTTGTTAAGTGTTTCTTGCCTAATATTGCAGATTTACTGAAGCCTTTGAATACCATGTTAAAGAAGAGTTCAGCCTTCAACTAGACTAAAGAAAGGAAAGAAAATTTCCAACCTATTAAAGAAGCCTTGACAGAATCTCCTACTCTATTAAACCCAAATTTCAATAAGGATTTTATCATTTATACTTATGGAGGTCATGATGCTATATCTGTAATGCTGACTCGGGAAAATTCAGAAGGGTTGGAGAAACCTATTGCTTTCTTCAGGAAAGGTTTAGAAGAGTATGAATAGAGGTACTCTTTTGTGGAAAAACATGTACTTGCTATGGTGAGAGTCTTAAAAATCTTAGATATTTATTGACTGATAGCAAGGTACACTTGAAAATTACTCATCCAAGTGTCAAAGAATTTTTGCTTTCCAAAGACCTAAATGAGAAAAGAGCTAGTTGGATTACCAAAGTAATGGAATATGACATTGATATCCAAATCACCAAGCTAGTTAAAGGAAGAGGTCTTTGTGAGAATTTGGCAGAGGATGAGAGTTCAAAGAAATCAGAGAAAATGGATGCATCTATAGTTGTGCATTCTACAAAAGAACATGCCAAGGCAGTAGGTTGGTTTCCTAACATGATTCATTACTTGAAGACAGGACAATGTCCTACAAACCTAGATTTAGCAAGAAGAAGATATTATAGATTACAATCTATTCCCTTTGTGCTGATAGATGAAGTTCTTTTTAGAAAGGATCACAATGGTGTCCTTTTGAGATGTATTGATTTAGCATAGAGAGTTGTTGTCCTATTTGAATTTCATGATGGACCTTCTAGAGGTCATTTTTATCCTAGGACTACTACTTTTAAAATCATGAGGGTCAGATACTATTGGCCATTATCTTCAAGGATAGTCATGATTATGTGAGAAAATGCATCAAATGTGCCATGTTTGTAGGAAAAGAAAGGCTTGCAGCTCTGCCCATTCAACCAATTAGAATAGAACAACCTTTCATGAGATGGGGCATAGACTTTATTGGCATGATTAATCCTCCATCTAGTGTAGGCCACAAGTGGATAATCACTACAATAGATTATTTCAATAGATGGATAGAGGCAGTTGCCTTGAAAGAATCAAATGAGAGTGTTGTCTTAAGTTTTTATGATGATATAATTCATAGATTCGGCACTCCAAAATCTATAACATCAGATAATGTATTGGAATTCATAGACCTTAAAGTCTTAGAATGGGCAATCAAAAATGACATTTATCTGAATACAAGTTCAAATTAATACCCTCAGGGCAATGGTTTGGTAGAATCATCTAATAAGAACTTGATTAGGATAATCAAGAAGAGTCTACAGGATAACCAAAGGGATTGACATATTAAATTGAAATCTGGCCTATGGTTGGATAGGATTACCCCAAAGAAGATCATTGGGAATTCTCCTTATGTGTTAGTATATGGTAGAGAAGCTAAGCTATCCATTTCAATTGAAAGTCCAGCCTTGGACTTAGCCACTCAATATGTCCTATTTGAAGAAGGAGATCCCTTACAAATTAGGTATGCGTAGCTCATAGAGTTAGAAGAACTTAGAGATAAATCCATGAAAGATATGGAGTTCCATCAGGTACAAACAAAGAAAAGTTTTGATAAAAGAGCTAGGGCTAGAAATTTCAAGATTGGAGATATAGTCCTCAAGTGGGATGAGTTCAGATCAAAGCCTGGCAGACATACAAAGTTTGATTCCTTCTGGGGTCGACCATTTATTATTATAGAATGCAAGGGGCCTAATGCTTTTCAGCTATCAACTCTTGAAGGAGATGCCTTGCCTATATCAGTTAATGGGTGCCATTTGAAGCCTTGTTTTGAGGTCAATCCTTCCTTGTAAATACTTATAATTATGTTTCCCTTCTTTTATGTCCTTGCTTTCTAGGTTAGTTTTTCCTGCTTTTCAAGAAGTGCTCATGCACATTTTTTGTTCCTCCCAGTTCCAGGTTTGTCTCTCTATTAGGAATTTTTTGTGTTTAGAAGATGACTCCATGCCCAATGAATTTTTTGAAGGCCACTGATCTAATGTCTACCAGGATGACATCTAGCAGAAATTACCAAAATGTTACCCAAAATTTCCTGATTCCACACAATTTTGGCCATAGGTTGAGCTTTATCTGACAATTTTCTTTAAATCCTATTGAGAGCCTTGAGAAATTTTTATGGTCTTGTGCCTTTTCCTCTGGTCTCTACAATTATTTAACTCTCTGGTCTAATAGCCTTTTAATTTGAAAATATGACCACTAGAGGTAGAAAACCCTAAAAACCCTACGACCTGTTCTTTTTCACCGTTACCTTTTTCAGCCACTTAAGTCTTCTATTTTCCATGTGCTCTTTTCCATCACTGGCTAGTCATGAGGTCTCTAAAGCCAAAAAAAATATTCCTTTCAATCTCCCGATCCCGTGAATCCCTTTATCTCTTTGTCTCCTAATCAAAAAGCATATTCTATTTTCATTTGGTGACTTGGTGATGGTCCCTTTAGTCAGGTGATCTCATAATTTAACCTTGAGTTAGTAATTCTTTGGGAGATCTTGCGACTAGTCTATTTTCCCTAACTATAGTTACAACTCATGTCAGGACTAGGTTAAGAGTTTCTCTTCAGTCAGGAGGTCTCATGATCAAACTTAGGGTTAGAAAAAGTTCACGAGACTTTGAGTTTCTTCAGTCGGGAAGTCACTAGATATTACCATGGTCAAGGGATGGTCGACTCAAAGTAAAGACAATGACAAATGATAGTATGCCATGTTCCTTCAGTGGGCCCAACTTTATAAACTTAGTCTCTCAGTCGTGAGACCCATGAAAAAATATTCTTTTCTATCAAGCGACAATGAGACTTACATAGTCGAGTGATCTCGTAACACAAACGAAATATTCCAAAGGTTCATGTGACTTGGAGGTTAAGGTGTAGTTGCTTAATCTCTAAATTTAAATACATGATAAAAGTTGGGTTAGATTTTCTTCAGTCAAGGAGTCTCATGATCAAACCTAGGGTTAGCAAAAGTTCATGAGACTTGAAATTTTATAGAGTTTCCCAATCTCCAGATCTCCTACAGTTAAGATAAGGTGGGCCAATTTCAGAGCAGTCAGCGATTATCAAATTTGATGAAGCAGTTGAAAGAAAATGAAAGAGTGACACATGGTGAGGCGGGCCCAAGGTTTGATAGCTTGGTCATGTGATCTCATAATGCAAAGTGAATATTATTTATAGTTGCGAGATCATGAGACTTACACAGTTGAGAACTCTTAGTGAGAAATGGCATATTATTTCCCAGATAAGAGACTCAGTGACCACCATCAGATTACAATAAGATCAATGCTTGTCGGGTGATCACTTAATAAAGGGAGAATATTCTTTTCTATTCTATGACTACGAGGTTTTCATTAGTTAGGAAACCTCCTAATGAGAAGGAATATTCTGAAGACTTCGGGAGACTTAGTGACTATCAATAGGATCAACACTTGTCCCATGATCGCTAGACTAGGCCAGGGTTAATAAAAGGTTGTGAGATTCAACAACCAAAGGGGAAAAGAGAGTTGAGGTTAAATGTAGGGTTAGGTTTAAGATCTAATATGGTGCTCGAGTAAACTGGAAAGATTTGACGGCTACATTTTAAAGATAGATCAAGTTTAGATATCAGCCACTAATGGATAAAAGCTTGGCGCCACCTATGACCGTTTATATTTTAAAATTTGAATATTTGCGAACATCTGATCTTGGCTTTCATGGTGAACCTTACTTGTAGGGAGGTAGATGGATTGGCCAACCTTCTCAGAGGAAGTTATGGCAATGGAATTATGTGCAGAGATAGATATCTAATCGATCAAGATATTTCAAGGATGCATTTATGATCAGAAATGACAAAATTAGGGTTTTTATTATTCTATGAAAATCTATGTAACCCTAATTAGATTTTTTGCTCCTTCCTGTGTGCAATAAAGGAGGTGTATATATTAGTTTTTGGAGCTTTTGGAGCTCAGAGTTTACAATTGAAAAAGAGAGGTTTTCTTTCTTAGGAGTTATTTGAGGCATTCTTTTTTCCCTCTAGCTTTTGTAGTTTGTAACCTTTCATTGGGGTTTAAATAAAAAAGATATTTTGTGACATTCTTTCTATCCTTGTCCTTTCTTGTCTAAATTTTCTCTTAATGGATTAAGTCTATGTATGCTTTTAGTAATATCTTAGGGTTCCTAATCCCTCTTTCTTTCTACAATTCATGTGTATTCATATGGATGATTTGATTTGAATGATCTTGTGGGTATACTTCAACCCCCTGACAATCTATCTCATTCCTATACCTAGTTGCAGAGGTGAATGTTTGTTTGCATGTTATAGATTGTGTCTGTTAGCCCATTTTCATGTCATAGCTAAATTCTTTAGAAAATGGTCTATTTCTGCAAAAAATTTCATGACCTTATTCATTTTTCTTTGGTCTCTACAACTTATTTTGTGTCTCTGGTTGAAACCCTTTGTAAAATTTCAAAAATCTAGCCATTGGGAAAGAAAACAATAGTCTACCCTGGCCCTATTCTAATTTTAAGTTACTTTTTAGGTCACTTAAAAATCCTAAAATGCACATGCTTTATATTTTTGGTTGGTCCCCATTTTAATCTTTCCTAAGTTTTAACCCCTGGCGGCCTTTAATATTTCCTAAGTCTATGTGCCCGACTAAATGACTTTTCCTAAGTCATGCGCCTTAAATTTTCCTAATGTTTTGGCTTAAATATTTTCTTGGGCCCGACTCTCTAACACCATCTTGATCCAACACTGGGCGTGAGTTCTCATGGAGTGTGTCAGAGGTATGAAAACTTAGGCCATCCATTGATCTTCTCTTTATGACATAATGTTTCTTTGAAGTTGGTCCATTGCCATGTAATCATAGATGGTGGCCTTTTATTGGTCAAAAGCCATGAGTTGGATATAACATGTTAGGTAGGCTCGACATCTCAGTCTCCTTTTAATCCTACGACTAGTACATGATCACAAGGAATATTCTTCCCCTTTGTGATCTTGTGCCGACCATTGATTTGGTATCAAGTCGGAGGGGATGTCAGTGGGTCCACTGCTAGCTATGCTAAAATGGCATTGTCTGATTGGTTAATGTGGATGGTGATAGGGATTACTTAGAGGGGTTTGAGGTGGGTCACATTTATATTTTTCAATGGGACCATTGTCAGAAGGTGCTGAGGTGGTGGCATTTTATTGGCTAAGAGAAATGATCATATGGTAGGGTTGTCAGGAGGACCTGTGAGTGAGGAAAAGGTTGCATGTCTGCTTGCTAGATATTGCAACGTGGTAGTTTGTGATTTGATGGTATTACTAATGCTACATGGTGGGGTCAGGCTTTACATCATCAACAATAGATTCTAGATCTAACGGTGGGTGCATGATCTCATAGAATCTTTTGAGCCCTTGAGATCATGCGCCATCCGTCTGATCCTCCAAGTGTTCATGTCAGGGATAAAGGTGGGTCCAAAATGACACATAGGAACATATGGTAGTCTGTGATTGGTCCACGGGGTAATGTGTTGGTAGTTGTCAGTGGGACCTACTTTTCAGCTTGTCAGAGGGTCTTGAAACTTGCAGTGAATCAATGACAGGTGTAAGTTCTTATGAGATGTGTCAGAGGTTTGAGGTTATGCACCGGCCATCAATTTCACATTTTTTAGAAGTGATAAAGTAAGGTGGGTCTACTGCTACGTGTATGTGATATGATAGCTTTTGATTGGTTGATGTGGATGATACTGTAGGGTGGGGCCATTGTCAGAAAGGTCAGTGACAAGGACAAGATCTATGGTCATCATAAGTTCTCATGGGTGGTGTCAGAGCCATGAGATCTTGCACCTGCCCTCCATCTTCAAAGGCTTAGGTAGGTGGGTCCTGTGTGAGTGGTGACCAAGCATCAATGGTGAATGAGGCAGTGACATGTGGCAAAAAATGGGCCCAGGCGGGGGCCAAAAGCTTAGAGGTTCTGATAAAAGTTTAGCGGCCTGACAAATTCTAAAGGGGTTCGCTCATTCGTGAAGAAAAATGGTGGAGAGATAAAGTATTCCGTGAACTAGAAAGGTCTTTGGTCACCAGTTCGCTAAATTTGATTGGGGTCTTTTTAAAACATGAATCATAAAGACCATGAAAAGGTAGGATTTGATGGTCAAGACTTAAAGTTGACCTAAATTTAAATGTCGACCACTGATTTGCTGATGGTGCCATGGAAATAGCCATTGAAATTAAAATTCAAATTTTTGAAAGGATTTCCAGTGATAGGAGGTACCAAAATTTATGGTTTTGGCAATTGATTTCGATTGGTTTGGTGGCACTGGTTGTTGCCGACTTATCCAAGGGTCTCTATGGATAGTGGCATGAAGTTTTTGTATTAGGAGAAGTGTGGTTTTGTGCTTGAGGTGTGTTTTTAGGTGGCTAATTTGACTAGTTTTCATGGCAATTCCTTGGTGTTCTGTACTATTCTCACAGATTTTCATGATTGCAAATCTATTTGAGATTTGTTTTCTCTAAGTTTCTTGTGTCTCTTCCCCTGCAATAAATTCTAATGTAATTTTTTGGTTGGTTGGGTAGTTGAAACCCTAACCCTAGTCACCCGAAGCTTGATGCATCCTCTTTGAGGATTTTAAGGTGACTAGGGGTATAAGTGGTGTGTTTTTTGATAGAGTAAGGGTTTTGAAATCCTAGTTCCTAAGGGTTCCTTTTTGGTTCCATGAAAGGTTTTGTCATGTAGATTTTCTCCTTCTCTTTGCATATAGGGTGTTCTTTCTTCCTTCATTGGTTTAGAGAATATAAGACATATTGTAATTGATTTGTCTTATGTATGAGGACTCAATTTATTCTTACTGTTACCAAGCTATCTCCATTTGAATTCTAAATTCATTAATCATACATCAAGTATGTTTGATTTTTCTATTGTAATTCCTATGTGTCTACAATAGAGTTATCTTCACAGAGATAACTAGTTTAGGATTAATTTTCATGTATGTATGAGCTGTGGTGTCAAAGATATGTCATGCTTGTCTTCCAGTGGATACTAGTTAATGTGTTATTTGTTTATAGGTCTCTTCTAAAGGGAGGGTTAACAACCTTTGGATGGGTGATAACATACTTGAATACATAGGTGGGTTGTTAAAGTGAGGTTTGGTCATGGTGTGTGATTGATGTTAGGCATCAACATATTGAATACATTGTCTTCTTGTTTCATAGCTTTCTATTACAATAGGATATTTGACTCTATGGCCCATTGGACAAGACACTGGTCTATGAGGGACTTAGGGTATCTCAAGGGTCCTTTCAATCCATCTTTTAAATCATTTACATTAAGTTCCACCCTTTCCCTTTCATGTTGTTAGGATAGGTCTCTGGTTTTTATACTCATTCTATGCATGTAGGGCTATTGCATGAGATCTTGGTTTCATTGAGGTACAAGATACCTACAAGGGGTTGAGAACCATTCCATAGTCAGTTACTTGTAGGCTTGTAGTTTGACACAAGATTTATGTGTGTAGAAGAGGTAGAACCACCTAAGTGATGTGGAGCTCAAAGTGTAGAATGATCTCTCTTTGATCCTTGTCAGTTGGCCTTTTTCCTTGTCAAATTTGGAGTGTTGAGTGAATGTGTCAGTGGCCCTATCAATCCTAACACCAATCTAAACTTTGGGGAAAGAGAACACCAACAAGATGGAAACTCTACTAGGGAAGATGTAAAAGACAACAAGCTTTCTTGCCTAGCTAGATCATCCCAAAGTCTTGGTTAAAGATCATAGAGTCAAAAGTAAAAAACATAGTTGTAAAATATTCTCACTAAGTGTTAAGTGGAAGATCTAATTTCTCTGTTTGATCAGTGCATCTTCTAATAAATAGTGCATGTTTACTTGGTGGATTTTTGTGTTTATTGGAAGAAGAAACAAGAATAAGTGCATTACTAGGGAGGTGGTGACTCTACATAGCAAAGAATTTGATGGAGCTTCAGGGTGAGCTCTAGATCTACCCTACCTTTTGGTCAACAAAGTCTTCTGCTACAAAACTCTCAAGTACTTTTCAAGGTCTACATGTTTCCTTATTAAGTGATCAAGCACTAAGAAAAGGATAAGGTGTGAGTAGAGGTTTGCATACTTCAAGTTTTCAATTGCATCTCTCCAAAATTGTATGGAAGTATTGCATTAAGTTTGATGGGTAAGCTTGATGAGGAGCTTGCATTCCTTGAGCAAGGCATCCTTAGGGATTGCATGTCATTGATGAGATTGAAAATAGGATGCAGAAAGGATCTATCCATATCTCTTTTCTATGATAGATTTTGGGATTTATATAATGAGCTTCCTGATGATGTTGAGTTTTCAGAATATGAGTTCATTGGTTTATTCTTGGATCTTTGTTTTCATGAGTTAACTAGTTGGTCAAACGCATTGTGGGAAGAGTATTATATATGTATCAAAGATTGGATACTTAGTGATGATAGCCTTGGGCTTGATGATGCACTTGGGGTTATGTCCTTAAGTGTTGATAATTGGAGTGATGAAGACAATGAGGTTGTGGTGTCTTCATATGAGTCAGATGCACCATGGGAAGAAGAAAGTGATAATGGAAGTGAACATTCTTTGGATAGTGAAGATGTTGAGGGTGATTCATCTTCAAGGTATGAAGACAAAGAAACAATAATTCATTATGATATTAGTGAGGGGAAACATGAAAATTTGAACAAGGTGTTATCTGATGGGTCTCTTTTGGATAGCAAGGGCATAATCATGGATACTACATGCTTGGTAGATGATGATGACTATGAATCTTCATGTTATTCTGACTTTTCCTGATATGCTGTAAATCTCCATGAGGTTGAAATGGGTAGTAAACTTAAAGTGTTCCCAAATGCTTTATATAATGAAGAGTTTGATGATTATCAGCCCATTTTTTGTCATGATGTTCAACAAGGTGTATTGTATGAAGTTGTCAATCTTTTGTTTGAGGGACATGTGGAGATTTCAGATTCATTTGAGTCAGGATGTTCTTCTTTTTCCATCTGTGATCAAGTTTTAAGTGATGATGTTGCATCCTATTCATCAGAAGGTTGTGGAATAGTTGCAGAATTTGGTAATAATCACATTTGTGAACATGATTTTGACTATTCATCTAAGTTCCAGCCGGTTGCACCCATGGAAATGCAAGGTCAGGGTACAAATGAAGCCTTTCAGGAGGTAGAGTATGAGTTTTTTGTGTTTCCAATTGATAGCATACATGAATTAGTAGAAAATAATAGGTTTTTATTTTATGGTATTGTTCATAGGTATGATGAGTCTTTTCTTCATAGTGAGCAAAATGAAGGGAGTGCTAAATTTTTTTACATGCACTATGAAGATAGTTACTTTGTTTTGCTTGACAGGCTGGTTGGAAATGTTGACAAGCCTGGTGAAACAACTAAAAATAAAATATCTAGCATGTCTGATGAAGGAAGAAATGAAAACCAAATTTTTGATACAGACAAAGACTAACTCAGGTTGGATGCTGCAGGTCTTTTGTAAAAATGTACACTCTGTATAGTTTTTCCTTTCCTGTTGTGGGTTTCCCTTCCTATTTCCCCAGTGTGTTCCCTATGTTTTTTGAGGTCTTTTTTCCCTTATCTAGTGGGTGGTCTACTTTTCCCAGAGCTCTGAATCCTTGCCATGCCTGTAGGAGGCATGCATCCCCAACTAGAGCCATTGTTAGCCCATTTTCATGTCATAGCTAAATTCTTTATCAAATGGTCTATTTCTGCAAAAAAATTCATGACCTTATTCATTTTCCTTTGGTCTCTATAACTTCTTTTGTATCTCTGGTTGAAACCCTTTGTAAAATTTCAAAAATCTAGCTGTTGGGAAAGAAAACCCTAGTTTACCCTAGCCCTGTTATAATTTTAAGTTACTTTTTGGGTCACTTAAAACTCCTAAAATGCACATGCTTTATATTTTTGGTTGGTCCCCATTTTAATCTTTCCTAAGTCTACGTGCCTGACTAAATGATTTTTCCTAAGTCATGCACCTTAAATTTTCCTGGGCTCAGTTCTCTATCACTATCTTGATCCAACGGTGGGTGTAAGTTCTCATGGAGTGTGTTAGAGGTATGTGAACTTACACCATCCATTGATCTACTCTTTATGACATGATGTTTCTTTGAAGTGGGTCCATTGCCATGTAAGCACAGATGACAACCTTTTATTGGTCAAAAGCGGTGAGTTGGATATAACATGTTAGGCGGGCCCGATGTCTCAGTCTTCTTTTAATCCTATGGTTGGCACATGATCATAAGGAATATTCTTCCCCTTTACGATCTTGGACCGACCATTGATTTGGTATGAGGTCGAAGGGGATGTTAGTGGGTCCATTGCCAGTTGTGCTGAAATGGTGTTGTATCATTGGTTAATGTGGATGGTGATAGGGATTCATCAGAGGGGTTTGAGGTGGGTCAAATTTATGTGTCATTGGGACCATTGTCAGAAGGTGCTGAGGTGGTGGCATTTTATTGGCTAAGAGAAATGATGATATGGAAGGGTTGTCAGGAGGACTTGTGAGTGAGGAAAAGGTTGCATGTCTGCTTGCGAGATATTGCAACATGATAGTTTGTGATTCAATGATATTACTAATGTTGCACAGTGGGGTCAGGCTTTATGTCATCAACAACTGATTCTAAATCTAATGGTGGGTGCATGATCTCATAGGATCTTTTGAGCCCTTGAGATCATGTGCCATCCATCCAATCCTCTAGGTGTTCATGTTAGGGATAAAGGTGGGTCCAAAATGACACATAGGAACATTTGGCAGTCTGTGATTGGTCCACAGGGTAATGTGTTGGCAGTTGTCAGTGGGACCTAGTTTTTAGCTTGTCAAAGGGTCCTGATACTTGCAGTGAATCAATGACAGACATAAGTTCTTATGAGATGTGTCAGAGGCTTGAGATTATGCACCAACCATCAATTTTACCTTTTTCAGAAGTGATAAAGTAAGGTGGGTCCACTACTACATGTACATGATATGGCAACTTTTGATTGGTCAATGTGGATGATACTGTAGGGTGGGGCTACTGTCAGAAAGGTTAGTGACGAGGACAATATCTATGGTTGGCATAAGTTCTCATGGGTGGTGTCAGAGCCATGAGATCTTGCACTTACTATCCATCTTCAAAGGCTTAGGTGGGTGGGTCCTATGTGAGTGGTGACCAAGCATTAGCAGTGAATGAGGTGGTGACATGCAGAAAAAAAATGGGCCCAAGTAGGGGCCAAAATCTTAGAGGTTTTGATAGAAGTTTAGCGGCCTGAAAAATTCTAAAGGGGTTCACTCCTTCACAAAGAAAAATGGTGAAGAGATAAAGTATTCCGCAAACTGGAAAGGTCTTCAGTCGCCATATCACTAAATTTGACTGGGGTCTTTTTAAAAGATGAATCATAAAGACCGTGAAAAGGTAGGATCTAATGGTCAAGACTTAAAGTTGACCTAAATTTAAATGTCAACCATTGATTTTCTATTGTTGCCATGGAAAGAGTCATTGAAATTCAAATTCAAATTTTTGAAAGGGTTTCTAGTGATAGGAGGTACCAAAATTTATGGTTTTGGCAGCTGATTTTAATTGGTTTGGTGGTGCTGGTTGTTGCTGACTAATTTGAGGGTCTCTATGGTCATTGGCATGATGTTTTTGTACCAGGAGAAGTGTGGTTTTGTGCTCAAGGTGTGTTTGGAGGTGGCTGATTTGACTAGTTTTCATGGCAATTCCTTTGTGTTCTATACTATTCTCATAGATTTTCATGATTGCAAATCTGTTTGAGATTTATTTTCTTTGAGTTGCTTGTGTCTCTTCCCCTGTAATAAATTTTGATGTAATTTTTTGGTTGGTTGGGTAGTTGAAACCCTAACCCTAGTCACCTGAAGCTTGATGCATCCTCTTTGAGGATTCCAAGGTGACTTAGGGTATAAGTGGTGTGTTTTTTGATAGAGTAAGGGTTCTGAAATCCTAGTTCCTAAGGGTTCCTTTTTGGTTCCATGAAAGGTTTTGTCTTGCAGATTTTCTCCTTCTCTTTGCATATACGATGTTCTTTCTTCCTTTGTTGGTTCAGAGAATATAATACATATTGTAATTGATTTGTCTTATGTATGAGGAATCAATTTATTCTTACTATTACCAAGCTATCTCCATTTGAATTCTGAATTCATTAATCATACATCAAGTATGTTTGATTTTTCTATTGTAATTCCTATGTGTCTACAATAGAGTTGTCTTCTCAAAGATAATTGGTTTAGGATTAGCTTTTATGTATGTATGAGCTGAGGTGTCAAATATATGTCATGCTTGTCTTCCAGTGGATACTTTTTAATGTGTTATTTGTTTATAGGTCTCTTCTAAGGGGAGGGTTAAAAACCTTTGGATGGGTGATAACATACTTGAATACATAGGTGAGTTGTTAAAGTGAGGTTTGGTCATGGTGTGTGATTGATGTTAGGCATCAACATATTGAATACATTGTCTTCTTGTTTCATAGCTTTCTATTATAATAGGATATTTGACTCTGTGGCCCATTGGACAAGACACTAGTCTATGAGGGACTTAGGGTATCTTAGGGGTCCTTTCAACCTAGCTTTTAAATCATTTACATTAAGTTCCATCCTTTCCCTTTCATGTTGTTAGGATAGGTCTCTAATTTTCATACTCATTCTATGTAGGTAGGGCTATTGCATGAGATCTTGGTTTCATTGAGGTATAGGATACCTACAAGGGTTTGAGAATGATTCCACAGTCAGTTACCTGCAAGCTTGTAGTTTGACATAAGATGTATGTGTGTTCAAAAGAGGTAGACCCACTTGAGTGATGTGGAGCTCAAAGTGTAGAAGGATCTCTCTTTGATCCTTGTTAGTTGGCCTTTTTCCTTGTCAGATTTGGAGTGTTGAGTGAATGTGACACTGGCCCTATCAATCCTAATGCCAATCTGACCTTTGGGGAAAGAGAACACCAACAATGTCTAAATTCTTAGGAATGCTATTGTTTGTGAAATTCTCTCTTTCCCTTAATAGCCTCTTTCTGTTGTAGACCCTTCTATGAAATATTGATGTAAACCTATTCAGTGAGTTGTGATCTCCTAGACCTAAGCTCATGCATTGATTTCATCCTCTTTATTGTAATTCATATCATCTTTTTAGTGTATCACCTAGTAGGATAGTTTTCTTTCAATCATTTCCCTTTCAGCATTCCTTCTATCCCTTTTCCCTCAAGAGTTTACTTTCATGTCAAGAAGAGAAAATTAAGGTGATTATCCAAGAGGAACCAGCCTAGAATCTAGAGGTCTCATCTTAGTTAGCATAGGTCCCACAACCTGGAGATGATTCCCATGTTATACTAGGTTATCAAGACTAAGAGATCTTGAAACAAGGGTGCAAACTTAGTGTATAATAGGTTGAAGCAATCCCTTCAAGGAGAGCAACTAGTAAGGTGGTAATAGACTTTATCATGCAGAATATCCTTACAAGATTTGGTTTCCTAGAAACCATGGTGGCTGATAATGCAATGTGCTTTAGGTCAAAGGAGTTTATTGACTTTTGTCAAAATAATGGTATAAAAATATCATATTCATATCCCTACCATCCACAAGGCAATGGCCAGGTAGAATCCAGTAACAAGAGTTTGATTAAAATTTTGAAAAGAGTATTGGACAAGAATAAAAGGTCCTGGGATTCTAAGTTTTTACAAGCATTATGGGCTGATAGGGTTATAGTAAAGAAAGCAATAGGGTGTTTCCCTTTTGACTTGGTATATGGGATTAATGCAAGATTGCCCTAGAATAATTTGCTACAGATGTATCAATTCATATAGGCCTATGATGATGATGTAGAGAAAGAAATGATTGTTAAAATAAATGATTTAATTCAATTAAATGAGGTAAGAAATGATGCACATGTTAAAAATGAGAAGATGTAGGCCCAGTGCAAAGTCTTGAATGACAAAAGGACTACTCAGAGAAATTTTGCAAGTGGTGATTTAGTTCTGATGCAGAATGTAAGATTAGAAGATAAAGGAAAGCATGGGAAATTTGATCCCATCTGGTTAGGCCCATATATCATTGAAGAAAAATGGGGAACAAGTTCATATTTATTGAAGAATCTAACAGGAGAGCTCATGGAATTGCTAGTTCATGGTCAATTTTTAAAATTTTACTTCTCTTAAAATATTTTCCTGAGTCTTTGTGTAGGTTTAGTTTTAGGGTTTTTTGTGCAATTCTGTTTGCCAGTCAAAATTTTGTTCTAGTCTGCTCTTCCATGAGATTCCATTTTTTTCATTGTATCTGTAGGAGATACACATCCCCAAACATGAGCCACTGTTATCATTATCTTAAATTTTTTCAGCTTCATCGTAAAACTTTTGAAAATCTAGTTTTTAGACCTGATTGTAAGGCTTTATGGTGAAAACCCTAGGTTTGATGGAAGCCCTAGCTGGTCTTAGCATTGTTATATTTTTGCATTACTTTTTGGCTCACTAAATCTCCAAATATGCATGTGCTATTTTCCAACCCTTTTAAATGACCACTTTATATGTTATATTGTTAGCTTCTCGAACAAGATACCTTTTTAATATTTCTCTCAAAGCCTAGGTTTCCTATAAATTTTCCTAAGTGATTAACCCTTTAAAAATGAGTGGCTGTCATTAAATCTCAAGGCTCCTTGTTGTCATAATTTTTGACATGCAATCTAGCAGCAAGTGGACATCTATCCCAACGGACCCATCTTCAGTGTTGTGTTGGTGATTAAACTGAGTAGTGCATCAATGACTATCATTATACAATTGGGTCAAGATGATTCTTTTTTAAGCATTGTGGTATATCAACAAGCATCTGATCAAGCTTTACTAACAGCAACAAGATTTATGACATGATATTCTTAGTGGCATGTTTTTCAAGTTGACACCTATCTTAGGTGACGTAACAGCTATGGGGTCAAGCTTTTCAAGGAGTAAAACATTGATTGATCTTACGGTTGTCATTATACCACTGATGAAAGATGTGAAGTATTTAAGCTTTGCGGTAGAGTGATGACCATTTGATACTATATGATGGGAGAGATGGTGAGTGGGCCCTAGATTGCCATGTCACTTTGACATGCGTGTTTTTGATTGGTTAAAATAAGTATGATGTGGCAGTTGATAGGATTTTTGATATTAAAGAAGAAATGGAGAAAGGGCCCGCCCACCTGTTCTTGTAAACGTGGCATCTTTTGGTTCAATAGAGAGTTAAGTGATGCATTATAGTAGGGCCAGCCTTCTTAGATGGTTAATGATCAACAAGATCTTGCGGTTGTCGGTATATCATTGAGGAAAGATGCATGATTTTTAAGGTCTATGGTATAGCGACAACTGTTGATCTTGTTTAAAGGACAAGGACTAAAAGGTGGGTCCTTTATCACTAGTTCACACTGACATGATCATTTCTGATTGGTTGAAGGCAAGAGGTGACCTGTCAGATTGTCAATATACTTGACACCGAGGAAAAAGTTAGCATTTGTTGCTACTAATCTGCCTGACGTGGTATTTACTAATTTGATGAAGATTTCAAAAGGGAAGGTGGGGTCATTGCTTTGGGAAAAGATAAAGTGCTATGAGTTGGAAAGAATCTTGTGGTTGTCATTACACCATTAAAGGAAGATGCTTAGATTCTATGCCTGCGCTTTAGTGACAAGGTGACACTTGTCCGCTCCGATCAGGGTAAAGTTAAGTTGTTTCTTTTCCTACATGATTTAATTTGAGTTGTTCTCATTAGATGGGAACTTCCTTGGGAAAAATAAAAAGAAGGTTGCACAAGTATTTTTGCTGATCATTCAATGCACCAAAAAGGAAACAAGATCAACTGTCTGAATTCAATTTTTTTCTCTATGACGTTGCTCACATCCTATGAATGTTGAGGCCGCCAATTTTTAGTAATTGGGGACTTAATGAGCTACGTGCGGATGAATTTTAAATGGTTGGCAAAATTATATATCAAAATTTGATCATTGTTTTTCTTTACCACTCTCATAAGCATTTTGGCAAATTGGATTGTCCTCTAGAGTGATATCAAGTGAAGTTTTTTCATGTGCCTAGTAGGTCATAATTTTTTGAACTCAATAATTGTTTGAAATCTGTGAAGGAATTGTGGGAGGAATTCTATTGCTAGCTGATATTCTTAGGGTTTTTCTCTTGTATTTATATATTGTTCTAAAAATCCCTAGTTTAAAATGTCACCAAAGAGGGGACTATCTGGGAAAATAGAGTATAAAGACAAGGGTGTCTTTGAAGACTTAATGCAATTGCTCCCACATTTAGATAATGGGGTAGCTAGATTAAAAGAGTTGGTCCCAAGGAACCCTAGGGATTATTTAAACAATGGGCTTCATGATAGAGGGAACTGGATGAGAGATGCTAGGGTGGGAGAAGATTATAATGGCCTTATTTTTTTCAAAGAAGCTTACTCACAGAGGAATTCTTGTGCCCCCCTTAGCAACATTTGGTAGTTTGATATTGGAAAGTTGGTAGTCCCTGGAGTTTTTATGGATGCAGCATTGTTAATTCAAATTGCTAAGTGCTATGATCTTGTGATAGTGTGTCAAGGATGTAAATGGAAATAACCTTATTAGTATCATAGAAGAGGAGATTAGGGAGGTTTTATCATTGAATGACCCTTCTATTGGGTTAGAGAGAATAGATTTTACAAAATTTATTGAGGTGTATGAAGCCTAGAAGGATTATTTGAGGATAGGTCCTTTGAGGGATTTCTTAGACTAGATTGGATCCATGTGTGTCATCTGTCCAGCTACTCCAGAGCCCTTCAGGATGGATTTATTTAGTAAGAGAGCATAGGGTTTTTACAAGTCTTTGACTTTAATCCTAGGGCATGATGATGCCACTCATATGCCAATTCCATAAATGTTCATGATGGTGCAATCACTACATCCCCAATGGGCATTAATATTTGACTTTTCATCTCACTTGGCTAACCTAATCCATGAGGGATTGATGGGGATAAATAACATGAAGGTTAGTAGGCCCTTTGGGTGGTATTCTATGCTCATGCATATGTTCTTGTACAAAGGTGAGCAATTCTTTAGTTCAATAGTGAACATTGTTAAGGAGAGAAATTAAGAAACCCTTCCAATTTAGTTGTGGACCACAACTTTGTCATGAGACAGAGTTGATGCCAGTTTCATTTCCTTTGATAGGGATTTTGCTTCAAGACTTAGGACTATTATTTTTTGACAATCCTAGAATCCCAAGGGAGTTACTAAGATTAATTAGACCAAAGGAATACTATCAGGACATTACTATAGTCCATAATTATGGGGATATCATATTATATCCCATTTCTATAGTTTTTAGAGTTTATGGTTGCAAGAAGTCACCTTACATTTTTCCCTAACAAGTTCCACTAAAGGTAGGATATGCTGAAATTCTAAGGCAAATTGGTGACTTACAAGAGAATGCCCTTACTAGTAAAGGAAGAGGGACTTTCTTCCCTAATATTACAATTTCTCAGCAATATGTTATTACTAAGGGAGGATGGGTATATTTGAACCAAGTATTGCAACCCTATAGAATGCCTACAGCTGTAGTAAGGTGTGTAGATAATGAGGGTTTCCTATCAGGAATGTTTAGAGATAAGATTAGGTGTGCTCTTATGGAGCACCAATTCAATTTTCCTGAGGATATAATAAGGAATGAATTTGACCTCTAAACTCAAGAAATAAAGGAGAAATGGGTGATCTACAAGAAGATTGTAGATTTCATAAGAAATTTTGATAGATCTTATGACCCATTAAAAGGTTTTGAGCCATGGGCAAGGAAGGTAGAGGCTCTTATGGAGCATTTTGAAGGCATCATGCATGTAGTAAATTAGAAGAGGGCTGATGTGAGCAAGATAGACCTTGAGAAGGCTAGGCAAATTTTGTGCCAGTCAAAATATATAAAATTGACCCCAAGGGGAGTCTATACTATGCAAAAGAGAAGTGGATACACTGTTCTCTTACCAACATAGAAGAGAGGTGAGGATATTCCTTCTACTTCTAGGGGAAAGAGGCCTATGAATGATCCAACAATGCAAGGACCCTCTCCAAAGAGGCAAAGACAAGAGGCATTAGGATCAGAACAAAATGTATACTCTCCCTCTCAATCCTGCTTACATTTAGATGAACATGGGGTAGTAGAATAGCTGGTATAGATGCAGGGAAACATTTTTGTTTCCAATGATGAACTACAAGAAGGAATGCCAGAGGCACCTAAGGAGGTTGCCATGGATGTTACTATTGCTGAATTTGAGGGTAAACAAATGGACCCTATTTTAAAACAGGCTAGTGATTCTTTTGTCACTGATGACAAATTTGTTAGGACTAGGGCATTCTTCCAATTTTTGTGGAGAATGAAAATAAATCAGTTCAAAGAAATCTGTGAGAAGAAGAAAGAAGAGTTCCCTGATAGGGACATAATAGAGATAGAAAATGAGACTAAGGGAGAAATGATGAAGTAGTTTGAAAATATTACTCCTGAGGAGGGAAGGGCTATGGTCCATACTACAGGGTTGCTGATTTTGCTAGAGTGGGATATTTTTGATGCAATAGTCTTTGATCAAGTTAGGAAGAGCAAGCTAAAGACTCTTTCTATTATAGAATAGGCCCAAAAAGTTACTAGGGGAATTGCCTTCTCAAAGGATCATGCAGCCTTGGTAATGTGGTCCCTTAAGAGGGAGGAAGACAAAGGAAAAAGAGAGGCTCTCAATATAGAATATGTAGGAAATCTATTGGTACAAAGAGTAGGTGAGACTTATGGTGTAGAAGCTTCAAACATAATTTTGGAGATTGCCAAATTTAATGTCAAGGTGGTAGAGAAAGATGCTGAAGAAAAAGAAGAGCTAAGGCTCAAATTTGAAAATATCCTCAAGTCCTACAATGAGCTTAAGATGGAGCTGATCCAAAAGGACAAGTTAATTGCTGAGTTATTAGGACCACGGGATCACAGGTCACCACAACTAATGATAGTTGACAAACATGCAGTGGCTTCATCATCTAGCCCTATTATTGAGTTTGCACCATCACCCTACCTAGAGACACATTTAGATGCAAGACTCAGTTGGGAGAAGCAATAATTTCTTGAGAAAACCAATCACTTCAAGAGGAAGAGGAAAGAATTGGACAGGATAAGGGAAGACTATGTGAAAGATAAGAGCCTGTTGAAGCAAGAATATGAAGACAAGATAATAGAAGATATTATGCAGTTTGCTAAAAACTTGAATCCCACAATCTTGTTTGACCATGATAGAAGGCTAAGAACACTACTCACCTCATTGGATAAATATAAGAGTGAGTTTGGACCAGTTTTAAAGAAATGGATTGAGAGATCTCTAAATGTGAGATTGTTCAGAGTATTGTCTAAGTCCCAAAATGATCATGATCCAATGATCAATCCATTGCACCAGAATGTGAAGAAGCTAGTGGAGCATGACATACTCTTAAGTAATTTTGAGATAAAGTCAAATTTGATGAAGAAGGAATTAACACTTCCCAATTGTGACTTGATCCCAGGGGTTTTCAAGAAGAATGGTGAGCTCAAAGAATTGATCAAGTGGCGAGCACAAATTGATGATGACTTCTCTGCTAGGATGAATAGCATTTTTGCCCTAGAGAATACTTTATTATTTATTCATACTATTGAGATTTTAATTTCTGCTAAGTCCAAGTTTGATTTTATTTAGCGAGAGATTAGTCAATTGGAAATCAGGTGGGAATAGTTGTTTGGCAAAAATGCAGAATTTGCAAGTTTTGAGTTCCCAAGTGAAGAGGTGTACAATAGGTGGAGATATCAGTACATACCTCATGTAGAAAAATTAAATACTCCACTAGCCTCTTAAAACAAGTGAAAATAGTTACTTTTTGAGCCATTAGGGTTGTTGAGATGTAGAAAGGTATTTATTGTAGGATTGATAGCAGAGATATTACAATCAGATTTGTTGAAAGAAGCTGAGGACAACATTGAAGACATAAAGCAAGGTGGCTCATCTACAAATATCTCACCTGTTTGATTAGTGTATTTACCATAAACCCAATAGGGTTCTAAATTTTTTAGGTTAGGAATTTTGTAAGCCCTAGAATGATGAGTAGCTTGTTGCATTTCCTTGTATATAAAGGATTTTCCATGATCATTCTAGGCATGGAGAGTTTAGGTGTTAAAAAGATAGAGATTCTAAAACCCTAGCCCTCAGTCAAGGATTGTAACATTTGTATCATTTTTATCAAAGAAATAGAGAAGAAGTACATGTTGTTGCTGTTATTCTACAAGCTTACTATTTAGAATATGATGTATACAATGATCAAGGTTATGCTTAATACAAATCTCAAATCTTTGTCTCTCCTTTGAGTTCATTTTGTGAGTCTTTAAGTCTTTTTGGGATTTATATGTATGTATTTGGCTTTGAGTTCTGATCTAGGGTTGGATTGAATATTGCTCAGGGTGGGATACATGTTTACTAAATTTATTTGAGGATTCTCTATAAGTAGGAAAGACTTGAGGTGTTTGTATTTATGTTTAAAGACTAGTTCTTTTCAAAAAATCTTTGTATTCATTCTATCTTTTGATATCTTTCCCAATGGATAAGGCACTGGCCTGTATTTCCCTATCTTTCCTTTGTGGGGAATGATCAAGATCTTGTAATCCTAAAACATAAAATCAATACTAGTCTTTTACATTTTTATTTACTTTATATAAGTTGTTCTATCCAGTGATGGAGATTCAATGAATAATAGGTTGTTATTTAATACTTTCTCACTATCATCTATTGTAAGATCTAGCATTAAGTGAAGAATAGAGTTGAATCTATTGGATTAGGTGTACCCACCTTGGTTTTGTAGAGCCAGAAGTTAAGAGGGAAGTATTGTCCCTAGAGTTGGTCCAATTGCTTATAGATTTCCCATATTTGGAATTAACCACTCCTTAAAATTAGTCATAAGCATTTTGGTATCTCTTGGAGTGTAAAATATTTTGAGGAACCAACACACTTGTTGATGAAGTTGTTGCTACATCTCACAATACCACTTCTGCATCCACTACTTTTCATTTGAATCATACATTTACTCCTCTCTTTGAATCTTTACATTCTATCATGAATAGGTTGTTAATAGCTAATATGATTACTTTACCTCCTATTTGACCTATTTTACCTACAATGATTGCATCTAAATCTTTTGATCCTAAATATTTTTTTCAATACCATCATCAAAATGGCCATGATACTGAGAAGTTCTATTCTTTAAAACATAAGGTTCAAGATTTGATTAATTCTAATGCCTTATCTATTGATAATTTTAATGGTAGTGGGAAGAAATCTATCTCTCCTCCTAATCAAAACCTTCAAATTTATACAAATCCTTTACCTACACATGATACTAATACCATTTTTCAACCATCTTCTTTGGATATTGTTTATGATTCAAAGATGGATGATATCAATTATACTGTTAACCATGTGGAGCATGTTGTTTCATCTCAACTTGAATATCTACCAATGACTCAAACTCAACCTCAACTTCAAGCTCCACCTCAACCTAATCCTAAACCAAAAACTCAATCTAAACCTTGAAAGCAACCTAAAAATAAAATACCTTAGGAACTCTTGATTACCTTTGATGATTCTAAGACTATTAAAGCTCCTGATTGTTCCCTTTACATTTATGCTAGGATTTCTAAGATACCTACACATGGTTTTCTAGTTGATCCTATATCCTTAGTCATTGTTATTACTCAAGAAAATATTTTTATGAAAAATTTGCAATGTGATTCTTATGATACATTTGATGTGTGGATTCAAACTTGTAATGGTTTTCTGTATCCATCATTTGGTTCTATTGATTTTTTAGTTGAACTTTGTGGTAAAATTGTGAGCACGAGCTTTGTTGTTGTTCCTACTTCTGATCAATTTCAAGTTAAGCTTGGTTTGCCTTGGTTGAATGCCATGCATGTTGTTGCTTCTCCTATCCATAAATACCTTAAATTCAATCATGATGATGAAGTGAAGATGATAAACCATATTTTATATCAACCTTCTAGGCCTAGGGATTGAGCTACCCTTCTCTTCTTTTGGCCTTCATTACCTAATTCATGCCCTTCTCGACCTAATAATCTCTTTCGCTCATATCAAGCCTATAAACATTGCAAGATTCTTGAGTTAAGAAAACATCTAATGGATCTTAATCATGGTCTTTTTCCTACACCTTGCATACCTCCTTTATCTATAGATTCTAGTTCTGTTAATCAAGCTCCTACTATTTCTTGTCAGTCTACAGATAATCCTACTAATCCTCCTATAGAACCTATGAAGGATCTAGTAGTTGTTCCTCCTAGTTCTCAACATATTTCAAACAAGACAAAACATAATCGATCTACTAATGAATGCCATAAAAAGTGTAATGCTTAGGCCAAAGCTCATACTACTATTCTTCAAAGTTCTTTGCCTTCTTTTGATCAATCTATGCATGATGTGTTAGAAGAAGTTAATGCTAATAATGATGTTAAGATGCATGATTATGATGATTCTATTCATATCTTAGATCCTATTTTGATTAATCTAGATGAAGAAGATATAATTGATGATAAAAATGATGAATATGAGACTATTGACATTGATATTGATTTACCTAATATGCTTTCATCAAAATTAACAATTACACCTAGTATGGAACATCATGATTCTCAAGAGGATCCTTGTTTGGAATTGGCTATCATTCCTACTATGTTGGATATAGTCCCTCTTTCAAGTTACCCACCTTCCCTAAATGATATAGAATGAGATGGGGGAGTAGGTAGCACGCTTGACTGGCTTGTCCTTCATGGTAGCCTTCATTGTGTGTTTGGATGCCGTATTGTGCTTCTCCCGTAATGTGTTTGCTAAATGTTTGTTAGATTCTTTTATACAACCATTGTTTCTCTATTGGTGCAAGGTGATAAAGGAATCAAACTTGTTGTACAAATCCTCTATATGTATCTTTATTCTTCTATATGTTGTTTCATGTTATGTTGTACTTGTGCTATTATTTGTAACTATTTCCTTTTGTAATCTACTTGGATCCACAACTTGGTAGCATTAACTCTTTTTGGTCTCCATGCCATGGTCTGAAAAGATTCCTCTTTGTAACTCTTATGTATTCTTTCCTCAATTGTGATTGTAGTTCTACTTTCTTTGGGGAGAGATGTTAATTCATTTGCAATAATATCATATATATTATCTTATGATCACATTGACCCCACAGTAGGTAGATCCCTTCTATGTTCTCTATATGTTTATGTGGTATTTCCCTTCATTTGTCTTCGTTTGGGTGCATCTCATAGTTGAAACATAGTTAGTGGAGTTATTTATATTTTTGTTCAAGTCATTGCTCTCGTTAAAAGTGTTAGCAATGACTTTAATGTGGGGGTATAGGCTTTGCTCACCTATTGCACACACACACTTTTAATATACATATATTTTTCAAGATACTTCTCTCCCTTTATGGATTAGTGATTATGTTAGAATAACTAAGAGGGGAGTGAATCCATTATACATAGTCCCAATCCTAAAATGTATATCCAAAAATAATTTACTAAAACTTCTATAGCTCGATAAACTAAAATAGTATTATGTCTGTGCTTTTACTGATTACCAGTTAATAACATATAATGATTACCGATCAAATCCAATATGCAACATGTAAAGTATGATATCAAACAAACATCACAATCAACACATAACATAAGAGATTTAACATGGAAACCCTGTGAAGGGAAAAACCACCTGGGACTAGCAACCCAAAAATTGTTCACTCTTCTAAAGTGAGGTCAGTGAAGACCCTACCTTGTTAAAGGTTACAAACACATTGTGAGGCACGACCTTGTTAGAGAATTTTAGACCAACCATTATCATCCAACCAGCATTCACTATGGGGTTGATAGGATAACAAATGTACACTCTATGAATGACATTACAAGACTTTCTACTCCACTCTGTTAAGATATTTCTCTATTTACAATGGTTAAAATTAAACAACAGTTGATCTAATTTCAACAAAACTCCAATTGTAGATTATTAGATCTATGTTAAGCTCATTCAAATCCTCTAATCAATATTTCAATTATGTTTCCATCAATATTTAGTAGCTTACTGTAGCTCATTAATAGCTTTCTAACACTCAGTAATCTCTGCAGTTCGATTCTCCTTAACCAGTCTGATCAAGCATGCATGAAGCTTGTTCACATGATATCTCTATAGTCTCCTTCTTCCTGCATAATTTAATCATGAAATCCTAGTCTCTTAAATAGATGAGTAAACCATTTTAATTCCATCCATTATATTTTTGCACTTAATCTCCTTTGTTGATTTTGTCACTTAAATCTTCCTTGGATGATGTGTTAGTAACATGTTTTGTTTCAATCCATTAGATCTTCTCCATATTATGTTAGCCATTGATCTTCGTAACAAATAATATCTTCATCTCTGATTTCGAGGTACTTTACAACTCATCAAATTCCATCGACTAAACTAGTCATTTAGTTCTTTTCTTCTACTTGGTTAACAAAGAAATGTGTCAGTGAACACAAGCTCAATTTATACTATGATCGGTATACACTATACTGCATCGGTATATACTAAAATGGTTCTTTAACCGACAACATTTCTTTATGCATTTTTCTCTATCCTTCATCATAGATGAATGCAACATAATCAAGTCAATGACATAAGGTCATATACTCATTCATAAGTTACCCAATGTATTCCTTATCCTTATCCATCATCTCCATCTTCCTCATGTAGATATATTTTGTTCTTCATCTCTTTTCTTCTTCTTTCTACAAATGTTTTGGCATAGTAACTTACAAGATAAGTACTGTCAAGACTAGTTGACATCAATGACAACATATTACTGATTTAATCATTTTACATATCTAATCAGCAACTTAGTGATTTAAAATCACAAATCTTCAAGTCATACAATTTATACAAATCAGTTGTAGTTCATTAGACTAATCCTTAAAGCATGGATTTTTATTTCATAGGATCTCTTGATCCCTCCAATTTCAAAATTTTGATCCCTTAAGGTCATAGGTGTTCTTAAGACTGGATCTTTTTTTTTTTTGGTTTTTCTCTTGTGGAATAAGATATTTGTAAGAGTGAATCTTTGATGGGTTGACTAGTGAGTAGCCACATTTACTAGGTAGTTCAATTCCATCTTTCCAGTTGCGTTGTTTCCTTGTGTAGTTCACAATGGGACATAAGTTCTCATTGGGCAAGATAATCACACCCTCTTCTCTCTCTTTTCTAGATATGTCTCTCTTATTATGATCTTGGAGTTGATGAAGACTTGAGTCCTTGGGGCTTGAGGATTTCTTTGTCCCTTTGATTTCAATAGGATTATCTTTTCATTATGATCTCCTTTACGAAGAGTTTGCATCGAGTCCATACTCTTGCTAAAGTGGGGGCTAAATGTATCATTAGAAAATGGAAGCACTTCTATTTAGGACTGGTTTATCCCTCTGATTAGGTGTTTTGGGGTCATGTCAAGCACCTTGAATGGGTATTTGATAGGATTTGGCTTTTTTCCCCCTATTCTTCTTTTCGCCCTCCTATTTCTAGCCTCTTTTTGGCAACTCTTTCTGAGAAACTGAGAACTTTGACTTTCTATGTCAAGGATGACCTTGTGGGTCAAGGTCTCCCTTGACTTTAACCTAGGTCAAAGTTGACCTCAAACTTGATCTAGGTTAGAGTTGACCTTGACCTTGACCCCAGGTCCAAATTTTAGGTTTTGGAAGTTTTGGGCTGTGGGGCTTCGAAAAGTTTTATTTCCCACTTTCGGGTCGGTTGTTTCAGATTTCAGAATAGTAAAATCTTAAATGATATTTAATTTAGGTCCATTTCTAGGGGTTTTCCCTTAATGGGATTTTATTTCTTATATGTTGGCCTCTATAGAAGTTTGTGCCCTAGATTTGTATAAAAGGAAGCCTTCCTCTCTCATTTTCCATATCTCATCTACATCCGATTATCAAGCATCTTTTGCACATCCACTTTTTATGATCAAGAAATTATCAAACAAGAAAGGAGATAGAAATAATTCATTCCTCTTCAAGAATTCAAGTGCCCAAGCATTCAAGAATTTAATTCATCAAGGAGATCCATTGATAGCCATTGAAGGATTCAATCTCTTTGGAGCCCTCTTGTTGAAGATTTCTCCATCCACATCCATTCAAGCTTCCTCCTAGTCCAAGATCCATTCAAGATTGGTGTTGAAGATCTAATGAAATTAATTTGAGACATCCTACATTTGATTCAACATTCATCTATACTTGTGGATTCAAGGATTCGAATCCTCCACAAGGATTTCAACATAAGCAAGGTGAATAGTTCTATTTACTTTGTTTATATACTTTGCAATTTTGATTATATTTCAAGGTTGATTCCAAACTAGGGTTTGACCAAGGAAAACCCCTCATCCAACAAAAAAAACCCTTTTTCTTACAGGAGCAGGTGCAAGACAATGAATATCAGTGCAGATCTGAGTACCCTTTTCGGGCAAAATTTTGGGATCTGTGAACATAATTTTTGTCAGAGCAGTGCAGGTCAAGGTTGACTTTTTGGGGGTAAGATTGTACCCTAAGGTAAGATCTTACCCTGGATTTGGGTCAAGGTCGACCTTCATCAGATCAGAAAAGGTTTATGGGTTTTCTCTATTTCTACATTTCCAGCCTAGGTCCAATTGCAGAATTTCCCGAAACTATACATAGACATCAGAAATCAGCATTTTATATATTTTCCCTTTTTTGAGGTTAGTATTTGTTTTCAATTCAATTAAGATTTCAATACATACTTTTCATAACAAAATATAAGGTTTTCTTCTTTATTCATATTCTCCATAGATTGATTCTTTTGTTCATTAACCTTTTGGGTTGATCAATTTGGATCTCTCCTTTGGAATTTAGATTTAAATTTGGATCTTGTATTTCCCATACCATCATCATAACCCCAACCAATTCCTATATATATCTTACACTACACACACAACAAAAATTAGGTCCATGAAACTCGATATGAGTAGACATTTCGCTTCACACTGTCGGCTCCACTAAATTAACTAATACTTTCTTCTCATGCTAAAATATGTTATGCGCTCTTAACCAAAAATTCTTAACTCTTCTCCAAACACTAATCCAAGCATGCATCATAACTTAGATAAAATCAAGAAACTATAACTGGCAACTGGAAACATCATAACTCAACTTGTAATACACAACTGACTCTACATCCATGAATATAGCTTCACTAACATGTTTACAAAAAAAATATAAATGTGCAAGGCTCCATTACAACCATACTAAAAATCACATACAAAACTCTTCCTGGGACCTGTTAGGAACACTACTGATACAAACAATTGTATTACCGTCTTCACTCAAAATCAACCTCTACGTCTCTGATATCATGCTGATAACATATCTAAGAACCATATGCTCAAGGATCACTCCATTAGGCTTCCATGCACACTGCTTACCATATGTTATCATCAATGACAAATATACAATCAACACTAGCTTGATGGAAATTATCCACCAAGCACTTGTGTAAGAAATTCTAGAGATCTCTAAAGTAGAGATTTAAACATTTCTTGAATAATTTATTTGAATCTTTTAATTATGTATGATTTTTGTAGAGCATATTATTTTATTGTTGTAGTTCATTAGTGCAACGTATTAAATAAAGTAAAAAATTAAATTCATGTTTATATGTTGCAACAGTTTGAAGAAATAGCAGTGATACTATAAAAATGATGCATTCTTAGATGCAATTGAATGTTTGTGTGAGGCACTAACATTTAGAAGAGTATGCACAATTAATATTGGCTTCATTTGATATTTGACTCTACTACCATTGATATGTGGCATTGGTCCTTACTATTCAGACTTTTAGTAAGAAAAAAATTATGAAATCTAAGTTGTCTTCCTCCACTTTCTTCCTATGAATGTATATTTATAGTTAAGGCCCACCTCTCAACTGAATTCATCACTGTGTTCATAATTGACCCAACTCTAATATGAGCCAACTTCTATTATTATGTTGACTTTTTTACCCAGTTGAAGCTCATGAAGTGTTATATTTCAAGGGTTAACATTTGTTGGCCGAGTGGACCCCTTTGTTAAATTTTACATCATCCTTGGTTTTCCTTGTTATGGTTGATTATTTCCTAAGCCCTTGTGCCTAGGTGTTTTCACTCTACATAAAAAATTATCCCTTTTTTAAATGCACGTACATGATTTGTTGTTTAAGAGGTTATGGGTCCCAGATAGTGGTGCAATGTAATATTTCTCCTATCTCCCCATGTTATTGAGCTATGTTGTTTCATCTGATTTGGAATGAAGTGGCATGTTAAGATATTCCTTTAGTATCAACATGTTACTGAGTGATTTCTCTCTGTAGAGAACTTTGTTATGATGTGGCAAGTAGTCATGAGTTCATTTCCCTTTCGGTGCATCATCGAGTAGTGATGTGAGTGGAAAATAGTAGTGGAGAACCTATGCTGTAGGAGGTCAAAGGTCATAGTAAGGTCAATTTCATTGGTATTTTAGTTGTATGGTCATTTATATGCATTTTGAGTTTATTTAAATCCAAATGCAAGGCTATGCAAGCCAAATGGTAAAAGTTGTCATGATTGCACAACTACGTCCTAGATTGGTCAAATGTGTCAAATAATGTCAATGTACCCATCAAAGGGTAAAAATGATGTAAATGATAATAAATAGTCTATTGTGATGTGTCCTAGGTTTCAATGAAAGGTTTTAAAGTCCTTTATGTTAAAATGTCAAAAAAGTTGTCAAGTGCAACTTTACAAAAGTTGCACCAAATGTTGTAAATGAGAAAGTTGGTTAGTCCAAAAGTGGTTATTTAGTTAAAAAAATCAAATTTTATTATAATAACCTTGTAATGGTCGAATCTAAAGAGACAAGAAGGTTGGAGGATGCTTTGATGGTGTTAAAAATTTTACACCTTTGACTGCCATAAAAACACTATAGTGAAGCTAACAGTCATGGAAGTTTGAATCATGGTACATCAATGAACTCATTCAAGAAGATTGTAAATGGGAAGGGTGGAAGTGACAAGATTTTTTGAAATCCATGTAATGCAATAGTTTCAAATTTGCAAGGTAATAAAGTTATTTTTTGAGAAATGATCTTAACTATTCTTATGCCAGTCACAATTTTTCTTTGTTTATGAACATTTATTTGCATGAAAATGGATTGGTAAGACTAATTAAATGATTGGATAATGTAAAATATAGAGTTAAGAATATTGTTAACTAGGTTTTATTTGTAGCTATGGAATATAATGAAATATCAAATGGATTTTATAAAATCTTCCATAAAACCCTCAGTAATAGACCTTCTCACAAGGGTTTGTTCAGAACTCAGTTTTTAACAGATTAAAAATTGTGTAATTTCAAAATCTTAAAGTAGACTCAAAACTCTTTCAAATGTATTTGGTTTTATTCTGGATGGTTGTGTATTTTGGGAGTAAATCAATGCCCTATTGGGCTATTCTATTTGAAACCCTATGTTAAAATATTAAAGACTGAGCTTTTAGATCCTTGTGATATCAATATGATTGGGGAATGATATCTATTGGTGAAATAAGATCAATAAAATGTAAATGGACCTTTGGAACATATATTGAAGATTGGTTCATTAATAATTAAACTCTGATTATGTGAATAGTCCAAAACTATCAATGAAATGATCATCAAAATTATAATAAGTTGATTATATTACTTGATGATGTTAGGAATAGTCCCAAGAGATAACTCAGGGGAGGGGGGGGGGGTGTGAATCAGTTATCTACAAGATTCAATTCTTTATCCAATTAAGTATATAAGAACATTAAGCATAAACATAATATAAGAACACTTAACACAACACCACAATTTTGGTAACAGGGAAGCCCAAATAGGTAAAAACTATTAGAAATAGGGAATACTAAGATGGGGGGTGAATCAGTATTCTACAAACTTTTACTTTTTCCCAATTATGGATATAGAAATTTAACTTGATACTTTCAAAATAGAGTAAACTAAATAACATGCATAGCAATAAAGAAAATGAACTCATAACACCATGTTTTGTTCTCGAGGAAACCTTGGCCAAGGGAGAAACCTAGTGGGGATGATACCCACAAGTGATCCACTAATCAAAAGTATCTGGTAAAGGATGTTGACCCTGTTAGGAGTCTATTACATACATATAGTGTCTCTGTCCTGATTAAAGGACTTAAGGCCTTGTTAGAAGCTTTAACCTTGCTAAGATTTGGTAGTACAAATAGAATGATTACAAGATGAGCTCACTACCCAAACATGTAATATACAATGATTTATGATTAAAAAAAGGGTAAGGTATATAACCTTTCACTCCTACCAAATAGCTTTCCTATTTCGATATGTCTCTTTGCTTACATATACAAAGTCTACTTTCTTGACTTCTACAATTTTACAACTTCGTATCAATTTATTTTGCATGTATATATCACACTGTATCTTCACATTACATATGTCTTACATTTATACAAGTTATTAACAATAATAACTTTTACAGTCAGCTTTATAAAACATAAAGCAATTTAGAAAATACACATTAACTTGTGCTAAACAAGGGTTAAAATCTAGGATGTCATCCCCTATATGATTAAGTTATTATTTTGATAAAAAAAATAATCCCTTAACTATCATACTAATTTTGTCTTCTTTCTCTGTCCTGTCAGCTTCAACTCTGTCTCTGTAATCCTGCAATAATTCATTCCATACATGTTGTACAGACTTTATCTTTTAGGTGAGTCTTCAACATACATAATAGTATCCATGTTCAATTGCACAAGCACTGACCTTACTTCTATCAACACTGCTATCCAAAACTATGTTTGGTTAGACTAGAAAATGTTGCTTATACTTAGACAATTTTACTTGCACTCTGTCATAACTACTTGCTATCATATTGTGATCTTCATACTAATTATATGTTTCCATAATGACAACAACTTGATATCCTACTTATCCAAATTTCCAACAATCTCCCCCTTTTTCATTGATGGAAACATATAAGAAAATTGGCTAAGTCATATGAAACTTCAAAATTGTGGCCATTCAAAAAATATTCTCCAATATACTTATATCTTCAAAATATCTTTTGAATATCTATACTCCCCCTAGGAATATATTTCATATCATATATCTATATATCATACTCAATTTTCTGCTATCACTCCCCCTTTGACAACAATGACAAAAAGGGTGTCAAAATTATGTAACAAAAATGTTTACCTTTGATTCAAAATTGTAGAGCCGATAGGCTTGCAACACAATCTGCAAAATTTACTTTTGTGCTTTCTATCTCCTTCTCCCATGCCTTCTTAATGGTATCTGAAACACTAAGTAGTGCACATAAACCATAAGATGATATTTCACATGCATGAAGGTTTGCATAGTTAAATTTTTCATAAGATGTCTTGGATGAAAGATATTCTTCCAGTTGGCCTTCAATGATGCTTATCTTAATTGAAATGTGCTCTCTTAGTAGAGAGAATCTTCTCAATTTATTTTCTCTTTGTTCACTATGAATTCTTATTTCATCATACAATTTACTGATTTTCTTCTCAATATCTGATATCTTCACATTTGGGTTGGATAAAAGATTTGCTTCTATTTGAATTTTTGTTTGTTTTACTTTTATCTTCTCTGTCAAATCTGATACATGATTCTCTATTTTTGTACACTGAATGTACAAGGCTTTTCCTCTATCCAAATTTCTTCTAAGTTCCTTGATACATACATCCAGATTGTTAATATCATTTCTGATATTCTGACATATATCTTGAAATATTTTGGCCTCATAGGCTGGCTGAGCCTTTATTGTAGCTATGTTTGATAAGTTTGTGAATTCATTGTCAAATGCTTTCACAACTTCTTTTTCTTTGACCTATGGATCTACCTCTAATATTTGACTGGTTACAACACTTTTCAACTTCTCTGTCACTTCAAGAAATGATCCTTCAAGGCTTTTCACTTTCTTGTTTTTACCAATAATTTTGTTTAAGGATGAGATCAACTCAATTTGATCATCATCATCAACTTCTTTTCCAAGATCAGCAAAATTGGATTCTAACTATGGTTTCTCTACTATTAACTTAGGAGTGGCACTAATTTCTGCTTGTTCTTGTGCTCCTTTCTATTATGCTATCTCTATGTTTACTTGGATCTCTACTTCCTATTGCTCTTCTTCTCTTGTTTTCTTTCTTTCTTCCTCTACTACTATCATGTCATGTTCTTCCATAGCCAAATTGTCAACAATGTTTTCAAGGTTCCTGAAGGGATTGTCAGCACGGTCTATTATAATATGTGTTCCTTCAACATTCATTGTTTCATCTTCAATCTTAATTGATGGTGGTGGAGAGGGACTTTTCTAGTGCTCATCTTCCAAAGCTTGATCTTTTATACTTGTGTGCTTACTAACACCTATGGTCATTACCTTTACAACTACCTATTTAGTTTCCTTGTTAATTTCTTCATAACTTCCTCCCATTATCAAAAATTTTCTCCTTTTTGTTCTTAAATGAATACTAAGATCTTTCATTATTTCCTTGTAATTATTTTCATCTTTAATATCATAGAGATTTCTCACAAAATTTTCTCTAATCTTATTTTCTTCTTCAGCTGCTCTCTTCTTTCTGTTCACTAATTTCTCAAACAATTCATTAGGTATCTTTCCTTGAATAATGTCAAACTTCTTATCTACCAAAATCATATGCCTAACAACTGCATTCTCTAAGTTCAATTTATCTAAAAATTATATAACTCATAATATTTGTTCATCTTAGAAAAACCTCCATCATTAATAATTGAAGTGTTTACTTTCTCTATCTTTGGTTTCCATTTTCTCTTATTACTTCTAGTTTCATCATCATCTTTTACTTTAGATACATACCTTGAAATAGGGGTAGAAATAGTCTTTTGTCTCTTTTGTGGTCCACTTGCCATTTCCTTAACTCTTTTTGCTTGTGGTGTGGTAGAAGTTCTAGTAGATTTCCTTGTTTCATGTGCCTCTTCAACTTTTATTACCTTTTCTGTAACTTGGGCTTCTTCATTTTGAGCTATAACTGATGATAGGGGTGGAACAGACAAAGATTCTTTCTATCCAATGTCCCTTATTGCTATTGTAGTCTGATTTTCCACTAGAAATTCTTGTTCTAACATTCCTGTATCCTTAAGAATTTTCTTGATAGTGATTTCCACTCTTTTCTTTGATAACTTTTCTTCTTGTAGAGACTTTGTGGAGTAAAATTTCTCCTCATAAGTTCCAAATCTAGAACTTCTTGCATCCAATTTTATTTTAAGCAATCTATTCACATATTATTCTATCTCATTTTCAGATACTTCATATCCAAGTGGATCTATGAATTCTACTCTAGGTTCAACTACTTCAACAAAAGTAAAGTCAGTGTTAACCATGAAACATATTTCATCTTTGTACTTTTCTACTATAGCATGAGGTATCCTTGATCTTTTCTTCATTTGATTTTGAAATGTTTTGATTACCAAGGTTGCGCTTTCATTAACCTTGTCTATAGGGTGTCTCAGATACACCTTGTTGATTCTATCCATAGTGGTCCTTTTATCATTCCAATCTTCACTAATAGTATATGGAAATCTTATCAACAAATGAAAAAACATGTATGTGATTAGAGATAAGAATCTTAATTGTGAGTTCTTGGTTTTCTTTATCTTTTCAAGCTTCTCAAACAACTAAATTCTTAAGATTTCACACATATCAACTTGTACTTTTTCTATACACATCAAATAAGTTTCATGAATCATACCAACTACCATGTCATCTTCTCTAGAATTATCATAGAATTTAGATGTTAAGATCTTACACACATATCTAACATCATCTTGAATTATCTCGCTGATTACAATTCCTCTACCATTATAAGATGATTTGGTGTTGTCAAGTACTATCTTCTTTACATTCTTGTCATTAAAAGGTATAAGTCCAGATTTATAAAAACTAGTTACTTCATGAATTAGGTCTACTATGATGTCTATTACTCTATCATCTAACCAAAATTTCCCATTGTAAATTCTGCTTAAAATTATCTTTGTGCATTCATCATCTAGGAATTCATAGTGCAATGAGTATTTCACAATTTCATTTTCCTGTAAATGTTCAAACCCTACTTTCACTAACATATCCTAATTGTATCTCTTTTCATATTCCTTAATCACACTACTATCACTAATGGTTTCAAACTTGCATTTCAAATAACCTTTTACTTCTTCCAATGTTAAAACTCCATCTGGAACGATCGATAAAGAAAGACTAGGGTCTTCTTGAAAGGGCTCTACTAGTTCCCTTTTGATTCTAGGTCTAATTGTATCTCTTATGTTGTCAATAAATGATATATCCATGAATTCTACAAATTCTTTAATTATCTAATGGATTTTCGTAGTAAAATACCTCAATTTTGTGATTTAGGGATTTGCATAGATCTGGCATGAAATTCTTTCACCAAATCTTGCAAACTGCTTTCAATCACCACTATATTTATCTCCTTATCTCTTGTAGTCACTTGAATGATTAACTAATACTGATCACAAGCTTTTAACCTTTTGATTTTGACATCACATTCAATTCTTTTGCCACTTCTTTCCAAAAATTGTTCTTGTTTTCCTGCAAAACTACATACATCACGCGAACCCGCATATATTCATATTAGCTCATGTGCTCTTAACCATAACATTATTACATCATATACTACCTTACATTAACTACACAAGACTCAATTCATTCTTGATGTAGTGGTGTCATGGCTTATTGCTTGGTGCCTAAAGATTCTGGCAGTCTTGGTAACTGTTTGGTGGAGTTCGGTTACTTGGCTGGTAATCTCAGTAGAAGACTAGTGTTTCTCAGTCTTTGATGGTGATTCTCAGTCAAATTTTGTTAGGCTTTACCAATGGAGCTCAGTGGTCTTGGTGGTGATTCTCAGTTGGAAGTTCTGGTGGATCTTGGTTGATGATGGTCACTCGGTGACAATGTGTTTTGTTGCTCAGTGCTTGGTTACCGATTGGGTCTCAGTGTTTATGTCTGTTTCTCACTTGCTAAAGTGGTTCAGTCATTGGAAGACTTGGTTATTGAAGGAGACTTAACATTTTTGGTGCTCGGTAATGCTTGTGGAGCTTAGTTGGTATGGTTGCTCGGTATGTTTCCTGATGCTCAGTATTTTGGATTATCGACGGTTGTTCTTGGAGATTCAGCTGGGCTGACTTGTGAATTTAATCTAGGTTGAATTCTCAAGTTATGGATTGACCATTGGATGTGTGGGGACCTAGATTTTGTGTGGTCCATTATCCTATGTGGATCTGGAGGCTGACTTGGTGAATTAAATATTGGTGAAGTTATTTGTGAGCCAAATGATGTTTAGCATTTAATATTGATATATTTGGGAGCTGACTAGCTTTTGGGATTTAACTATTTGTAAAGCCAACTTGTGGCTGGGGTTTAGTATTTAAGGAGTGTTTGGGTAGTTGTTTAGGGAGGGGTAGATGTGTGGATTTTTGAAAGCAGAGTTAGTAGCTTGTGAGCTTAGGTAGCAGAAAGATTTCTTGGAAGTTTGAGTACAGGTTCAAAGATTTCTTGGAGTGCCTACCAGTGTCCTGTGGTGATGCAGACCTGGGCTAGTTGAGGAGAAGTATGTTGGATCCTACATGATCTTGTAGAACTATTTCTTGCATTTTAATTGGCCGTAACTAGGAAGGCCTTACAACTTGGTGCATTGCATGTAATCAATTATTTGATTAAATAAAGAAATCTATTTTCTGTAGATCTGGTTTTCTTGTTGTGTTTTCTGCTGTGTTGGTGTTTAGTTGCAAGGTCGATCAATCATTAATTGGATTCACTAGCCTTGAATGCATCAGGTGGTATCAGAGTGAGAGTTTGATCTTGTTGGAGCAGAAGGTTGACCTAGCAAGGATGATCTTGCGAAGTTGATCTTGTTGGTGAAGAGATTGTGTGCAATCTGAGTTGCAGATCCATGATATTGAACTTGTGAAATCATGCCTTGGTTGTCCATGCAAGGTAGCAAGTTGCGATCTAACTTGCATACAACTTGGTGGTTATCACAAGATCATTGGTGTTAGGGTTTGTTGCAGAAGGTTTTCAAAGATCGTTGGAGATGTCTTTGAGCTAATTGGACCATGGTGATGTGATTTCTGAGAGGTTTTCTTGAGTGGAAGTGGATTTTCTGAACCACGTGGAGAACCAAGTTAAGGACCTTGTGAGAGAAATTTTTGTGGAGCTTTGTAGAGCTTACCAAAGTTGGAGCATGCTGATCTAGAGGAAAGTTGTTTGGTCAGTTAGAAGGCTAGTTCATGAGAGAAGACATCTTGACAAGGTTTCCTGTGATAGTTCAGAGGTTGAAGAGGTATATGAAATTGGTTTTGATGTTCAGTTAGTGGATTCTGACATCAAACCTACAAAGCAACTTGTTCTTGTTACTGAGTTACCTATGATTATCGACGATGTTGATGTTGTTGAGGCTAGTAAGAAGATTGGTTTTCATGTTCAGTCAGTTGTGCTTGACATGGAAATTGTAGACCATCTAGTTGTGCTTGATCAGATTGTTGTTGGTATGGAGTTACCTGTTGTTGAACACCTCAATCATGTTGGTGTTACCGAATTGCTTTTAATCAATTTTGTGGTGCAGATGTTTTTTGGTGGTTGTGGACTTGAGTTGCTGGTTGATAGTGATAAGTCTTGTGATGAGATTCTGAGATGGGATTCTTCCTTGATCCTTGGTGATGGATTGATGGTTCAATTTGTTCAAGATGTTGGACATGCTGATTGGTTGAGTTGCAGATTGGTTCTCTTTCCTGTGATGGAGTGAAAACCTTTGGTGAAGATGAAGTGGAGTTGGTGGTTTTCAGATGTTTCCTTTGGTGAGAAAGTGTGGGACATACTTTTCTTTGTACCCCACGTTAGCAGTATTCTAAAATTTTCCATCCTCATGCTTAAAGGGTTTCTAAACTAAGGTCCTTAGACCTAATTATAAAGTATTATGGCTAAAACCCTAGCTTGACCTAAGCTTTGTTATGTTTGAGTGTTACTTTTTTCTCACTACCATTTCCTAATAACACATGTGCACTATTGACCCCTTTGAAATGATCACTTCATTTGTTATGTCAATAGGTTGTCGAATAGGTCCCCCTTTTTAATATTTCCTTTAAAAGCCTAATTTTTCCTGTTAAAGTCTCCATATGACTAACCTTTTGAAACTTGTGGCTATTGTTAAACCTTGAGGTCCTTGTTGTTATATTTTTTGACATGCACTTTGGTGATGGGATGACATCTATCCAAGTGGGCCCATCTTCAAGCCTCTTCTATTGATTAAGCATCAGGATCAATCAATGGTTTTTGTTATACCATTGGACCAAGATGACTATCCTTTAATTATCACGCTTTACTAATGGATGTCTGATCAAGACCTTTTCTGATGTTGCAACATTCTGACAGTTCTCCTTCTGTGGAAGTTCTTAGTATTGACACTTGTATTAAGTGATGTAGTTGTTGTGGAGTCAGATTTTTTCAAAGAGTAAATCTTAGATTAATCTTATGGTTCTCATTATACCATTGAAGAAAGATGTGAAGTGTTTAAGCTTTGCGGTATAGTGATGACTGCTCGATTCTGTATAAAGGATGAGATATGAAGTGGGCCCTAAATTGCCATGTCACACTGATATGGTTGTTTTCTATTGGTTGAAATGAGTTTTGATGTGGCAATCATCAAGGTGTTTGGTACCGAGAAAGAAAAAGAGAAGGGCCCACCCGTGCCACTGGTTTTTGTAACGTGGCATCTTCTGACTCAATGAAGAATTAGTAAAGTATAAAGTTGGGCTGGTTTTCTCAGAGAGATAAGACTCAAGTTGATCTTATGGTTGTCATTGTACCACTGAGGTAAGATGTGTGATATTTAAAGGTTGTGGTATAGCAATGACCATTCGATCTTATAATCAGGGTGTGGACTATGCAGTGGGTCCTCAAATGCCATGTCATGTTAACATGCTAATTTTTGATTGGTTGAAGTTATGGTGATCTGGTAGCTATCAGTATCTCTAGTGTAAAGAAAGAATAGAGTGGGGTCCACCTAATGGTCTGTCTAACATGGAAATGTTCTGATTAATAAGAGGTTAAAAAAGCTAAGGTGAGGTCATTGTTTTGGGAAATGGTAAAAGCATGATAAATTGGGAAAAGATCTATGGTGGTCATTACACCACTGATGAAAAGTGTTCAAATCTTATGCTTGCACCTAAGCGATAGGATGACACCTGTCCACTCCAATCAAAGTTAAGTTAAGTTATAACTTTGTCCACATGTTTAGAGTGTTCTCAATGGTTGAGAAATGATTTAGGGAAAACTAACACAAGGTTACGCTACTGAACTTGTTAACCATCTGATGTGCTGAAAAATAGAAGGGATCGATGGTTCAAATTTGAATTTTTACTCTGTGACATTGCTTGCATCTTGTGAACATTGAAGCTGCCAGTTCTCAGTAATGGCGAACTTAATGAGCTTCATGTAGATAAATCATCAATAGTTGGAAAATTATTATATACCCCAATTTGATTACTGAAGATTTTACCTCTTTTAGAATATTTTGGTGAGTGAAACTATTCTTCTTTCTAGAGCATTTTCAAGTAAAGATTTTAAGAGTGTCTAGTAGGCCAAAATCCTAACTTAAGCATTGCATAGAATTTTAAGAAGGAGGTGTGAAGAAATTGTTTTTCTTGGTTATAGTTGTCTGGTGATATTTGAGGTTCTCTCTCGTATTTGTGCACTATTTCATAACCCTAGTTAAAAATGCCACGTAAGAGGGGATTATTGGGAAAGACAAAGCATAAAGATAGGAGTGTTTTTGAGGATTTTATGTAGCTACTTCCACACTCAGACAATGGACTAGCAAAGGTAAAGGAATTAAGCCCAAGAAACCCTAGGGATTTAGTAAGTGAGGGGCTCTATGATAGAGGTCTTTGGAGTGGAGATGCCAGAGTAGGGAAAGACCACAATGGTTTGATTTTGTTCAAGGTAGCGTACTCTCAAAGGAATTATTGTGCCCCCCCTCAACAATATATGGTAGTTTGATATAGGGAAATTAGTTGTCCCTGGAGTGTTCATGGATGCAAATCTCCTCATTTAGATTTCTAGGTGTTATGATCCTATGATTAGATGTGTCAAAGACATAAATGGAAATGACCTAATAAGCATTAAAGAAGATGAGATTAGAGAGGTCTTTTCATTAAATGATCCTTCCATTGGACTAGAAAAGATTGATTTTAAAGAGTTCACCAAAATATATGAAGGACAAAAAGATTATTTAAGGGTAGGGCCTTTAAGGGACTTCCTTGATCAAATTGGATCAATGTGTGTGATTAGCCCTTGTACACTTGAGCCTTTCAGGTTGGATTTATTCAATTTATGGGCACAAGTTGTGTACAAGTCTCTGAATTTGATCCTTGGACATGATGAGGCAACCCACATGCCAGTTCCATATATGTTTATGATGGTATAGTCTCTACATCCACAGTTGGCTTTGATTTTTTATTTTGCCTCCCACCTTGCTGATTTAATCCATGATGGATTAATAAGGATAAAGAACATGAATATAAGTAGGCCTTTTGGGTGGTACTATATGCTAATGCATATGTTCTTGTAAAAGGGTGAGAAATTTTTTAGTTCCATAGTTAATATTATCAAGGAGAAAAATGGAGAAACCCTTCCAGTTCAGTTGTGGATAATAGATTTGTCTTGGGACAGAATAGAGGCTAGCTTCCTTGTCTTTGATAGAAATTTTTCTTCAAGACTTAGGACATTATTATATCTTGAGAATCCCAGAATCCCAAGAGAATTGTTGAGACTGATTAGGCCTAAGGAGTATTTCCAAGATATCACTATTGTTCACAATTTTGGTGATATTATATTGTATCTAGTTTCTACAGTTTTTTGAGTATATGGTTACAAGAGAGCACCATAAATTTAGCCTTATCATGTTCCACTGAAAATTTGATTTTCAAAAATTCTGAGGTGGATTGGTGATTTGCAAGAATCAACACTTATTGGTAAAGGAAGGGGAACTTTGTTCCTAGATGTCACCATTTAACACCAGTATGTAATTATCAAGAAAGGATGGGTGCACTTGGATTAGGTCTTGTAGCCTTACAAGATGGATACAACTATAATTAGATGGGTAGACAATGAAGGTTTCTTGTCAGGAATGTTTAGGGACAAGATAAGATGTGCCCTCACAGAGCATCAATTCCAATTTCTTGAAGACATAGTAAGAAAAGAGTTTGATCCCCTAACTCAAGAAATTAAGAAGGAGAAATGGATAATCTACAAGAAGATTGTAGATTTTAATAGACATTTTGATAGAGGCTATGACCCATTGAAGAGTTTTGACCCATGGGCTAGAAAGGTAGATGCTCTTATGGAGCATTTCAAAGGGATCATGCATGCAGTGAATGAAAAAAGAGGTGTGGTAAGCAAGACAGACCCTAGGTAGATTTTAAGCTAGCCAGGATATACAAAGCTGACACCAAGGGGAGTTTACACTGTACAAAAGAGAAGTGGTTATACTGTTCTTCTACCAACACAACCAAAATGTGACGGTCTTCCTTCTACTTCAAGAGGAAAGAGACCTATGGATGATTAAACAATGCAGGGACCCTCTCCTAAGAGGTAGAGACAAGAGGAATCAAGGAAAGAACATGAAGTTTATTCTCCTTCTCAATCCCCCTTACACTTAGATCAACATGGGGTAGCTAAACAGTTAGTGGAAATGAGGAATGAGGGAAACATTTTCATTTCCAATGATGAGTTGCAGGAGGGAATGCTAGAGGCACCCAAAGAAATAGAGATGGATCTCACTATTGTAGAATTTGAGGGTTAGAAAATTGATCCTATTCTGAAGTAGGCTAGTGATTCTTTTATTGCTGATAATGAATTTGTAAAGACTAGGGCATTCATTCAATTCTTATGGAGAATGAAAATAGGCCAGTTTAAAGAGATTTGTGAAAAGAAGAAAGAGGAGTTCCCTGAAAGGGATATAACAGAGGTTAAAACTAAAACCAAGCATGAGATGATGAAGTAGTTTGAAAAGGTCACCCCTGAGGAGGGAAGGGCTATGGTCCACACTATAGGAGTTTTGATTCTTCCAGAATGGGATATTGAAGATGCAATAATTTTTTATCAAGTTAGGAAGAGCAAGGTAAAGACCCTTACTACTATAGAACAAGAAAAACAAGTTGCTAAGGGTATTTATTTCTTTGATGATCATGCAACCTTGGTAATATGGTCACTAAAGAGGGAAGAAAATAAAGGAAAGAGAGAGGCTCTCTCTTCAGGATATGCCAAAAAAAATTTAGTGCAATGAGTAGGTGAGACTTCAGGCATTGAAGCTTCAGACCTCATTTTAGAGACTACCAAGTTTAATGTTAAGGTGGCAAAAAAGGATGCATAAGAGAAGGAAGAATTGAGGCTTAATTTGAAACTGTCCTTAAGTCCTATAATGAGCTCAAGGTAGAATTGATTGAAAAAGACAAATTAATTGCATAATTGGCAGGACCACGGGATCATAGGTCACCCCAATTGATGATAGCTAATAGGCCTATAGTAGCTTCTTCATCGAGCCCTATCATTGAATTTCCACCATCACCATTCCCAGAGACAAACATAGATGCAAGGCTCAGTTGGGAAAAGAAACAGTTGCTTGAAGAAACATATCATTTCAAAAGAAAAAGGGCAGAGTTGGACAAGCTAAGGGAAGAACATTTGAAAGATAAAAGCTTGTTAGAGAAGAAGTATGAAGAAAAGCTAACAGAGGCTATGATGCAATTTTCTACAAATCTGAATCCCACAATTCTGTTTGACCATGCTAGGAGATTAAGGATATTACTTACTGTGTGTGTGAATTTTGTACCTGATCTATAGACACAACACTTCAGTAAAACATTAGAGGTTAGTTGAAATCAAAATCATGTAATAAATGAAAAACTAAACTAACCAGGTGATTTACTGCCTTCTAGTAGACGTGAATATGTATTCTCAGATTTGACCTAAATCAGTGACCTTGACAACACCTAAATGAAGGATTTGAATGCAAAATCTAGATATGGAATGAATGCTATTAATCTTTTTTTTATTTTTGGTTTTTTTGTGCAATTATGATAATGAAAACTTGATATGAATCTATGCTAATATGAAAGTTAATATGCTAAAATGATCTAACAATAATATTCTAAATGATATGGATACTATGCAAAAATAATGAAAATCTCACAACAACTCGAATTCTCAAGATCGATTCTTCAATCTCCAATTCGACAGTGTGAGTGTGCAATTCGTGGATGGATCTCAAATGAAGAGTTGAAGCCTTGATTTTATAGAAATCTAGGGCTTTGGAGGTGCATAAAAAAAAAGCCATAAATCACTCAAATAACTCAAGCTGATTTTTGAGTTATTTTTAAATAAAGGATAATTAACTCACAAAAACATGTAAAAGCAGAGTTCAACTCAAAAGAGTTTAGATTTAATTGATAATTGATAGTTCTCTGCTTTTCTAATTGTGTATGTTTTATTTATGAATTAATTTAATAATAAAGTGATTTATTTCCAACTTAACTAATTTTGAAAAATATAACAATTGATTTATGGGTTAATCAATTATTTTTCAAACTTTTATTCAAAAACAATATTATTAAAAATTGACAACTTGCTTTAATTAATTAAATAAGAATTTAATCAATTATTCATAGGATTTTGGATTTATTGTCAAAATTAAATAATACAATTTATGAATAAATAGAATTAACTTCAATTAAACAATTAAGTGGCAGAATTAAATCTAATTAATTAAATATTGAGAATATTCAATTAATCAAACTTTAGGATAAATAGGATTTATCGCGAAATAATCATTAAATCAAAGATAATTAGGATAATTAGGAATATTACTAGGAATATTCCTTGATGCAAAATTTAGGATAATCAATTAGGATCTGATGATGTTTAGATGTGCCTTTGGTTAGGACTTTGATGTCGATTTTGTTCGATGTGTTGATATAGGAGGTTAATGAACCTATAGCCCATTTTTGGGGTATTACATTTTGCCCCTGTTTGAATTGCTGTGTGAAGTGTAGTGGTTCAAAGATAGTCTATGTATGATGTTGAAACTGATGTTTGAAATTGATATTGATATGAGACAGAAGCTGATTGAAAGATTTGATATGAAGATAATAGGTCCTAAATGACCAAAGATAATGTTAACTATAATAGTAAATGAACCGATGATTGTGAAAAAGTGTCAAAACACTTGATTCTGAACCTTATGATTGTGAAGAACTGAGTGACTGATTCCACACCTGATTGTCCTTATATTGAATCACATTGGTATCACATCTGAACCCTTCAATTTTTGAAGAACCAAGGAAATAACACAAGGAACGGATAGTTGCAAAAACTGATACAATTTACAAGATTAAGAGAATACCAGATTGATATGGATCTCGATGAATCTGATATGCCTTGAGTGATGATTGATTTGCCCCAAGCGATGGGGTCTTTTTAATGAATCAACAACTAGATGTGGTTGTTGTCTCGATTACTGAGGAAAGATATGATTTCAGATTTAGATTACAGACTTTGAATGATATGCAATACTATGCCCCCTTCGGGATTAAAATTGAAATCTGACAAGAAAATTTAGTGTTATGGTGTAGAAGCATGTTAATTGATGTGAGAAGTGGTTGTACACATTTGAGAATGCATTCTACATCATTTGGAGGTCTAGAAGACCAAGTTTGACTAGGTTTGACCATGAGTTGACAATGGTTGACCAAGTTGAAATTTTGATCGTTTGATGTAAGATAATCAGTTAAGTTGAATGCTAGATTTCTGTGATGATTGAAGGTTGATTATGCAAGTAGTGAATAATATAAATGATCTCAGATTTTGATTTTGATCCAGAAAAAGGATTCTACTTGCTATTTTGTTGGAGGAACCTTCATGTGAGATTTAGCTCTCGTTAGATTTGAATAGGTGATTGAAGAATCATTCAAGTGTTGAAGTTTAGCCAACCATTGTGAGATCATGCAAACATGCAAAATGCAAAGAGACATGTAGAATGAAATACAACCTAAGACCTAGGACCTAGTCACTGATCATGTGTCGGTCATTCTCGTCATTGAATTTTTAGGTAACTTGATAAATCAATACAATGCCCACTAGTTATGAAACCATAGACAAATGAATATCAATTTGTATACGCAAGAATCAATGCAACACCCACTAATTGGGAAACCATGGATATATGAATATTGATTTTGTTTTTGAAATGTTAGATTAGATATAAGCATCAAGGCATAAATACCAGGATAACCTGAATATCATGTCCATTTTGATATAGCAATTTGTATAAACATCAAAACATAAATGTCATGATGACCAGAATATGCCTTGCAGTTCAAACACATCAAATAGTTAGGAGATCATTCTAAATCCAGTGTGAATTACCCGTAGTGACCCTTTATCGTTCACATCCTTAGGAAAGATCATGTTTCACAATATGAGGGAAAACTCACTCAAAAAGAAAATATTTAGATCAAACTTCCTTGAATTTTTTGGGTATCAATGGTTGAGGTATGCATGACCATCCAATTTGAGATAGAGGCTCTTATAGTCAGACACCATTTCAATCCATAATTTCCAAAGTTGTTAGATTTTCACATACAAGAAGAAAACAAAGAAAAGATTATGTCCCTAGTCATCATTCTCTAGATCTTGTAAAGGACATCATCGAAGAGCTAGTGGGAACAAAATAAGCAAAAAATCTCAATGCAAATCAGGAGGCATACAAGGAGATAAAAGCATGTAAAAAGCATAGATTGTTTTTAGTTTTTAGTTTGATGTTGATTGCCTTGTTGTAGATGCAAAATCTTTTCTGGAGATGAGACTGACTGTCTGACTCAAATGAAGCTTCAAAGGACTTTGACTGGATATGATACGCCTAAGATACATTGGAGGCCATAGGATATGACATTGATTGCCCCCAAGTTTGAAAATTGATAGGATACAGACACTTGAGCCGATTGGTGTACAGACCAACTTATTGAAAATTGGAAATGTAGAAACAAACCAGGAGATATGTACAAACTAAAGCAAGACTAAAAGCTGGGAAAGACCAAGATTGCACTGATAGATGGAGCATTTTGAAACAAGTGGTGCCTATTTGCTAGGTTTTCACCATCTTGGTAGAGATTCTATTTTTGCTACCAAGGTGCTGTTTCTAGGTTTTCACCAAGGCACTTTTTCTTTTTCTCATTTTTTTATTTTTTTCATTTTTTCAATATTTTTGTACTTTTGATATTTTTTACTTTTTTTGTGAATCATCAAGGCACCTATTGCTAGGTTTTCACCAAGATGTTCATTTTTTTAGGACTTTTTCCAATTTTTATAATTTTTTCAAGACATTTTACCATAGGCTGGATTCCTTAGGCATGAAATTTCTTTAGATGGAGAACGTTGATTGGTTCTCAGAGCTATTCTCCTTCAGTCATTAAGAGTTGATAGGCACCAGAGCCAAAAGTAATAGTGATTACAAAGGGACCCAACCAATTGGGTTCAAACTTCCCCTTGCGTTCTTGATGTGATTGATTTTTAGGATTCTCTCTCAAGACTAGATCACCAACCTGAAATTCTCTATGTTTGACTTTCTTGTTGTAACCTCTAGACATTCTCTTCTGATATACTCCGAGATGATCATCCATTGCTTGTCTACACTCATCTAGTAGTTCAATTTCTTGCAATGTAGACACTTTGTAGTCATCATCAGTTACTAGACCATGCATTCTGATTCTTAGTGATGGGATTTCAACCTCAATAGGTAGTATTGTTTCAGACCCATAAACTAAAGCGAAAGGTGTAGCCCCACTAGGTGTTCTAATACTTGTTCTGTAGGCCCAAAGACCTAGATTGATCATGAGATGTCAGTCTCTTCCTATTTTATTAACTGTACGATGCAATATTTTCAAGAGATTCTTATTAGAAGCCTCTACTTGTCCATTCCCTTGAGGATAGTAGATAGAAGACCAATGTTGTGTGATCTTGAATTTGGCACATAGATCATCTAGGTCTTTGTTCTTGAATTTTCCACTGTTATCTATGATTATGGAATGAGGTGTCCCATATTTTCATATGATATAGTTCAATACGAAGATAAATATTTTCTTTCCAGTTTCTTGTGTCAAAGGGACTTCTTCTACGCATTTTGTAAAATAATCTATAGTTGTGATTATATGGATGTGTCCATTAGAAGAATAAGGATGTATAGCTCCTATAAGATCAAATTCCCATTGGTGAAAAGGCCATTGTGTAGTAAAGGGAATTAGGTCTCTCCCTAGAGCATGAATTAAGTTTCCATGCACTTGGCATTTTTGATAGTTCTTAGCAAACTTGATAGACTCTTTCTCCATTTCAAGCCAATAGTACCCAACCCTAATAATTTTTTGAGCTAGTGTTAAACTATTCGAGTGTGACCCACAAATACCCTCATGGACTTCCTCTAATGCATGTTGAAACTCTTCCCATTCTAAACATCTAAGTAGCGTACCATCTAGACCTCATTTGTGTAGATCATGACCAATGATGACATATAGGGAGGCATTATAGATAAGGTATCTCTTTTCATGGTGGTTGAAGGTATTGGGAATGATTTGGTCTTGCAGATAGGAAATAGGTTTTTGTATCTAGATGAATCATGACCAACAATGGTGCAAATCATGCGGGTTTTAGGGGATTCATAAGCAAGATAAGATAGTGCTTCCACCAAAAACTCATAGTGTAGCTCATGTTCAAGCTGCTATAATAAAGTAGACAGCATTGTCATTGCATCAGTAGCATTATTCTCTATTCTAGGAATTTTCTCAAATGTGATAGATAGGAAATACTTCTTTAGATCATCTACCATTCTCTTGTAAGGAATGAGCTTTTCATCTTTAGTTTGGTACACATCATTGACTTGCTGGATAACAAGTTGTGAGTCTCCATGAATGTGTGGTTTTGTTACCCTCCATTCAATCGCTATTTTCATACCATTCAAAAGGGCTTCATATTCAGCAATTTGTTTGTGCAAGGAAACTTTAATCTGAATGATTTTGGTATGGAGTATCCTTGAGGAGTTATGAACAATATGCCTACACCTGATCCATTCTGTGTATAGAAGCCATCAAAGAATAACTTCCATTCTCTAGAAGAAAGAGTTGTGATAGAGGAATCTAGAAATTCCATTTGCATTGGTGTATCATCAATCATAGGTGCATCTTCTAATTGATCAACAATAACCTATCCTTTGATAGCCTTTCTTTCCACATATTCAATGTCAAATTCACTTAAGAGCATGACCCATTTAGCTAATCTACCTATAAGGGAAACTTTTCTTAGCAGGTACTTGAGTGGATCAATTTTAGCTACCAAATGTGTGGTATGAGCTAACATGTAATGTCTCAGTTTCTATGATGCAAAGATCATAGCCATACAAGCTTTCTCAATCATTGAATAGTTCTTCTCATATGCAACCAATGTCCTACTAATATAGTATATAGCTCTTTCCTTTTTGTTCTCATCATGTTGTGCAAGCAATGCCCCCAGTGATGTATCTATTGCGGAGACATACAAGATCAATGGCTTCCCATGAATAGGAGGTATCAAAATAGGAGGATTCGATAGATATTGTTTGATATGGTCAAATTTCTTCTCACATTCTTCATTCCATGCAAAGGTCACACCTTTATGAAATGTTTTTGTAAAAGGATGTGATATGTCCGCTAGCTGTGATATGAATCTTCTGATAGATTGAACTCTTCCTTGCAATGTCCTCATTTGACTAATATTCTTTGGAGGTTGCATTTCCATTGTAGCCTTTACTTTAGCTAGATCAACTTCAATGCCCTTGTTTGAAACTATGTATCCTGAGAGCTTTCTAGAAGCGACACCAAAAGCACACTTCTTAGGATTTAGTCTGAGATTAAATTTTTCCATTCTATCTAGTATCTTCCTCAAGTCATCTAGATGTTCAGCTCTAATCATAGATTTTGCTAAAGTATCATCAACATAATCTTCCATAGTCCTATGCATCATGTCATGAAAAATAGATGTCATGGCTCTTTGATATGTAGCACCTGGATTTGTAAGCCCAAATGGCATGACATTCCAACAGAAGGTACCCCATGCACATGTGAAAGAAGTTTTCTCTTGATCTTCTAGAGAAATTTTTATTTGATTATATCTAGAAAAACCATCCATTAAATAATACATCTCAAAGCCTCCAGTCATGTCCACTATCATGTCAATGTTAGGTAATGGAAAATCATCCTTAGGGCATGCTCTATTTACATCTCTAAAGTCTGTGCATACTCTGATTGATTTATCTAGTTTTGAAATAGGTACAATATTAGAGATCCACTCTGCATAGTCAATAACTCAGATGAATCTAGCTTTTAGGAGCTTCTCTAATTCAGCTTTTACCAAGAGTGCAACATGAGGATGCATCTTTCCTAGTTTTTGCTTGACAAGTTTGACATTTGGAGCTATAGATAAATGATTCATTATAAGATTAGGATCCAACCCTAGCATATCTTAATATTTCCATGCAAAGTTGATCTTCTTCTCTGTTGGGAATGTTGTAAATTTTTGCTTCTCTTCTTCTGATAAAGATTGTGCTACATGAATCAACTGTGGCTCTTTTGTTGTTCCCAAGTTGATAGATTGAGTGGGCTCAATTAGAACTAGAGATCTATCCTATAAATGACTCAGAAGGACATCAAATATCTCATCCTTAGGCACCTTAGAGAGGTTTTCACCTTCAGATACATCTTTTATTTTTACTTTTGTAGGTTCTGAGACTGCCACAAAGTGGTTTTCACCCTCAGAACTCTTTTTCTTTTTCTTTTTATTCTTATTTTTCTGACTAAGATACTTGATGTCTAACTCCATCATGCTAATGCTTGGTTCACTAATGGAAGTACTCATAGGCTCAACTACATTGAGGTAGCAAGCAAGGTCATAGTCATTTGAGAAGGTGTAAATACCATGGCTTGGATTTGTGGAGGTTTGATCAATAAGGTTTGGATATTGGATAGTCAAAGTGGGGAAAGATTGGGAGATAATGTTTATGGATATGGATTTTTCATCATTGGTCCTAACCTAACACTTGAGTTCAAAGGTGATATTACAAATTAAGACATTCAAATCATGAATAGGCTCAATGACATTGTGGGAGTCCAATTCAGCCATAGATGGATCAGACTCGATAGGTTCAGCATTTCACTCTAGACTTACGTTGGGTTCAGCTGCATATTGGTGAAAAACATCAACATGTTTCTTTGTAATAAGCTCATCTTATTCTGGAATGGCTCCCTATTCATAGTCATTAGATTCTTCATCTATGCCTCTAGGAAATCTAAGAACATGAGTAAAGTCAAGATGAATACCCCAAGAGGGGTTACCCTCAGATTCTGATTTGAATTCATACTCATGAGAATCTATCTCAGAATAACTACCACCTTCCTCTTCTTGATTGTTTTTGAGATTAGTTGGTTCTTATATTGCAACTATCTCTTGATTGATAGTAGGTTCTTGTGTTTCTACTAAATTAATTCTTTTTATTGGATCATCTTTATCATCAAGAAGGTCTTTGATCTCTTTAGGCAATTTTTCATAGGGGATGAGTTCTGAGCTATCTGATGGTTCTGTTTCTTCTTTCTTAAGAAGAGGTTCTCCTGGTGTGATCTACTCTATGACATGAGAATAATTACCTTTGAGGTGAAAGGGTTTCTTTTTAAATCCTAAGCCAACTTTGTCTTTATTTTCTCTACCAATATGTGGGATAGGTGCCTCAAGAGCTTTTCCTCTAGCTCCTAGAGATCCTTTACCTAGATATCCCATCTTAGCTATCAATTTATCTCTTGGGCCATATGACTTAGAAGGATCTTTTGGTGCTAATGAGTTACTAGTTTGAATATCATGAGATTCAGATTCATCTTTGTATAGCCATGCAAGCACAACTTCATCCTCTTCAAATTCTTGCTTGGAGACTTGTTCTACTACAAAATTCTTTTTATATGCCTCAAGAGGTTCTTTAGAATCTAGTTTGGATTGTTTCAAAGATTATCCATAAGACTTAGGTGAGATAGGGAGAGATGTCAAAGATAAGACTGGCTCCATAGTATATTCTCCCATACTATTTTCTTTAATATAAACCTCTTTTGCAAGATCTTCCATTTTAGATGTGGATGCTTCTTTAGTTGGTTCAATGGAAGATTCTCTATTATTAGGCACAAGCTTATCTACACTTTCCTTCAATGTATTGCAAGTGGTGGATATGTCTACTAGAATAGTGACCTCTACTCCTTCATAAGGAAATTTCAAGCATTGGTGAAATGTAGAAGGAATAGCCTTCATCTCATGTATCCATGGTCTCCCTAGAAGAATGTTGTAAGCCAAAGGTAGATCAAGAACTTGACATATAGTATCTCTAATAACTGGACCTTCCCTGATAGGTAAGACAATGGTGCCTTTAGAAGATCTTTCTTATTCATCATAGGCTTTGATAGTTATTTCCTTTCTAGGATCACTAGCCAATTTTGAAAATCCCAATTGGGTGATCAAGCTATAAGAACAAATGTTTAGGCTAGTGCCTCCATCTATCAACACACGTTTGACTCTACGGTTCTAGATCAAGACTTCTATATGCAAGGGCTGGTTATGTGGGTGACTCAAGGAGTTGTCATCTTCCTCTGAAAAGGATATATACTACAAAGATGTAAGATGTCCAACCATAGTCTGGAACCTATCTAAATCAAGATCATCAGGAACATTGGATCTGAGCAAAGCTTTTTTTAGAATGGCTCTATGAGCTAGAGATATTCAAAGCAACTCAAACATGGAGATTTTTGCATTAGTGTGTTGGAGTTGTTGAACAATGCTATAAGATGTTGGCCTTGTATCTTTAGGATTGGAAGATTTAGAAACAACCTTCTATTTGGAAGTGGAAGAAAGATTGAAGGGCATCTTAGGGACATTTGATGAATATAGGATTTTTCCATTCAGATGTGCCTGAGCTTGTGATCAAGTAACTATGTTAGATGAAGAATGATCTCTATCTCTTCGTACAATTGTGCTGGCATTGCAATGTTCATAGAGACAAGCTTCAACCATATTGATAACAACATTATTTCCAGGGTAAGCATAATTGACCTTTGCCCCATATTAGGTTAAGAAGATGAGACTTCTTGACCATGTTTCAAAAATGGTTTTGTGAATGCTATATGATCATTATTTCTCTTATGATTGTGAATGGTGATATCTCCCTTATCAATCAGATCTTGAATAGTATGTTTCAAGCATAAGCAGTTATTAGTTTTGTGACCTTTACCCTGATGGAAATCATAGAATTCATTCTCTCTCCACCATTTTGGTTTAGGTTTAGAATCAGATTGTCAGATCTTAGGCAAAGAGATGAAGTTATTCGCCATCAGAGTTCTCATAACTGATTCTAAAGATTCTCCAAGAGGAGTGAACATTCATTTATTATCAGCGGACCACTTTTTATACTCTGGCTTCTTTTGAGATGATTCGAGCACCTTTTGTTCTAAAGCTTTTATGGCTTGGGTACCAATAGTTAGATTGAAAGCTGGTGCCTTTGATGGAGCATGGATAGTATCAACAACACCATTTGTGACAATGCCCTTATTCTTGTTCCAGTTTTTATTCTTGTCTTTAGAACTGGATCCTAATTTGTACTTATCTTTTTGAAGTGTGATTTCTTTTTTTTTCACAAGTACTTTTTCAATTTTGATTACATTGTCTACCATCTTATCAAAAGATGTATGATCTTGCATTTGTAAAGGATAGTTGATCTCTAAGACAAGATTATTGATGAAGATTTCTAGTTTCTTGATTTCTAGAATAGGCCTAGAATATAGAGAGAATTTCTTTCTCCATCTCTTGAGAAATGTCAAGAATGGTTCACCTAGATATTGCTTGAGATTACAAATATCGATCATGGTGACTAGATGTTGAATATTGTAGGAGTATTTCTGATAGAAAAATTTGATCAACTCCTCAAAATTTTTGATAGTAGAAGGCAATCTAGAGAACCAGTGGATGGCTGCTCCCCCTAGAGATCAAGGAAAGAGATGCATTAGATAGGTTGGTTCATGCATGAACTCCATAGATTGTGTACATAATTCTCTGACATGATCTTGGGGATCTAAGTTTCCATCATACTTATCATACTTAGGCATCTCCACTCTTTTTGGGAATGGTGGCATGTACAAGTCTTTGTCAAATGGAAAAGGACATAGGGCCTCCATTGAGAACTCCTTGGGTTCCTTTTCTTTCTCAAGGTTATTAAGCTTGACTTGCATGGCATGCATCTATTTCATCATAGCTATGAATGGATTTTATTCCTCATGTGTAATGATATCTTCAACATTAAAGTTGGGAGGAAGTTTAGCTCCTTGATGAGCCAATTGTAAAAAGTATGCCTCTTTGTCTTCCTTTAAGAAATGCTTCATCATTTGTTTGAAGTTATCATCATTTTGATATTGAGAAATTTCTTCAGGTGTGGGTTCCTAATCTACACCATGTTGAGATTGAGCTCTTTGAGAGCCCAAGTTTGTCCCTTCTTGAGACATGGTGGGAGTTCTACCTGGGATAGATTGATGAGGAGTTTGTTGATTACCTTCGTGAGCTGATGAAGGAGGAATGTAACTAGTTTTTAATCAAAAGTTGCCAAGACCATCATCTTTGTAAAGACCAAAATTGTAGAGTTTTTCAAGAGTTGGACCTACATGAGTAGACAAAGCTCTGGTGTTAAGTGCTTCTCCCAATTTCTTGTGAGAGGAAGCTCTAGTTTCCATCATTAACCTTGGGTGAATCAAAAGAATATGATGAAGACAACTGAAGAAGGATCTGATTCAAGAATATCAAATGACACAACCTTGTCAATGTTTGATTGATTGAAGCATAGATTAGATGTAGATGAAGGAGACTGTGCCCTGGATGTATGGGTGGATTCCCAAAAGATAGTGGACATGAGTTCACAACACTTAGTCATTTTGATGATTGATTGAAGATTGATAGTTATGACAATGTTTTGACACAAGATGATAAAGACTCAAATCAATTAAATAAAAGGCTAAATCAGATTCAAAAGGCCACCTTAGGAAAATGATTGGATTCTTAGTATTTGCTACTCTATTCTTGACATAGTGATTTGTTTGACAGATTCTGGAAATAGGCTTGAATAGTCAGGCCTCTGATAGTTCTGACAAATTTCTGACAACTTTTTGAAATTTCTCAAATGACTCTCTGCAAGCTCGTTCGACAGTGGGTATAGCATGAAATGACAATTGACAAGCTCATACGATAGTTGACAACAGGGAAATTGATTTTTGAAAATGACTAGTAGCAAAACTCATACAACGATATACCTGATACCATACGACAATCAGGGGGTTCTGAAATGACAATAGCCAAAATTCGTACGACTTTTTGACTTTACAAAATGACTATTGACTCCAGAAAGGTTTTTTACTTCAATTTTTGCAAATTTTGGGTTCTTAGTTTTAGATTGTTTGCAAATTTCAATGTCCAGATTTGAGGATTGTAACAGATTTGTTCATTTTTAGTAACCAGATAGATAACCAAGCATGCAAAATAGCAAGCAAGTGATTTCAAGCATGTCTGAAAATAATGAACAAGGGCAAAAGCAACCTTGCACATGAACAATCAAGTGACTTATTTGTGCTAATCCTTAGGAGTGCTAATTATGTATGTTCCAAAAAGTTTTGTATTAATGCACATATTCCTAGAAAATGAAAATTTGGCCTCACTAGGGTTTTTAGTAATGGTTTGACTCTACAACTTTTATGATCCAAGAGGGCGAACTCCAATCTAGGTGCACCGAAGTTTTGACATAGTTTGAGAACTTAATCTTCAGGATCTGCTAGGGAGATCTGACAGCCCAACAAGAGACCACACTTGTGGAGATTTCTTCTAATAGGACATTTATATAGTGGTTGTCACTACCATGGTGAAAATGGCTATTACTGTTTGAGGTTTTGTCAACGTGGTTGACCCAATTAAGGGAATGTCCACTATGGTTAACCCTCTCTAAATGTGACTCACAAGATATACCACATGGAGACTGGTTCTAGATTCAAGGATCTAAGTTTTTGTTACTACCCAAAAAGGGAGTAGAGCATAATCCTCTAGCCTTTTCACTTTTAACCCAAATAAAGAAGATAGATTAATCCGACATGCTAAGACCAAGATTATCTCACAATGATCTATGACGTCAACCCCTTATGATCTATCAACCTCTTTGGAGAGAGAATGCATCGATCAAAAGTTGAAGACACATGGATCTAGTGGAAGATGAGACTCCCTCAGTATCCTCCCTACCTACAAGGGTTCCTTCATTGAGAAGAGTTTCACTAGAAACTCACTCTCTCAAGAGCCACAAATAGTGTTCATAGGGCCTATTTACTATGTGTAACAAAGATGCTGAAAGCAAATCTATGTTCATTTTTAGAGCCCAAATGAAATGTGTGATATGGAAAAGAAAGGTACTCAAGCTAGACACGCAAGACGTTCATTTTAATCCAAATCAAAATGTTATAAGCTAAGAAGGTTACCTGAATTCCTCACAATGTGCTTAATAGATTCTTACCTATTTTTAGAAATTCTTGCACTTTTTCCAATAAAAAACTAGTGAAAATCAATTAAAAAAATAGAGAATTTCAATTGTTAGGGTTAGTTGTTAGTCAAAATCTAAAAACCAAATTTGACAAACTACCTAAAAAAATGAAATGACAATTGAACCCTAGCACTAAAACTCATACAACAATGGGTTACCTTCTAGACAACAGTCCAGAAACTCGTATGATAATGGGTATTAGATCACATGACAATAGAGCTTCCATATGATAGTGGGTTTCTGCTTGTGTGATCCTCGATCAAATCAACTATCGTACGACAGTGGGTATCTCATGGTATGAGTTTCTGACAAAAATCATATGAAAATTGTACGAAAAGAGAATAAAAATCATAGCTGGGAATAGAAAAAGATAAGAAAATGATAGAAATTGATAAAATTTGAAGAGAAACCTATTTTAGGGCCCCACAATGGGCACCAGAAATGTGTGTGAATTTTGTACTTGATCTATAGACACAACACTTCAGTAAAACATTAGAGGTTAGTTGAAATTGAAATCATACAATAAATGAAAAACTAAACTAACCAAGTGATTTACTGCCTTCTAGTAGATGCGAGTATGTATTCTCAAATTGGACCAAGATCAGTGACCTTGACGACACCTAAATGAAGGATTTGAATGCAAAATCTAGATATGGAATGAATGCTATTAATCTTGTTTTTTTTTTGGTTTTTCTATGCAATTATGATAATGAAAACTTGATATGAATCTATGCTAATATGAAAGTTAATATGCTAAAATGATCTAACAATAATATTCTAAATGATATGGATACTATGCAAAAACAATGAAAATCTCACAACAACTTGAATTCTCAAGATCGATTCTTCAATCTCCAATTCGATAATGTGAGTGTGCAATTCGTGGATGGATCTCAAATGAAGAGTTGAAGCCTTGATTTTATAGAAATCTAGGGCTTTGGAGGTGCATAAAAAAAAAGCCATAAATCACTCAAATAACTCAGGCTGATTTTTGAGTTATTTTTAAATAAAGTATAATTAACTCACAAAAACATGCAAAAGCAAAGTTCAACTCAAAATAGAGTTTAGATTTAATTGATAATTGATAGTTGTCTGCTTTTTTTATTGTGCATGTTTTATTTATGAATTAATTTAATAATAAAGTGATTTATTTTGAGCTTAACTGATTTTAAAAAATAAAACAACTGATTTATGGGTTAATCAATTATTTTTCAAAAAAAATATTATTAAAAATTGACAACTTGCTTTAATTAATTAAATAAGAATTTAATCAATTATTCATAGGATTTTGGATTTATTGTCAAAATTAAATAATACAATTTAGGAATAAATAGAATTAACTTCAATTAAACAATTAAGTGGCAGAATTAAATCTAATTAATTAAATATTGAGAATATTCAATTAATCAAAATTTAGGATAAATAGGATTTATCACCAAATAATCATTAAATCAAAGATAATTAGGATACTTAGGAATATTAATAGGAATATTCCCTGATGCAGAATTTACGATAATCAATTAGGATTCAATGATGTTTAGATGTGCCTTTGGTTAGGACTTTGATGTTGATTTCATTCGATGTGTCGATATAGGAGCTTAATGAACCTATAGCCCATTTTTGGGGTATTACACTTACATCATTAGATAAGCCTAAGAATGAGTTAGGACCAATCTTTAATAATGAGTTAGGACCAATCTTTATTAAATGGATTGAGAGATCTCTGAATGTGAGATTATTCAGATGGTTGTCCAAGTCTCAAAATGATCCTGACCCATTGATCAAACCACTGCATCAGAATGTGAAAAGGCTTGTAGAGCATGATATACTTTTTGATGATTTTGAAAGAAAATCAAATTTTTTGAAGAAAGAATTGACACTTCCCTATTGTGATTTAATCCTGAGAGTTTTCAAGAAGAATGGTGAACTTAAGGAGTTGATCAAGTGGAGAGCACAAATAGATGATGACTTTTCTGCTACAATGACTAGCATTTTGACTTTACAGAATACTTTTTTTTTTATACATACTATTGAGACATTGATTTCTGCCAAATCCAAATTTGATTTCATTCAGCAAGAAATCAGTTAGCTAGAGGACAAGTGGAAATAGTTATCTAGCAAAAATGCAAATTTTGCAAATTTTGATTTCCCAAGAGAAGAGGTGTATAACAGGTGGAGGTATCAATATATTCCACATGTAGAGAAAGTAGACACTCCACCTACTTCTTGAGACAATTGAAGATTTTAAATTTTTGAGTCCTAAAAGGGTTGTTGAGATATAAAGAGGTATTTATTGCAAGAATGACAATGAAGAGATGGCGGTCAAATTTTCTTGTGTAAACCAAGAAGAGAATTGAAGACATAAAGCAAGGCGACTATCTGCATAATATCTCTCCAATTTTGATCGATGCATTTATTGTAAACCCAATAGGGTTTTTGTAAAGTTTTTAGGTTAAAATTTTTGTAAACCCTAGAATGATCGGTAGTTTGTTGCATTTCTTTGTATATAAAGGATTTTCCATGATCATTCTAGGCATTGAGAGTTTTAGGAGTTGAAAATATAGAAACTTTGAAACCCTATCCCTCAGTCGAGGATTGTAATATTTTACATCATTTTCTTGTGAAAGCAATAGAGAAGAAGTATAGGTTTCTATTATTGTCTTGCAAGCTTTCCATTCAGGACATATTGTATACAAAGAAAATAGGTTATACTTAATACAAATATCAAAGTCTTTGTCTCTCCTTTGCATTTAATTTGTGAATTTCTCAAGTTTTAAAAGACTTGCATATATGTATTTTTGCTTTGAGTTCTGATTTAGGGTTGGATTAAATACTACTCAAAGTGGAATATGTGTTCACTAGATTTGTATGAAGGATTCTCATAAGTAGGAAAGAGTTGGGGTATTTTTGTTTATGTTCAGAGATCATTTCTTCTTGAAACATCTTTGTATTCATTTTATTTTTTGGTGTTGTATGCCCAATGGATAAGGCACTGGCCTGTATGGACCTATCTTTGCTTTGTAAGGAATGATTGAAATCATTGTAATCAAAAAATATTTAAATACTAGTCATTTTACTTTATTTTACTTATATATAGTAGTTCTACCCAGTGATGGAGAGTCAATGAATAATAGGTTGTTATTTAGTACTTTCTCACTAATATCTATTGTAAGATCTAATATTTTGCAAGGAATAGAGTTGTATCTATTGGATTAGGTGTACCCACCTTGGTTTTGCAGAGCTAGAAGTGAAGAGGGCAGTCGTGTCCCTATAGTTGGTTCAGTTACTGATAGATTTCCCACATTTGGAATTAAACCCTCCTTAATATCAGTCATAAGTATATTGGTATCTCTTGGAGTGTAAAATATTTTGAAGAACCAAAAAGATGGTGAATCTGTTGGGGAATTTGTAAGATTTGTGTGAAACAATGTAGGTACAAGTTGAGCTAGACTGCTGGCCTACTTATGTTTAAGCCAGTTGCTTACCTTTCAACACACAGAGTTATTTTATTTTCAAAATTTTGGCTACCCTTCATGTTTGTTTGAAATCATAGAAAACTGCATTTGGCTTGGGTGGTGACTCTAAATATCTCTGTAACTAGTGCTAAATAAGGTGTTACTGTGTCTTAATGAGTTTCAAAAATATAAGGTCTTGGAGGAAGGAACACCCAGATGAAAATTTGGAGGGTGAGCTCCCAGCTACATCTAGACAAGGTCAAATTAGAAGAGAAAAGAGTACTAATGACATGTCCTTCACTTGGAAGAAAAAGGGAAACTCAAGACAAGAAAGCCTTGCTCCTCCTAGTCAGGAGGGAAATGCCTCAAAATATGAAGAGGCTATTGATCTAAGTCTAAATCAATATGAGGATTATTATTCCCCTATAAAAAGAGAGGGTGAAAAGTTACCCCATAATAGGATAATAATCCCTAACAAATGGTATGGAGGGGAGAGGAGATCTAGAAGTAAGAGTAGAAGTAGACAAGATTTTGTCCCTCCTTTCATCCTTGGTTCATCATTACCCCAAGGCCTCCATGAATCTCAGGATCAATAGGAGGAGCCTCAAACATAGAAAGTTGAATGTGAAACAACTTTACCTGATTTTGAGGAGATCTTTGAAGAAGTATATGAATTACAAAGAAGAATTCATGAGCAAGTAGCTATGAGGAAGAAGAGAGAAAAGGAAAGAGAAGAGAAAATTAGGCATGCCATGATAAGGGTTGACCAGTTGAGAAGACAACTACTAAATTTAGGAGCCATAAATTATGTTCACATTCCTGATCAGACAAATGAACAACCCATTGTTCAACAGGTGTTTGAGACAAGAAATCCTAGGGATAAAGGAAAGCAGAAAGTAGTGGGAATTTTAATTAATGAGCCTATAGGCCCTAAATTTCCCATAGATCTAGCTTTAAAGTTAGGAGCAGACCTTGAGAATGCCAAGAGGGAACATGAATTGCTAGCCAAAGAATTGGAAAAAGAAGAATTGGAAGCTTCAACACTAGAAATGAGAAAGAAGATAGACTTTCTTAGATGATCTGTAGGGCCCATTAATTTTGCTAACTCTACTATGACACAAGGAGGAAATGTTGCAAATATGGATAATCAGATAATAGGTTTTCCCCCACCATGAGGGTTTGGGATTTCTACCATGACAAACACTAATTCATCTACATCCCAGGGTACTGGTATTTTCAATACAGGGCTTATTCATGAAAGATGTAAACAGTTTGTTTTTACAGGCATCCCTGGATATCCTAACACCATCCTTGAAGAAATTAGAAAGAAACTTCCCAAATTCACTAGAAGTAATGTTGTCACTTGTGAGGAGCACTTGAAAAAGTTTATTGATGTGATTGATGATTATAATATTGCACCTGATGATGTTATCATGAAATTATTTGTACAATCTCTAACTGAAGATTCAAGAGATTGGTTTAGGGCTTTGCCACATGGTAGCATAGGCTCATGGGATCAACTTAAACATTTTTTCAAGGAAAATTATGGGGATAAAACACATGAGGGTTTTATGTTAAATGAATTTAATAATATCAAGAAAAATTTCAATGAGGATGTTGTTGAATTTAATGTCAGATTCTAGAAGGCCATGCATAAACTCTTGCAAGTCATTAGATTGGATGATAGAGTATGTCTTTTCACCTATTTAAATGCCTTTGATTCTTAAATGGGATACCTTTTGAGAGATAAGAACCTAAGGAGTCTTGTTGAAGCTTATAAGCTAGTTGTAAACATAGAGAGTAACTGCAAGATTTTAGGAAAATTGGGAAGAAGAGAAGATAACAAATCACAATTGTTGAACAGAAAAGATCCAAGAAAGCCTATGAGTGTAAAATTGAAGGATGATGACAACTTAAAGAAAATCTTGAAGGAAATAAAGGACTTAAAGCCTAGTGAGAATAGAAATAATAAAGTTGTAGGAGGTGATAAACCTGCCTTTAATAATTTCAACAAATTGCCAAGAATGCAGAACTATCTTTATAATAATCAATGGAAGGATGGGAATCCCATTCTCCCTAAGAGAAAAGATAAACCAAATGATAGGACCACTGATCCATTGCAAAGGAACTCAATGAATGTGGTGGAAGATGTCCCATGGTGTATTGTTTGTCAATTTCCACATGATCCTAATTATTGTGTCATATCCCAAAGTGTCTCTTCAAAAGAGGAGCAAGAATATAATGAGGAACAACCTTATGATGACTAGGGATGTGGAATTATTTCCTCCCATGTTTGGGACAAAGTTGAATCTGCTAAAGAAGATGAAAATCAGGATATCTTGAATTGTCAGACTAAAACTGAATCATACCATCAACAAGTCTTTTCTAACGAGGATAGTGAGCTTGATAATATTCAGTGTAATGTTTTGAAGGGTAAAGAGACAATTGTTTTGAGAAGGCCATCTAATGAGGAAATTTCCTTAATAATAGCTGATATGGTTACCCAAGCTAAAACATGTTATAACTTGAGAAATAGAGTAGTTGGTAATCCAAATCAGAAGCCCACTGGTATTTTCATCAAGAAGACAGAGAAACATGTAAAGACATCCTAGAAAAAGTTAAAGGATGTCAATGCTACTAATAAGGTCAAAACAAAGAAAAATGTTAAGCCTAACATTTTCTATAAAGTGAATTCTAAACCCACAGTTGAGGTTGTTCTAGCTTTGCAGAGGGAGGTTAGAGTCCATATTGAAGAACTTGTAAATATATCCATCCATAATGTTGATAAAGAAGCTGCAAGTATAAGGCCAGATGTCTTTGATTCAAAATATGTTCCAGTTGGTATGAGAAAATTATTGTCATAGATTACTATCAAAGTCCCATTACTGGAAATGATGAGAATAGAAGAGCATAAGGAAAAGGTCCTGAATTGGGTAAATGGTGTGGTATCCATAGACTCCCAAAAAATAGAAGGGGTTGAGAAACAAGTAGCAACTATGAATGATGAAAATGAAAATTGTAATGAGGAGATTGTTTCTAAAATTCCCCAAATCTATTTGGATACAAATGTTGTTAGTACTACAGCAGGAACAATTGATCCTTTCTTTTTGACTTTGCTGATAAATGGGAAGTTGCTAAACAATTGTATGATTGATTCAAGAGCATCAAACACTATCATGCCTACTGAGGTTATGAAATAATTAGGGTTAAAGGTGGATACACCTCATGGAAGATCTCAAGCAATGGATTTAAGAGAAGTACCAGTTGTGGGTACTATTAAGTCTCTACCTTATAGACTGGCTGCATACCCTAGCAAACAATTGACCATGAGCATCTTGGTAGTGGATATTCCTCCCCAATATGGGATGTTACTATCAAGAAAGTGGAGTGCTTCTATGGGAGGCATCATATAGTGTGACTTATCATTTTCTACTTTTAACTTTGAAGGACAAAATTTTAAGATTTCCAGGGAACTTAGAACTCCACATATGATTGAAGAAGAAGAAGACACCATGAATTATTTTCTTGACACTGACATCAATGCTTTCAAAGTCCAAAATAAAGAGGTGGAGGAGGATGTTGAAAATACACATAAGTTAGACATCTAGGAGGGTTGGATTGACCTCGATAGTTTGTGGACCATGTATTTTGATGGTGCCAATAGCAAGGAAGGGTCTAGAGCTAGAATATTGCTCATATCTCCAAATGGTAAAACTATCAAATTCTCCTTTAATTTTTTATTCTCATGCACAAATAATGTTGTAGAATATGAAGCTCTATTGATAGGTCTGAGGTTGGCATCAAGGCATGGTATAAAGTGTTTAAAAGTAGTGGGTGATTCTGATTTAGTTGTCTCCCAAGTTAGATCAAAGTATGCTTCAAAAAATTAGAAATTAAAATAGTACAAAAATGCAGTATGGGATGAAATTGAAAGCTTCAGTGCTTTTAACATTTGTTGGATGGAAAGAAGTCAAAATAGAATGTCAAACTTGTTAGCCAACATGGCTCTTAAACCAGAGGATGTTACATTCGTAGATATATCAAACATAGAAGTTTAGGCCAGGCCTTTCATCCCTGATAATGTAGAAAATTGGCAGGTTTTCTCTGATGACCAGGACATATTAAGATTTCTCTAATGTGAATCTCATTTTGGTGATAGAGAAATGGATTTTAGTACTTATGTTGATACAGTAAATGGTAAAGATGTAATTTTTGGGAAAGAATTTTTGTAGTTCAAATCAAATAGAGTTCCCAAATGATTGGTTGCTCTTGAAAGGGAATTTGACAATAAAGACAAAGCTTTCTCTACCAGTACTGACAAAACAAATGATCTTGAAGAAATAAATTTGGGCACAAAAATAGTACCCAAGAAGGTTTACATAGGTAGATGTTTGTCCCCTAGAACCAGAAAGAATTTGATTGATCTTCTTAGAAAGTGTAGACATGTTTTTGCTTGGTCCATTGAAGATCTTAAGGCTGATAGAGAGGACCTCTTTCAACATGAGATTCCACTGAAGGAAGGTACAAAACCTTTCAAACAAAAATTAAGATCTCTTAACCCTACCTTTGCAGCTAAAATGCAAGGAGAACTTAAGAAGATGATGGATGCTAGAATAATCAAGTGTATTAGACATTCCACTTGGTTTTCAAATTTGGTTCCTATCAAAAAAAAGAATGGTGACATCAGGCTTTGTGTTGATTTTAGGAACCTCAATATAAATTCTCTAAAAGATAATTATGGATTACCTAATATGGAGAGCATGTTGCAAAAGATCACTGGGTCAGAATTGATGTCCATGATGGATGGCTTTTCTAGTTATAATTATGTTATGGTTAAAGACACAAAGAAATTCAAAAATGCATTCACAATCCCATGGGGGACATATGTTTATGTGAGAATGTCTTTTGGGTTGAATAATGCTGGTGCCACTTTCCAAAGGGCCATGGATGTAGCCATTGTAGATTTTATTGACAAGTTCATGGTGGTATATCAAGATGATCTAACAATATTTTCAGCTAAGGAACAACATTTCCAACATCTAGAAAATATCTTCATTAGAGCATTAGAGTATGGGGTTTCTTTGAATCCAAAGAAATGTTCTTTTGGTGTGGTAGACGGAAAACTTCTAAGGAATATTGTTTTAAAGGATAGAGTAAGAATAGACCCTAAAGGGTGGAAGATATTAATAGATTGTCTCTACCAAAGAATGTCAAAGGAATTTAGGCCTTTTTAGGATAGGTGAATTTCTTGAGGAGATTTATTACAAATTTTGTAGAAATTAGCATTCCTATATCAAGAATGTTGAAAAAGGGATCCAAAGTTGAATGGAATGATGAAGTAGTGCAAGCTTTTAATGACATTAAAAGGGCTATCAAGCATACCCGAGTTTTGAAAACACCAAATTACAAAAAACCTATGTAGATCTTCTCCTTTGCATCTGCCCATACTATTGCAACAGTACTATTACAGCAAAATGTTGATGGTTTTGAACAACCTATTTCTTTTTTTAGTAAGACCTTACAAGAAATAGAGCTAAATTATGACATTATTGAGAAGCAAGCTTATGCCTTGGTAAAGGCTATCAAAACATTTAGGTGTTATCTGGTTGGATCCATAGTGGTTACTTATGTTCCAAGTGCTGTCGTCAAGGATATCTTGGTCCAGCAAGAAGTTTCCAAAAGAAGATGTAGATGGATCAATAGAATTTAGGAGTTTAACATTGACATTCATATTACCAAGTTGGTAAGAGGGTTGGGCCTAACAAAGCTGATGACTCAAAGAAACTTAGTTGCAAATCAAATAAACATGTTGGAGGAAGATCAGAGACCTTTTGTTTAAAATATGGATTGTTGTGAGTGGTATAAGGATATTGTTAAATACTTACAAAAGATGATTTTACCCCCTGAATTGGATGATAACAAGAAAAGAAATATTAAGCTTCATTCCATAACATATAAAACTATAAGTGGTGAGTTATGGTGGAGGAGTAATGAAGGTGTCTTGCTTAGATGTGTATACAACGATAAAGCCAAGTTCTTGATGGATGAAATGCACAATGGGACTTGTGGAGGACACTATATGGAAAAGACTATAGCTCACAAGATCATTAGGTCAGGTTTTTGGTGGCCAACACTTTTCAAAGACACCCATCAATTTGTAAAGAAATGTGACCCATGTAAAAAATTTGTAGGAAAATTGAAATTCAGTGGAAATTTGCCTCTCAAACCTATTACTGTTCAAGCTCCTTTCGAAAAGTGGGGTATGGATTTCATTGGAAAAATCCCAAACAAGTCTAGTGTTGGACATTCTTATATCTTGGTAGCAACTGATTACTTCACCAAATGGGTTAAAGCAATCCCTTCAAAGAAAGCAACTAGTAAGGTGGTAATAGATTTTATGATGCATAATATCCTTACAAGATTTGGTTGCCTAGAAACCATGGTGGTTGATAATGCAATGTGCTTTAGGTCAGAAGAGTTTGTTGACTTTTGTTAGAACAATGGTATTAAAATATCATACTCATCACCCTATCATCCACAGGGTAATAGTCAGGCTGAATCCAGTAACAAGAGTCTGATCAAAATATTGAAAAGAGTATTAGGTAAGAATAAAAGGGCCTGGGATTCCAAGTTATCACAAGCCTTATGGGTTGACAGGGTTATAATAAAGAAAGCAATAGGGTGTGCCCCTTTTGACTTAGTCTATGGGATTAATGCAAGATTGCCCCAGAATAATTTGTTATAGATGTATCAGTTCAGAAAAACCTATGATGATGATATGGATGATGAAATGACTATTAGAATTAATGATCTAATCTAGTTGAATGAGGTGAGAAATGATGCACATACTAGAAATGAGAAGATATAGGCCCAGTGCAAAGTCTTTTATGACAAAAGGACTACTCAGAGAAGTTTTGTAAGTGGTGACTTGGTCCTGATGTGGAATGAAAGATTGGAAGATAAAGGAAAGCATGGGAAGTTTGATCCCATTTGGTTAGGCCCATATATCATTGAAGAGAAGTGGGGAATAGGTTCATATCTATTAAAAAATTTGACAGGAGAACTTATGGAATTGCCATTTCATGGGCAATTCTTAAAATTTTACTTCTCTTTAATGATTTTCTGAGTCTCTATGGAGTTTTAGGTTTAGGGTTTTGTGTGCAATTCTGTGTTTCCAGTTGAATTTTTGTTTTGGTCTGCTCTTCTAGGAGATTCCAATTTTCTCATTGAATCTATAGGAGATACACATCCCTAAGTATGAGCCACTGTTAGCAGTATTCTAAAATTTTCCATCCTCATGCTTAAAGGGTTTCTAAACTGAGGTCCTTAGACCTAATTATAAAGTATTATGGCTAAAACCCTAGCTTGATCTAAGCTTTGTTATGTTTGAACATTACTTTTTGCTCACTAACATTTCCTAATAACACATGTGCACTATTGACCCCTTTGAAATGATTGCTTCATTTTTTATGTCACTAGGTTGTCGAACGAGTCCCCCTTTTTAATATTTCCTTTAAAAGCCTAAGTTTTCCTATTAAAGTCTCCATATGACTAACCTTTTGAAACTTGTGGCTATCATTAAACCTTGAGCTCCTTGTTGTCATATTTTTTGACATGTGCTTTGGCGATGGGATGACATTTGTCCAAGCGGGCCCATCTTCAAGCCTCTGTTGTCGATTAAGCATTAGGATCAATCAAAACTTATCGTTATATCGTTGGGCCAAGATGATTGTCCTTTAATCATCACACTTTAGTGATAGACATCTAATCAAGACCTTTTCTGATGTTACAACATTTTGACAGTTCTCCTTCCATGGAGGTTCTTTGTATTTACACTTGTCTTAAGTGATGTAGTAGTTGTCGGGTCAGATTTTTTCAAAGAGTAAAGTTCAGATTAATCTTACGATTGTCATTATACCATTGAAGAAATATGTGAAGTGTTTAAGCTTTGCGGTATAGCAATGACCGTGTGATTCTATATAAACAATGAGATATGAAGTGGGCCCTAAATTGCCATGTCACAATGATATGGTTGTTTTCTATTGGTTGAAATGAGTTGTGATGTGGCAGTCGCCAGGGTGTTTGGTACCGAGAAAGAAAAAGAGAAGGGCCCACTCACCCACTAGTTTTTGTAACATGGAAGCTTTTGACTTGATGAAGAATTAGTAAAGTATAAAGTGGGGCTAGTTTTATCAGACAGATAAGACTCAAATTGATCTTATAGTTGTCATTGTACCACTGAGGTAAGATGTGTGATGTTTAAAGCTTGCCGTATAGCGATGACCATTCAATCTTATAATTAGGGTGTGGACTATGTGGTGGCTCCTCAAATGCCATGTTGTGTCAACATGCTAATTTTTGATTGGTTGAGGTTAGGGTGATCTGGCAGCCATTAGTATCTCTAGTGTAAAGAAAAAATAGAGAGGGGTCCACCTGCTAGTCTATCTAACATGGCAATGTTTTGATTAATAAGAGGTGGTGAGGTCATTGTTTTGGGAAATGGTAAAAGCATGATAAATTGGGAAAAGATCTATGGTGGTCATTACACCACTAATGAAAAGTGTTCAGATCTTATGCTTGTGCCTTAGAAACAGGATGACACCTGTCCGCTCCGATCAAAGTTAAGTTAAGTTATAAATTTTTCCACATGTTTAAAGTAAAGTGTTCTCATTGTTTGAGAACTGATCTAGGGAAAAGTAACATAGGGTTACGCTACTGAACTTGTTAACCATCTGATGCACCAAAAAATAGAAGGGTTTGATGGTTCAAATTTAATTTTTTTCTCTGTGATGTTGCTCACGTCCTGTGAATGTTGAAGCCACTAGTTCTCAATAATGGTGAACTTAATGAACTTCATGTGGATGAATCGTAAATGGTTAGAAAATTATTATATACCTTGATTTGATTACTGAAGATTTTACCTCTTTCAAAATATTTTGGCGAGAAAAACTATTCTTCTTTTCGGAGCATTTTCAAGCAAAGATTTTTAGTGTCTAGTAGGCCAAAATCATAACTTAAGCATTGCATAGAATTTTAAGAAGGAGGTGTGAAGAAATTATTTTTCCTGGTTATAGTTGTCTGGTGATATTTGAGGTTCTCTCTAGTATTTGTGCACTATTTCATAACCCTAGTTAAAAATGCCGCCTAAGAGGGGATTATTAGGAAAGACAAAGTATAAAGATAGGAGCATTTTTGAGGATTTGATGTAGCTACTTCCACAGTCAGACAATGGACCATAAAAGGTAAAGGAATTAAGCCTAAGAAACCATAGGGATTTAGTAAGTGAGGGGCTCTATGATAGAGGTCTTTGGATGAGAGATGCAGATCTCCTAATTTAGATTGCCAGGAGTTTTGATCCTATGACTAGATGTGTCAAAGACATAAATGGAAATGACCTAATAAGCATTACAGAAGATGAGATTAGAGAGGTCTTTTCATTAAATGATCCTTCCATTGGACTAGAAAAGATTGATTTTATAGAGTTCATCAAAATATATGAAGCACAAAAAATTTATTTAAGGGTAGGGCTTTTAAGGGACTTCCTTGATCAAATTGGATTAATGTGTGTGATAGCCCTAGTACACCTGAGCCTTTCAGGTTGGATTTATTTAGTTTATGGGCACAAGTTGTGTACAAATCTCTAGCTTTGATCATTGGACATGATGAGGCAACCCACATGCTAGTTCCATATATGTTTATGATGGTACAGTCTTTACATCCACAATTGGCTTTGATTTTTTATTTTGCCTCTCACCTTGCTGATTTAATCCATGATGGATTAATGGCAATAAAGAACATGAAGATAAGTAGGCCTTTTGGGTGGTACTATATGCTAATGCATGTGTTCTTGTACAAGGGTGAGCAATTTTTTAGTTCCATAGTTAATATTATCAATGAGAAAAATGGAGAAACCCTTCCAGTTTAGTTGTGGACAACAGATTTGTCTTGGGACAGAATAGAGGCCAGCTTCCTTATCTTTGATAGAAATTTTGCTTGAAGACTTAGGACATTATTATATCTTGAGAATCCCAGAATCCCAAGAGAATTGTTGAGACCTATTACACCTAAGGAGTATTGCCAAGATATCACTATTGTTCACAATTTTGGTGATATTATATTGTATCTAGTTTCTATAGGTTTTTGAGTATATGGTTGCAAGAGGGCACCATACATTTTTCCTTATCAGGTTCCATAGAAAATAGGATATGCAAAAATTTCAAGGCAGATTGGTGATCTGTAAGAATCAACACTTACTGGTAAAGGAAGGGGAACTTTGTTACCATATGTCACCATTGCACACTAGTATGTAATTATCAAGAAAGGATGGGTGCACCTGGATGAGGTCTTGCAGCCTTACAGGATGGCTACAACTATAATTAGATGGGAAGACAATGAAGGTTTCTTGTCAAGAATGTTTAAGGACAAGATAAGATGTGCCCTAATAGAGCATTAATTACAATTTCCTGAAGACATAGTAAGAAATGAGTTTGACCTCCAAACTCAAGAAATTAAGAAGGAGAAATGGATAATCTACAAGAAGACTGTAGATTTTATTAGACATTTTGATAGAGGCTATGACCCATTGAAGAGTTTTGAGCCATGGGCTAGAAAGGTAGATGCTCTTATGGAGCATTTCAAAGGGATCATGCATGCAGTGAATGAAAAAAGAGGTGTGGTAAGCAAGACAAATCCTGAGAGAGCTAGGCAAATTTTAAGATAGCTAGGATATTAAAAGTTGACCCGAAGGGGAGTTTACATTGTACAAAAGAGAAGTGGTTATACTATTCTTCTACCAACACAACAAAAAAGGTGAGGGTCTTCCTTCTACTTCAAGAGAAAAGAGACCTATGGATGATCAAACAATGCAGGGACCCTCTCCTAAGAGGTAGAGATAGGAGGAATCAAGTCCAGAACAAGATGTTTATTCTCCTTCTCAATCCCCCTTACACTTAGATCAACATGGGGTAGCTGAACATTTAGTGAAAATGAGGAATGAGGGAAACATTTTCATTTCCAATGATGAGTTGCTAGAGGGAATGCCAGAGGCACCCAAAGAAATGGAGATGAATCTCACTATTGCAGAATTTGAGGGTAAGCAAACTGACCCTTTTCTTAAGTAGGCTAGTGATTATTTTATTGTTGATGATGAATTTGTAAAGACTAGGACATTCATTCAATTCTTATGGAGAATGAAAATAGGCCATTTTAAAGAGATTTGTGAAAAGAAGAAAGAGGAGTTCCCTAATAGGGATATAATAGAGATTGAAAATGAAACCAAGGGGGAGATGATGAGGTGGGGATATTGCAGATGCAATAATTTTTTATCAAGTTAGGAAGAGCAAGGTAAAGACCCTTGCTACTTCAGAACAAGCAAAACAAGATACTAAGGGTATTGCTTTCTCTAATGATCATGCAGCCTTGGTAATGTGTTTCCTAAAGAGGGAAGAAAATAAAGGAAAGAGAGAGGCTCTCTTTAGGATATGCTAAAAATTTGTTAGTGCAATGAGTAGGTGAGACTTTAGGTGTTTAAGCCTCAAACCTCATTCTAGAGACTGCCAAGTTTAATGTTAAGGTGGAAGAAAAGGATGCACAAAAGAAGGAAGAGCTAAGGCTTAAATTTGAAACTATCCTTAAGTCCTATAATGAGCTCAATGTAGAATTGATCCAAAAATAAAAATTAATTGTAGAATTGTCAGGACCACAAGATCATAGGTCAACCCAATTGATGATAGCTGATAGGCTTGCAGTGGCTTCTTCATCGAGCCCTATCATTGAATTTCCACCATCACCATACCCAGAGACAAACATAGATGCAAGGCTCGGCTGGGAAAAGAAACAATTGCTTGAAGAAAAAAATCTTTTCAAAAGAAAAAGGGAAGAGTTGGACAAGTTGAGGGAAGAACATTTGAAAGATAAAAGCTTGTTAGAGAAGAAGTATGAAGAAAAGCTAACAGAGGTTGTGATGCAATTTGCTACAAATCTTAATCCACCCACAATTTTGTTTGACGATGCTAGAAGATTAAGGATATTGCTTACATCATTAGATAAGCATAAGAATGAGTTAGGACCAATCTTAAATAAATGGATTGAGAGATCTTTGAATGTGAGATTATTCAGATGGTTGTCCAAGTCTCAAAATGATCCCGACCTACTAATCAAACCACTGCATCAGAATGTGAAAAGGCTTGTAGAGCATGATATACTTTTGGGTGATTTTGAAAGAAAATAAAATTTGTTGAAGAAAGAATTGACACTTCCCTATTGTGATTTAATCCCAGGAGTTTTCAAGAAGAATGGTGAACTTAAGGAGTTGATCAAGTGGAGAGCACAAATAGATTATGACTTTTCTGCTAGAATGACTAGCATTTTGACTTTAGAGAATACTTTATTTTTTATACATACTATTGAGACATTGATTTCTGCCAAATCCAAAATTGATTTCATTCAGCGAGAAATTAGTCATCTAGAGGACAAGTGGGAACAGTTATCAGGCAAAAATGTAGAGTTTGCAAATTTTGATTTCCCAAAAGAAGAGGTGTATAATAGGTGGAGGTATTAGTATATTCCACATGCAGAGAAAGTAGACACTCCACCTACTTCTTGAGACAATTGAAGATTTTAACTTTATGAGTCCTATAAGGTTTGTTGAGATATAAAGAGCTATTTATTGCAAGAATGACAACAAAGAGATGGTGGTCATATTTTCTTCAGTAAACCAAGAAGAGAATTGAAGACATAAAGCAAGGCAGCTATCTGTAGAATATCTCTCCAATTTTGATCAATGAATTTATTGTAAATCCAGTAGGGTTGTAAAGTTTTTAGGTTAAAAATTTTGTAAACCCTAGAATGATCGGTAGCTTGTTGCATTTCCTTGTATATAAAGTATTTTCCATGATAATTCTTGTGTGTGTGAAAATTGTACCTGATCTGTAGACACAACACTTAGTAAAACATTAGAGGTTAGTGATAATCAAAATCATGCAAAATTGAAAACTATCTAACCAAGTGATTTATTGCCTTCTAATAGGTGCGAGATTAATGTTCTCAGATTGTAATCGAGATCAGTGACCTAGACGACACCTAAATGAAGGATTTGAATGCAATTGATCTAGATATGAAATATGAATGCAATTAATCTTTTTTTTTTGATTTTCTATGCAATAAGAATGAAAACTTGATATGAATCTATGCTAGATGAAATTGATATGCTATGAATGCTATTGAAAATTGATATGCAATGCTAATCTAACAATGATATGCAATATGAATGCAAAAATAAGATTGATCTCACAAAGATGTCGATTTGCAAGAGCTTTGATTTCTTCAATTCCAATTCTCCAACGTGATTGTGCAAAAATATGAGATGCTTGGATGCAAATTTGAGAGATGATTGAGAGATGATTGAGAGATGAGCCTTGTTTTTATAGAAATCTAGGGCTTTGGAGGTGCATGAGAAAAAAGCCATAAATCACTCAGATTAACTCAGCTTGATTTTTGAGTTATCTGATAATAAAGATAATTTAATTCACAAAAACATGCAAAAGCTAAGTTTTAACTCAAAATAGAGTTTAGCTTTAATTGATAATTGATAGTTGTCTGCTTTTATGATTGTGCATGTTTTAATTATGAATTAATTTAATAATAAAGTGATTTATGCTCAACTTAATTGATTTTTGAAATAAAATAATTAATTTATGGGTTAATTAACTATTTTATCAAACTTTTATTAAAAATTATATTATTAAATAATGACAACATGCTTTAATTAATTAAATAAGAATTTAATCAATTAAAGATAAGAATTTTGATTTATTGTCAAAATTAAATAATATAATTAATAATAGATAGAATTAAATTTAATTAAACAATTAAGTGGCAAATATTAAATCTAATTAATTAAATATGCAAAATATTTAATTAATCAAATTTTAGGATAAATGTGATTTATTGCCAAATAATTATAAAATTAAAGATAATTATGATAATTAGGAATATTGCTAGGAATATTCCCCGATGTAGAATTTAAGATAATCAATTATGATTCGATGATGTTTAGATGTGCCTTAGATTAGGACTTTGATGCCGATTTCATTCTAATTGAAGATGTAAGAGATTAATGAACTTATAGCCCATTTTTGGGGTATTACAATTCTAGGCATTGAGAGTTTTAGGCATTAAAAATATAGAAACTTTGAAACCCTAGCCCTCAGTCGAGGATTGTAATATTTTACATCATTTTCTTGTGAAAGTAATAGATAAGAAGTACAGGTTGTTGTTGTTGTCTTACAAGCTTTCCATTCAAGACATATTGTATACAAAGAAAAAAGGTTATACTTAATACAAATATCAAAGTCTTTGTCTCTCCTTTACATTTAATCTGTGAATTTCTCAAGTTTTAAAAGACTTGCATATATATATTTTTTCTTTGAGTTCTGATCTAGGGTTGGATTAAATACTGCTCAAAGTGGAATATGTGTTTACTGGATTTGTATGAAGGATTCTCATAAGTAGGAAAGAGTTGGGGTATTTGTGTTTATGTTCAGAGATCATTTCTTCTTGAAACATATTTGTATTCATTTTATTTTCTGGTGTTGTATACCCAATGGATAAGGCACTGGCCTGTATGGACATATCTTTGTTTTGTAAGGAATGATTGAAATCATTGTAATAAAAAAATATTTAAATACCAGTCATTTTACTTTATTTTACTTATATATAGTAGTTCTACCCAGTGATGGAGAGTCAATGAATAATACGTTGTTATTTAGTACTTCCTCACTGATAGCTATTGTAAGATCCAATATTGAGAAAGGAATAGAGTTGTATCTATTGGATCAAGTGTACTTGCCTTGGTTTTGTAGATCCAGAAGTGAAGAGGGTAGTTTTGTCCCTATAGTTGGTCTAGTTACTTATAGATTTGCCACATTTGGAATTAACCTCTCCTTAATATTAGTCATAAGTATAGTGGTATCTCTCAGAGTGTAAAATATTTTGAAGAACCAACACCCCGAGAGTTTGATGCAGTTGCATCCTAGCTTATTTCTCACTGCCTAAAGATTCTGGTAGTCTTGGTAACTATCTGGGGGAGTTTAGTTACTTGGCTAGTAATCTCGGTATAAGACTAGCATTTCTTAGTCTTTGATGGTGATTCTCGGTCGAAATTTGTTATCCTTTACCTATGAAGCTCAATCATCTTGGTGGTGATTCTCAGTTGGAATTTTTGGTGGATCTTAGTTGATGATGGTCACTCGGTGACTATGTATTTTGTTTCTCGGTGCTTGGGTACCGACTAGGTCTTGATGTATACGCCTATTGCTTGGTCTCCTAAGTGGTTCAGTCATTGGAGGACTTGATCATTGAAGGATACTCGACATTTCTAGTGCTCAATAATTCTTATGGAGCTCGGTTGGTATGGTTGCTCGATATGTTTCCTAATGCTCGATAGTTTGGATTACCGATGGTTGTTCTTGGGGATTTGGCTGGATCGACTGGTGCATTTAATCTGGGTCATGTTCCTTGAGTTGTGGATTGACTGTTGGATGTGTGGGGACCTAGATCTGGCATGTTTCATTATCCTATATGGATCTAGAGGCTGACTTGGTGAATTAAATATTGGTGAAGTTATTTGTGAGTCAACTGATGTTTGGAATTTAATATTTGTATATTTGGGAGCCAACTGGCTTTTGGGATTTAATTGTTTGTAAAGTTGATTTGTGGCTAGGGTTTAGTATTTAAGGTGTGTTTGGGTAGTTTTTTAGGGAGGGGTAGATGTGTGGATCTATGAAAGTAGAGTTAGCATCTTGTGAGCTTAGGTAGCAGAAAGATTTCTTGGAAGTTTGAGTACAAGTTTAGATCTTTCTTAGAGTGCCTACTAGTGTCTTGTGGTGATGTAGACCTAGGCTAGCTGAGGAGAAGTGTGTTGGATCCTACATGATCTTGTACAACTATTTCTTGCATTATAATTGGTTGTAACTGGGAAGGCCTTACAGCCCGACACATTGCATGTAATCAGTTATTTGATTAAATAAAGACATCTATTTTCCTCCAAATTTGGTTTTCTTGTTGTGTTTTCCATTGTGGTGGTGTTTGGCTACAAGTTTAGTTAGTCCTTAATTGGATCCACCAACCTTGACTGCATCAATTCTACTTTAACTTCTACATTATCCTAGTTCATATTCTAATGCGTTCTTTATGAATTTAAGTTCTTTGACATGGGTTAGGAAGAGATTCACACTTACTATCAGATACTTCACATGTCTAATTGCCTTGTGTTTTGAATGTGTCTCCTTGATCTGTACCTTTAACAAATTTCATTTCTTTTGAATTACTACAACATCCTTTTTGACTATTTCTTGCATTCTCATTTCTTATTTTGTAGTTCCTTTTGTTGGGATTTCTCATGTTCTTCATTCAGAAAAACCTTGATGTATGAATAAATTTTTTACATATCTAACAAACTATTCCATTATTTCCACATCTTCGTCCTGTCTAATTAATTTGTGATCTTTAATTCCTCACAATGTGCCAATCTTGTTGCATCTATAACACACAACTCCATTTCTTTTATTCATCTCTTCAGTAGGTCTCTTATCTGCATGGTTAGTATCTCTAAACATTCTACTACTATTTTTATCATTAGATCTAGGCTTCTTACATTCAATAGCTCTATGTCCAAAACCATGACAATTATAAATATAACCATTGAGAGGTTTGAATTTTTTATCTGTACAATCTTTCTTCATATGTCCAAAAGTATTACATGAAAAACATCTACCTTTGAATTCTCTTTGTGTACCTTTAGGTTGATCATCTTCTTTAGGTGGATTGGGTATATCTTCAGATTTGTTAGCTTCATCATATTTCTTTTCATCTTTGTTCTTAGAAAATTTTAGATCTGGTTCCTTGCTTTCTACACTTATCTTGAGTGAGTTAAATCCAAGATCAATTTTATCATAGAATGGCTTTTGATAAGACATTTGTTCATCAATATTCTCACTGGTGGAATACAGTTTCTCAAGATGTTGTTTAGACTGAGTCAATTCATCTTTCACAATTGTATTGTACTTTTCAATTTCAACATATTGTAATTTAGTTTTCTCAAGTTGAGATGTCACTTTACAAAGTTTAGACTTCAAATCTTCATTTTTAGATTTTAGATTTGTTTTGTTCTTGTTGGTTCCATCTTTCAAACTTAACTTCAAATCTACAATTTTCAATTCATGCTTAAGGATTTCATTTTCTTTCTTCAGATTTGAAATTTCATCACAATCTTCAATTTGAATTTTAGGCTCCTTCTTTGATTTCAGTTCTTTGAGCTTTTCTTTTAGTTTATCAATGAAGTTCTTTGCATCATTATATTTCCCTTTTAGAGTATCTCTTTCTTTAGTAAGCATATCAATTTGTTCAAGAGCTTCTTCAAAAATTTTCTGTAGTTGATCCATATCCATAGAGATCTTACTCAAGATGCTAGGCTTTCTTTGAATGATTATTTTTTGAGTAACTAAGCTCTGATACCAATTGTTAGAAATAGGGAATATTGAGAGGGGGGGTGAATTAGTATTCTAAAAACTTTTATTTTTGCCCAATTATGGATATATAAAATTAACTTGATACTTGCAAAATAGAGTAAACTAAATAACATACAGAGCAATAAAGAAAATGAAACCATAACACCATGTTTTGTTCTTGAGGAAACCCTAGCTAAGGGAAAACCTTAGTGGGGATGATACCCACAAGTGATCCACTAATCAAAAGTATCTAGTAAAGGATGTTGACCCAGTTAGGAGTCTATTACATACATATAGTGTCTATGTCCTAATTAAAGGACTTAAGGCCTTGTTAGAAGCCTCAACCCTATTAAGAGTTGGTAGTACAAATATAATGATTACAAGATGAGCTCACTACCCATACATGTAATATAAAATGATTTTTTATTACAAAAAGGGTAAGGTATATAACCTTTCACTACTGCCAAATAGCTTTCCTATTCCAATCTGTCTCTTTGCTTACATATACAAAGTTTGCTTTCTTGACTTCTACAATTTTACAACTTCACATCAATTTCTTTTGTATGTATATATCACACTATATCTTCGCATTACATAGGTCTTACATTTATACAAGTTATTAAGAATAATCACTTTTACAGTCAGCTTTATAAAACATAAATAATTTTACAAAATAAACATTAAGTTGTACTACCCAAGGGTTAACATCTAGGATAACATCCCTTATATGATTAATTTATTATTTTGATAAACAAAATAATCCCTTAACTATCATACTGATTCGGTCTTCTTTCTCTATCTGGTTGGCTTCAACTCTAGCTCTATAATCTTGCAATAATTCATTTTGTACATGTTGTACAAAGTTGCACTTTGAGGTGAGTCTTCAACATACATAATAGTATACATGTTCAAGTGCCCAAGCACTGAACTTACTTCTATCAACATCGCTATCAAAAATTGTCTCTGGTTAGACTTGAAAATGCTGCTTATACTTTGACAATTTTACTTGTACTCTGTCATAACTGTTTGCTATCATATTGCAATCTTCATACTAATTATATGTTTTCATAATGACAACAACTTGATATCATACTCAGCCAATTTTCCAACAAAATCCCTGGTGGGAATTAGCACCCACCTTAAACTGCACTAGTGTATAATGATCCTTGCTAGAAGATCTTACAACCCTGTTAGGAGTTGATCTTTATAATGCATTAAGTATAATGACCTAGTCAAAGGTCAGACCCTATTAGGAGTCTTTTACAATTAACCCTATTATGGGTGAGGACACATAGTCTGGGAGCACATTGCTCAAAGGGGTGAAGGGTGAAACCTTCTATTTAATAAATACACACTATATCTGGATCTTGGTGAGCTGTGAGTGAGACCTATTGTCTGAATTAGTTCCAATGAATAGCATACACTCTCTTCTTTCTCACATAGACCTTCTAATAATGGCTAATAACTTTTCACCTTCTACTCTTCTCTTCTCTTTCAATAATCTGCCATACTTAGCAATCACAAATGACGGCCTATAAATATCTTCCTCTAAATGATATAATCAAGTCAACCTATTAGAACCATCTTGAAATCATATTAGAGAAATAATCAAACTCTCCAATAACATCTTAGTCAGCTATACTAAGCATGCAACATAAAATGGAACCACGCAACTCCATATGATTAGACACATCGCTTCACACTGTCGGCTCTACCAAATTAACTGATACTTTCTTCTAATATTGAATTACATCATGCACTCTTAACCAGACATTATTAACTCTTCTCCAAATACTAATCCAAGCACGCATATCCAAATGATAGGTGTAACTACTACAATAATAAAGACAATGTCAGCTTCATCAGATAAACTCAAGACACTGTAACTGGCAACTGGAGACTTCATAACTAAACATGTACTACACAACTAAATCTACATCCATGAACATATCTTACCTAACATGTCTACAACATAAATGTAAATTCCCAAGGCTCCATTGCAACCATACTGCAAGTCATGTACTAAACTCTTCTTGGGACCTGTCAGGAACACTTACTAATACAAACAACTATATTACTGTCTTCACTTACAATCAACCTCTATGTCTATGATATCATGTTGATAACATATCTAGGAAACATATACTCAAGGCTCTTTCCATCAGGCATCCATGCACACTTCTTACCATATTTTGTCATCAATGACAAAGATACAGTCAACATTGGCTTACTAGAAAGTCTCCAACAATCTCTACCTTTGGCATTGATGGCAACCTATGAAATGAAAAACACCACCAATCCAAATGTACAATTATTTTCTAATATTATCTATTTCTTCAACAAAACTTCCCCAAGGATGAATCCTCCATCTCTTACTATTTTTTTTCTTCTTTCTAAATACTCACTCCCCCTTTCTACAATTCTTTTATAACATTCTCCATTTCCTCAACAAAACTTCCCCAAGAATGAATACTCCTACTACTAAATGCTCTGAATATCAAATATTGTATCCTCTTACTATTTTATTTTTCATGACTATATACTTACTCCCCCTTTGACATCAATGGCAAAGGGCACCAAAACAATTAAGCACTGGTACTACTCCTGAAGTAGAGTAGTCAACCATTCATCAGTCACTGAGGACTGATGCACTCCTACAAAATCTAATCATATTTAGGGAAGGGAATTACTCCCAACTTCTCCCTAAGATACTCAAATGTATCCTTAGGTAAAGGCTTTGTGAATATGTCTACTAGTTGATCTTTTGTGCTCACATAGTCCAATTTTACTTCTTTCTCTACAACTTTCTCTCTTAGGAAGTGATATTTTATCTCAATGTGTTTAGTCTTTGCATGCATCACAGGGTTCTTTGACATATTGATAGTACTAGTGTTATCACAATGAATAACAATAGGATAATCAATCTGAATTCCAAAATATTTTGTCATCTGCTTGATCCACACAATTGTAGAGAAATTTAATGCTACTACAACATACTCAACTTCTGCTATAGACTGAGAAATACAATTTTTCTTCTTACTTATCCAAGTAACAAGCCTATCCCTAAGAAATATTGCTCCTCCTAAGGTACTCTTTCTATCATGAATGCAACCTGCCCAATCTGCATCTATGTACACATGAAGTTCTATATTTTTTGAATTAGGATACCATAAACCATAGTCTATAGTTCCTCTCAAGTATCTAAATATCCTCTTTATTGCCATGATATGACTTTATTTAGGATCTTCTACAAATCTTCCAACAATACCAGCTGCATTGGAAATATTAGGTCTAGATTGAGTAAGATAGATTAGTTTACCAATCATAGATTTATACAAGGTCATGGCTTCTACTATTGAATCATCTTCTTTTGAAAGCTTGCATCATGTTATCATAGGGGTACTTACTAGCTTGCAATAATCCATCTTGAACTTCTTCAATATCTCTTTCACATACTTAGACTGATTAATGAAAATACCTTTGTCTATCTGCTACACATTCAGTCCCAAAAAGTACTTAATAGGTCCAATCATGCTCATTTAAAATTCACTCTACATCTCCTTAGAAAATTCAACACTAAGCTTATCATTACCACCAAAAATAATGTCATCAATAAATATAGAAACTAACAATAGTCCATCAGATTTTTCTCTTATGAATAAATTACAATCTTCTTCTCCTTTCTTGAATCCAATATTAGTCAAGTATCCATCAAGTCTTTTATACCATGCTCTAGGGGCTTGATTAAGTCCATAGAGGGATTTCTTCAATCTACATACCATATCAGGTCTATCTAATAAGGTAAATCCTTCAAGATGCTCTATGTATACTTCTTCCTTCAACTCTCCATTCAAGAATGTTGACTTGACATCCATTTGCTATACCTTAAAGTCTTTGAATGTAGCACAGGATAGAAAAAACTTTATGGCTTCCAATCTACTTACAAGGGAAAAAGTATCTGAATAATCAATTCCTTCTCTTTATGCATATCCTTTACATACTACTCTTTCTTTGTTTCTTACTACTGTTCCATCTTCATTCATCTTGTTTCTGAATATCACCTTTTTTCCAATCACATTCTTATCACTAGGCCTAGGGACCAGTTCCCATGTATCATTCTTAATTATTTGATCTAGCTCTTCTTTCATTGCTTCATGCCACTATAAATTATTACATGAATCTTCAACATTTAAAGGTTCAATATGTGAAAGTAAACATACCTCTTCATTTCCTATTGAAATTTTTTCTTTTGATCTTGTCATGAATTTAATGTTCTGATCTCCAATGATGTCTCCCTTTGAATGATATCTAGATGTGAATTTAGGAACATTAGGTATGATTCTCTTATGTGACTTCTATTATTCTTCTTCATTATTTTTAGGGTCATTGAATAATACATCAATGGTGTCAAACATTTCATCAACAACTATTTCTCTAGTGGTAGGTCTAGGTTCTTCTTCAATCATAGGTGCATAATCATGATATCTTTCTTGAATCATAAAATTCTCATCAATCTTAACATTATAAATTTCAATGATCTTCTTCAATCTTAAGTTGAAACACCTATAAGATTTTCTTTTAGTAGAGTAACCAAGAAAAATACCTTCATCACTTCTTGCATAAAACTTGCCTATAGCTTAATCTCTCTTGATGTAGCACTCGCTTCCAAAGATTCTAAAGTATTTGAATTTAGGTACATTCCCAAACCATATCTCATAAGGTGTCTTGTCTACATGTGGACTCAATTGAATTCTATTGATGGTATAGACTACATTATTGATGTAGTCAAGGTTGGTGGATCCAATTAAGGACTGATTGACCTTGCAGCCAAACCAATAGGTAGCGGAAATACACAACAAAAACAACATATCTAATATAGAATAGAAATCTTTATTCATAAAATCATTGATTACATGAAATTTTTTGGGCTATAAGGCCTTCCTGGTTATGGCCAGATACAAAGAAATTAATAGTATACAAGATCTCACGGGATCCAAATCTTTTCCACAACATCAATATTCAACTAGCCTAGGCTTGCAACATGCAACACACTGGTAGGCATCTAGGAAAGATCTAAACTTGTACTAAAACTTCCAAGAAATCTTCCTAATCCTAAGCTTGCAAGCTACCAACTCCAACTACCACTAGCTATCCCAAACAACTAACCAAGCATCTACTTAAATACTAAATCCCAGTCACAATTCGGCTCTATAGGATATACAAATATTAAATGCCAAAACATCAGTTGGCTCTCAAATAGCCTTACAAATAAATAAACTCTCCAAGATGACCCAAATGGTCATCATATCTACATAGAAGAATGCAACACACCAGATCCAGGTCCCCACATGTCCAATGGTCAATCCATAACTCAAGGAGTGTGATCCAAATCAATGAAACCAATTGGCCAAGCTGATCCAACCAAACAATCTAGTTGGTAAGCAAGAACACTGAGAAACAAAGGAAATAACTGAGTGCCAGTCAATTGATCACTCCAAGCACGGTTGAGAAACATAGTTATCACTGAGTGCCAATGAACTGACACCTTAAATTACTGAGCATTCTTTAGAGATTGAGCACCCCGGTAACCACAAACACCGAGCAACTAGTCTCTCAAACCGAGAAAGTACTCCACCAAACTGATATCACACTAACTATCTACCTTCAAAGAAAAACACATTTTTGGTTGATATAGGATTGCCAAGAATCCTAGGATGCTCATGCATCAAACACCCTAGGTAAGAGATATTTTCTCATAAGGAAATCAGGAATGCCTCAAGGGAATCAGAATAGGTATGCCAAATCTATTGTTAACCCATATCTCCTCTTGTCCTTCATTCCAAGTTTTCTTCACTTCATTCACTTCTCCCTGCAACAAGTTCTTCTACTTTCCACTTCTCTTATCTTTTCTGTCTATAACTAATAACAATCAAATTTGACCAATACTGACCACATCAGTGTCTTGGTAAGGTTTAGCCTCTTTGGATTCCTCAACCAACTCAATATCATTTGCATCTCTCTGCATCATGAATGTCACCACCTAATGTACCATCTCTTCCAGAAAGATCATCTACCTCTTAATCTCAACAAACTCTTCAGATATATCATTCTCATTCTCTTTCATACTAGGCTTTGTAAGAACATGTTCATCAATCCTCTACTCTTGAGGTTTGTCATAAGGAAAACACCTGATAACTCCACATCTGTTAACCCATGTCTCCTATAAAGGTAACAACTTATGTCTAGATCCTCCATGCCTAACCACATAGGTGTTAGCATGACCATCAAATAACACATTTCTATCAAATTGCCAAGGCCTACCAAGCAATAGATGACAAACATCCATAGGCAATACGTCACACAATATCTCATCATGATAAGATCCAATCTGAACATTAACCAAGCATTTTTCTTCAATCCTAACCAAATCCAAATCCTTGCTCGGCAAAGCCAAACCCACCGAAGAATGTCCAAGAACCAAGCAATGAAATAGAGCACCCCACGATAGAGCTCATTTCATAAGCACCAAAACCTGAATAATGCTTCCAAATGATAGCTCGAAAACCAGAAATAGAACCCTGAAATGCAAAATGGAGAATCCCATTAATAATACACAAATATACAACCATATTCCTCTCCAATCTGAATAGAATGACTCCATTTCTATAACCTTTCCAAGCATCAAACCCATTACCTCAACAAAGAAAAAACTTGCCAAAGCAAATGACCGACAGCGAACTGAAGTCATTCAATTCCCATAAGCATGTCATAGCTACATTAAAGTCCAAACTTATCTTTCACTGCCACCTTCACTAAACATAGTGACAGTTGTCACCACAGTACACATACTTCTCGAGAACTCCCACTTACCCATGCTCAGAGTTAAATCACATGTGCATATAACAACCAATTCCCACTACACATTTGAACATAGCAAAACAAATATCTTGGCATAGTGAACTTACTATGACATAGCCACATTAAATCATAGTTCACGACACCACAATTCTCAAAGCCATAGCCAATGTTAAACAATTTACTAACCTAAGCTTGTTAACCATAATACAAAGAATGTTAGGATATTACTAACCCCCTTCTAGATTAACTCATAACTTCCTACCAACTCATTCTAACATTTAAACTTATATATATTTTTTTAAATATCAATTTCCACTTAACAATCAACACTAACATAATAAAATCATTTATACACTAACATTAATCATAAAATTAACCATATATTTTCCTTTCACAATAATAGACCAATATAACCTTGAAATTCTCATTAATGAAATCTTAGTTACAGAATAGGAATTCCTCATCCTTCCTCCTAAGTAACACAAATTTCCAACAACCAAAGTCAACAGAGAAACTGATAATTCAGAAAAGATAGTATCTACAGTTATTTAATTAAATCCAATAGATCCAATGTCATAGTCTAACCAAAGATAACAATTAATAGCCAAACTAAATATCCATAATCTGTCTAAGATATAAATCGAAGTTAAAACAAAGCTATAATCCACTTCCAACCCAAAAGAGTCTGAACATAACAAATCCGAACCAAGACATAAATCCATCCTAAAAGAACTAAATAAAGATGCAGGATAAAAAACCAAGCTAGAAGCAGATAGGGGCATGATACCCTCCCCCACCAACCTAGGCTTACTCCTAGAAGCCTATAAACAAGTGAGGATGTGCTGCTTTCATTACCCCTGCATCTTCCCATGTAACATATGTATCATCACTAAGATCCCATAACACTTTTACCTGCTCTACCTTGCGACCTATGAGATTTAGTTCTCTTTAATGGATAATCTGCACTGGTTCTAGAATCAATTGACCATCTACCACCTGTAAATCATTCCAATCTAGAATGTGAGAAATGTCAGGAATATACTTCCTCAATATAGATACATGGAATACATCATGGATTCGTGAAAGACTGGGAGGCAAAGCAAGTCTGTAAGCAACTGGACCAACACGTTCCAAGATCTTAAATGGTCCCACAAACTATGGAGATAGTTTAGATCCCTTACCATACCTAATAGGACTCTTTCAAGGCCTAACTCAAAGAAATACCTTGTCTCCAACCTCAAACTGATGCTCAATCCTATGTTGATTAGCATACTTCTTCTACCTGTCCTGTGCTGTAGAAAGATGCTCTATGACATGTTTTACCTATTGCTCCAAGTCTTGAAGCATCTCAAGACCTAGAATAATTTTGTCCGCAAGATTATCCCAGCTCAAGGGTGTTCTACATGGTCTCCCATATAGGGCCTGAAAAGGAGCCATACCAATAGAGCTATGATAACCATTGTTGTATGCAAACAAAAAAAGGTGAAGATACTCCTCCCACTTACTTTATCTATCCATAACATACATCCTAAGCATGTCTTCTAATATCTGGTTGACACGCTTAGTTTGTTTGTAAGTCTCGGGATGATATGATGAACTAAAATTCAGCTAAGTACCCAATTCTCACTGCATAGATCTCCAAAGTGAAGATGTAAAGACTGAATCCCTATCAAATATGATCTTCTTAGGAATTCCATGCAACTAGACAACTTTCTCCATGTATATCTGTGCTATATATGAAGCATTGTAAGAAGACCTTACTGGAATGAAATGGGAAACTTTAGTTAACCAATCAACTACAACCATGATTGCATCATGACGTCTGGCTGTAAGTGGTAACCCCACTATGAAGTCAATGGATATAGTATCCCATTTCCATTTTGGTACACTATGAGACTACAACAAACCTCCTGGATGTTGATGCTCCGCCTTCACTCTCTAACATTCCAAACACCTAGCCACAAAGTCTGCAATATCCCTCTTCATACCTGGCCAGTAATGGTACTTTCTGAGATCAGCATGCATCTTCTTCACACCAAGGTGTACTGAATATGGTGCCTTATGTGCTTCAATCATAATTAGATCCCAAAGATCCCCATTCTCTGGCACATAAACACTACCTCGGTACCTCATGAGTCCATCAGTGCTGATAGAGTAGCCCTCAAAGTGACCCTCTAATAGACTACCACTGTCAATCACTACTTTGACATCTAAGAACCAAGGATCTGAAGATAAGTTCTAAAGTATTCTATCCTTAAGATCCACTGTGAGGGTTAAAGAAGAAAGTTTGTGACGTCTCCTGCTAAGTGCATCAGCCACTTTGTTTTCCTTACCCTACACGTACTTCACTTCGAAGTCATATTCACACAAAAACTCCATCCATCTACACTGACAAGCATTAAGATTGGGTTGTGTGAATAAATACTGAAGACTTCTATGATTTGTATGCAACTCAAAATGTTGACCCAGTAAGAAATCTCTCCATTTGGTCAATGCATGCATTACAGTTGCAAGCTCCAAATCATGTGTAGGATAGTTGACTTCATGATCCTTTAATTTCTTGGATTCGTAAGCAATGACTCTACCATCCTATATCAGCACTACTCCTATTCCATCTAATGAAGCATCCATACAAACAACAAATGCCTTAGATGGATCAGGTACTACTAACACTGGAGCACTAGTTAAGCATTCCTTGAGATGCTGAAATGTTGCTCCGCAATCCTCTGTCCAAATGAATTGTTTTCCCTTTCTCTGAAGTGATGTGATGGGATGAGCTATTAGAGAGAAATTAGATACAAATCTTCTATAGTAGCTAGCTAATCCCATGAAGCTTTGCACTTCAGAGACATTGGTAGGCACTGGCCACTCAAAAATCACCCTAATCTTGGCCGGATCCACAACTATACCCTCTCCTGTGATAATATGACCAAGATAGAAAATGTCAATTTTGAAAAACTCACACTTCTCAAGATTGGCAAAAAGTTGGTTCCTACGAAGACATTCAAAAACTATTCTCAAATGTTGCTCATGCTCTTCAAAGGAATCTGAATACATAAGGATTTCATCTAGAAACACCATGACAAACTTGTCAAGGAAAGTCTTGAATACACCATGCATTAGGCTCATGAAAACTAATGGTGCATTTGTTAGTCCAAAAGGTACTACTGTGAATTCATAATGCCCATATCTGGTATGAAAAGCTATCTTGGGGATATCAGCTTCTTGAATCCTTAGTTGATGGTATCCAGATTTGAGATCAATTTTGGAAAACACCTTAACACCCTTCACTTGATCAAACAAATATTTGATGTGAGGCAAATGATATCTATTCCTGATGGTCACTTTATTCAGTTGCCTGAAGTCTATGCACAACCTTAGAGAACCATCCTTCTTTTTGATGAAGATGACAAGTGTTCCCCAAGGTGAGACACTAGGTCTTATGAGCCCTTTTTCCAATAATTCCTCAAGTTGAACCTTCAGTTCCACTAACTCTTGAGCGGTCATACGGTAAGGAGTCTTAGAAATAGGCTCAGTACCAAGTAAAAGATCAATCCTAAAATCAATTTCTCTTTTAGGAGGGATTCCTAGAATCTCAGTAACAAAGATATTTGAAAACTCCTTCAAAACTGGATGATTCAAGTTGGTGCTAGAAGAAACTGGTTCATCAAAATCATTGATAGCAACAGAAAATAGTTTGCATCCCATACGCAAGCACTTCTTGAGTTGTTTGGTAGAAATGGTTCTAACTGAAATAGGTCTGTTAATACCTGAAATGTACTTGGCTGTTCCAAAATCATCAATACATCTAATGATCTTTTCTCTGCAATCAATGATAGTTGAATGCTGGTCCAGCCAATCCATTCCTAAAATAACATCATACGAACCCAAAGGAATAACTCTAAGGCTAACTGAAGTAGTAAAAGCCTTAAGTCAAATCTTACAATCTAAAACCACTAACCTTGTTTCTACCTTAGATCCTGATGCCAACTCAACTTGCCATGCCCACTCAAATTTATTCACAGGAATTCCACATTGTATAACCAAATTTGAAGAAATAAATGAGTCGGTGGCCCTGGAATCGAACAAAATAGAAATTTTCTTACCTTGGTAATTACCTTTTGTTTCGATTACAGTATTCTGATGATCAACCTGCCTTTAATCTACAGTAGCAAAAATATGGTGGTTCCTTCTAGAATCACCTACAGTGGCCTCAAAACTTGCCGCCCTAGATCTGCCTTGGTTGTTGCCACGAAGGGGACAATTCCACTGCAAATGACCCAACTGCCCACAGTGGTAACATTCCGCCCCTCTCTTGATACTCTTTTGCTACACTGAATTTGCTAGAGGAGATACATTGCTCTGTTGTCCACTTTGTGAATACAAAAAGGATTTGGGCTGCTCAGGTACTTTGAAACTCTTGTTAGACTTAGAGAACTTTCCAAACTTCCTTTTCATGAACTTGCCACTAGAACCACCTGAAGCTGCCCTTGAATTACCTTGAGAAAATCTATGGTTCTTGCTACTATTCTGAACAAGAGGATTCACTATACTCTTGATCACACCTCCATTGAAACCTGACTTCATCTCAGTTAATTTAGCTTGATTAGAGGCTTCTTGAATAGTTTTAGGCTTGAAAGTATGCACTTCTTCTCCAATTTTGGGATTTAATCCCCTAATAAAATGTTGTACTAATGGCTTTTCATGTTCAGCCCAACTGGAGTAGTTCTTCAACTCAAATAATCTCCTCTCATACATATCCACCATGGCATTACCTTGAGAGATATTGAAAAATTCCTCAGATCTAGCTTGCTCCCAGTATTCTGACATGAACCTCTCATGAAACCTTTCAATGAACAATTCCCAAGTGACTTGTGAAATGTTGACTCCCAAATGCTCAAGTTCCATGTTCCACCATATGGAAGCAAAGGATCTAAGCTGCATAACAGTCCAATGAACTCTAACATTACTCTAATAATCATGGAGGATAAAACATCTTTTGATGTTTAGCAGCCATGCTTCAGCAACAGTACCTTCCTCGGTTCCATAAAAGATAGGTCCTTTGAACTTAGAAAGGTCCTTCAACTGAGCCCTTGCAACAAGATTCTCAGCAATAGCCAAGTTTGCATTAGGAACTTGAACCACATTAGCATTTTCATTTTCTCCCCCACCGGGAACATTGTTCCTATCTTCAATATCATCAAGTCTATCAAGTATCCGTTGGAGAACTTCAGCCTGAGGTTCTCTTTGATCACCTTGATCAGCTCCAAACCCACCTTGGTGACCTTTCCCTCTACCATGGCCACGTCTTGGATGTCTGCCCCTACCTCTGCCAACTCCAGTATCAACTGGCTCACCGCGCCCATGGGCACCTCTTGTGACAGGAGGCATGCTCAAGACCTTAAATAATAAAAGAGAAAGAAAATCATTAACGGAAGAAAAGAGATATAACCCCTTTTCTAAACCCTGAGCCCCTAGTGTTCAAACTAGGGCTTTGATACAAATGTAACACCCCACCAAATGAAACTAAATAAAAAGATAACTACAAGAGAACCAAATGAAATTAACCTAAACAGCACAACAATTTTTTTTATTTAACAAGGTACAACATAGCACCGAATTACAATTTCAAGTGACATAATCAGTTATTAAATATCCAAGGTAATCAATTACATGAGAGTATATCAATATACTCAACATTTAATACAAATGTACTAAGAGTTCCAAAATACATCTAATTGTCCCTAGATATCCTAAGCACTATTCTGATAACAAGTAACTAGGTAATAATCTATTTTCCATAAATCTTTACAGCAGTCAACCATTCCCCCAAAAACATAGTTTTCCTCATCTAGAATCCTGAAAACACCAAAATAGAAAACAACCACAAACAAATAGGGCTTAGTTAAAAAGACTAAGATAATGGAATACCTCCAAAGCATCTGCATCATACAGGTTAGAACCTTAACAAAATAATCTGAACCATACAAATAAAAATAGACATATTTCATCATTAACAGGAAGCATTTCATTTCTATTCAACAAAAATATACAAGTACTTCATTTCATTTTCAACAGAAATAAACTCGCAAAGAAAATGACAAGGTGATGATCCACTAGCTTTGGGTATCTACATAAGAATCAACGATCAGTAACCAATAGGAAACTCAAAGAATTCATTATGCCATCCTTATTCTTTCCAAGCAATAAGGTAAAACCATTCCCTTACTTCACGAACATGTGCAAGTAATCAGGGCAACATATTTTATCTTTTTAAATGAAACCCATAGCCCATGAATTATTAAATTATCACTTAGTAATTAACTGACAGATATTCTTTCACCTTCAGGCTCTAGACAAAAGTCAGCTTCCCATACTAAGGATCACACTTGCATTATCTCAAAACACTTCTTACTACCAAAAATAGCTAAATCATAATAAAATATGAATTGCCAATTCAACTATTAATGTTTACTTAACAACTGAAATCCTTAATACTGAAACAACCATTTAAAATTTCTGCATACATCCATGAAACCTCTTTCCAAAATAACCACAGCAAAGCATCTTCTTTTCATCACTGAAAGAATAACTTAAGCAAAATTTCCAATACTATCCTTAGAAACTCAAACAATAATAATATCCAATTCCTAACATCTAGTTGCAATTTAATAACAGAAAAATGGAAACATCCAATTCTATTGTCAACTGTTCGATACAATAATACCTAAGAATCAATTCCATTTTTCTATCGCATTCTAACTAACAGAGTTTTTTGTGAATTCCATAGAAAGTTAACAATCAGCTCATGTACCAAAGAATAATGTAGAATTACACATTAACTACAGATTTACTACCCGTATAAAAATACACTTGTTTCAATTCTGTTATCTCTGTTACCAAGTCACTTATGTACATACTTGTAGGCATACACACATATATATACATATGTATATACACTCATGGTATGTGTATATACATATATACATATACGTTCCTACAAATATATATATGTACATACTTATAGGCTTACACACATGTATATACATATGTAGATACACTCATGGTATGTGTATATACATATGTACACATATATATATATATATATATATATATATATATATATATATATATATATATATATATATATATATATATATATATATATATATATATATATATATATATATATATATATATATATATATATATATATATATATATATATATATATATATATATATATATATATATATATTATGTACCCTTGAATTATATAGAGTTCAGAGCACTACAATAGAATTGTAATTCAATTAGAAAACATAAAATCAGATATCCCAATCTAAATATGAATTATCAGTTACTAATACAACTCCAAAAATTCCACAGACAGCAAATCTACTGCAACAGTGGCTATCAAATAGCCTTCAGACCAAAGTCATAACTAAATCTATGAAAGAGATAATGTGACAGCAGAAACTTTTTCTATAGACCCCACATTTAACTGAGAATACCATAATACCAATAAAAACTATGTTCTATTTCCTGCTACAACATGATCATCTAAAAGAACTCGGTTCTTAATAAAACTTATCAATAGACCCAACAATCCTCGATAACAAAAGCTGCAGTAAATAATAACCAAAACTTAATCCCCTCTATCTAGAGCATAGAACTATGGATGGTCATATTAACCACTAACACCAGAGACTGGTACATATGTAAAATGATGACTATACTCAACATAACCTCGTGGTAACCGAATCTCCCATCTCACGAGCCCAAAACTACAAGCTACTAGATACAGAAAAACACACCACAAAACCACCAATCATGACATAACAGAGCTTCCCTATACCAATGCTCGTCAAGACAAGAAAGTCGACTACAACATTCAAATAGTGGCATCAAAATAAACATTAGCTATGATTACTAAACAAAATGAACTACCAACTAAATAATAAGAAATCGGGTACAAGATACGAAATCACTCAATGTTCCAAGATTGACAAAAATATTCTCACTATGGTTACACACCCATTCTAACCTAGGAACCACAGAACCTGATAACTAAACCAAAATAGAAAATGCAATATAACCAGAATTCTCAAAAACCAAATACCTGGCAACAAGACCAATATCAATACCAGAACAAACTAATCCAACTCACCAAATAACATTCCAAAGCTTGGTAAAATTGGTAGCAGAGAGGTGATAGCTTCATAGTCGTAACTCCCCAATGCTACTTCCTTACACACTACATTGAAGTTCCCATGACTGAGATCATGATAACTAACACAAAATAGAGAAATATGACAAACCCCCAAACTTAGGAAAGCCTACGCTTCCATATTCCCATAAAATAACATTACCATATTGACAACCTCAAAACCATATTTCTAATCAACTGAATTGAAAACACACAACCGAAATACCAATTGTCAAACAGTGAACATAACACTGCAATGTGCAAAACCACACACATTTTGAAAGACATTTCCACAGTATACAAGAACATTTTAATCATATTGCATAACCCGAATATAAACCATTTTAATGAAATTTTATAACCAGATTCATATAGAAAGCAAGAGTTGAGTTAGAGAATGCCCCTGCCTTTATAACAGAGTGGGGGTGTTCTGAACTCGAAGTTGAAGCCAAAGACCTCACTCCCAACTGGTGAAATACACCAAATCCAAATCCTTTCTCATTAAAGCCAAACCCACCGAAGAATGTCCAAGAACCAAGCAATGAAACCGAGCACCCCATGATAGAGCTCATTTCATAAGGACCAAAACCCAAATAATGCTTCCAAATGATAGCTCAAAAACTAGAAATAGAACCGTGAAATGCAAAATGGAGAATCCCATTAATAATACACAAGTATACAACCATATTCCTCTCCAATCTAAACAAAATGACTCCATTTCTGCAACCTTTCTAGGCATCAAACCCATTACCTCAATAGAGAAAAACCTTGCCAAAGCAAATGACTGATAGTGAACTAAAGTCATTCAATTCCCATAAGCATGTCGTAGCTGCATTAAAGTCCAAACTTATCTTTCACTGCCACCTTCACTAAACACAGTGATAGTTGTCACCGCAGTACACATACTTCCCAAGAACTCCCACTTACCCATGCTCAGAGTTAAATCACATGTGCATATAACAACCAATTCCCACTACACATTTGAACATAGCAAACCAAATATCTTGACACAGTGAACTTACTATGACATAGCCACATTAAATCATAGTTCACGACACCATAATTCTCAAAGCCATAGCCAATGTTAAACAATTTACTAACCTAAGCTTGTTAACCATAATACAAAGAATGTTATGATATTACTAACCCCCTTCTAGATTAACTCATAACTTCCTACTAACTCATTCTAACATTTAAACTTATTTATATTCTTTTAAATATCAATTTCCACTTAACAATCAACACTAACATAATAAAATCATTTATACACTAACATTAATCATAAAATTAACCATATATTTTTCTTTCACAATAACAGACCAATATAACCTTGAAATTCTCATTAATGAAATCTTAGTTGCAAAATAGGAATTCCTCATCCTTCCTCCTAAGTAACACAAATTTCCAAGAATCAAAGTCAACAGAAAAACTGATAATTCAGAAAAGATAGTATCTGCAGTTATTTAATTAAATCCAATAGATCCAATGTCATAGTCTAACCAAAGATAACAATTAATAGCCAAACTAAATATCCATAATCTATCTAAGATATAAATCGAAGTTAAAAAAAAGCTATAATCCACTTCCAACCCAAAAGAGTCTGAGCATAACAAATCTGAACCAAGACATAAATCCATCCTAAAAGAACTAAATAAAGATGCAGAATAAAAAACCAAGCCAAAAGTAGATAGGGGCATGACAAGTATACTCCTGCACCAATTTGTTAGTCTACTTCAAATCTTGTATCTTCTTAAACATGTCCAATTCATAATCCACCAGAATGAATTACTTCTTTAACTTGTTAACCATTCGGTTCCACTTAGTAATCTTTTCCTTTCCTCTCCTACTTCTTTCAAACTAAAATTCTCTCCACCAAATATTTGCATGACCCTTCAACTTATTCTTTGCAAATATAACTCTATCAAGATCTTCTATTTCTTCATACTCAAATTATTCATCCATCTCATTAATCCAATCAGTCAACTCTTCTAGCCTAAGGATTCCAGAAAATGCAGAAACTTGAATCTTAGGTCTCTTCCCAATCTTAGACATAGCTTTCTGGATTCTATTCTCTTCAGGATGTCTAGCTTCTTCTACAACTTCTTCAAAATGATCTTCTTCCTTAGATTCATCATCACTACCTATCTTCGGTGTAGTATCCTTCTCTCTTAACTCCTCTTGTAGATCTTGCACTTGTTTTTGCAAAGCCCTAAAATCATCAAGACTGAATTCTCCAGTAGCTTCTTCCTCTGAGATCTCACAATTTCTCCTCAGAGGCATCTTCAAATCAAGATCTCGATGCAAACACACAAGATCCAATTAGCTTCAACAAGAATAGACTTTTCTCAAATAGGAAAAAACTTTTCTCTGATACCACTTGGCGTAGTCAAGATTGGTGGATCCAATTAAGGACTGACCAACCTTGTAGCCAAACCAATACACAACAACAATAGATCTGATATAGAACAGAAATCTTTATTCACCAAATCATTGTTTACATGTAATGTACCAGGCTATAAGGCCTTCCTAGTTACAACTAGATACAAAGCAAGTAATAGTCTACAAGATCTCACAGGATCCAAATCTTTTCCACAACATCAGTATTTAGCTAGCCCAGCTCTGCAACACGTAGCACACTAGTAGGCATCCAAGAAAGATCTAAACTTGTACTCAAACTTCCAAGAAATCTACATGATCCTAAGCTTGCAAGTCTCCAACTCCAACTACCACCACCCATCCCAAAAAACTAACTGAGCATCTACTTAAATACTAAATCCTAGCCACAATTCGGCTCTACAAGATATACAAATATTAAATGCCAAAATATCAGTTAGCTCTCAAATAGAATTACAAATAAATAAACTCTCCAAGATGGCCCAAATGGTCATCAAATCCACATAGAAGAATGCAACATGCCATATCTAGGTCCCCACACATCCAATAGTCAATCCATAACTCGAGGAGCATGACCCAAATCAATGGAACTAGATGGCCAAGCTGATCCAACCAAACAATCCAGTCAGTAAGAAAGAACACCAAGCAATAGAGGAAATAACTGAGTGCCAATCCACCAACCATGCCAAGCATGACTAAGTAATACAGTTATCAATGAGTGCCAATGAACTGACACCTTCAGTTACCAAGCATTCTTTAGAGACCAAGCACCTAGGTAACCATAGACACCAAGCAACTAGTCTCTCAAACTGAGCAAGTACTCCACCAAACCATGATCAAACTAACAATATAACTTCAAAGACAAACATTTTTTTGGTTGATACAAGATTGACAAGAATCCTAGGATGCTCCTGCATCAAGTATTGACCACATCTCTCCAATAGGTGTGTGCGACCTTTCCTTCAATCATGGTGGTGCACACTATATCAAGTATGATCCTATTCCTTCTTTCTATAATATCATTCTATTGAGGGGTTCTAGGAGTACTTAGTTGTCTCTTTATCCCATGTTCTTCATAGTACTCATAAAATCTATCAGAGGTGAATTCTCCTCCTCTATCTAATCTCAAACAATTTATCTTTAAACCAGACTCATTTTCAACTTTAGCTTTGAATATTTTGAACTTCTCATATGCTTCTAATTTATCTTTCAAGAATGCAACCCACATTATTCTAGAATAATCATTAACAAACAAAATAAAGTACCTTTCACCATAGTATGATCTTGTTTGAGTTGGTCCATATAGGTCTGTATGCACTAGATCCAATTTGTTCTTTGCCAAATTATGCTTTCTTCTGAATGAATTCCTCACATGCTTTCCCATTACACATTCCATGCATATTGTATGAATTGGTTTTTCAATGCTAGGAAGGTCTTTTACTGCCTTTGCATTACTTATCTTTACTATGTTGTCAAAATTAATGTGACATAGTCTTTTGTTCCATAGCCAACTGTCATCTACTTTTGCAACAAAAAAACTTGCTTCAAGATTATGCTAAAAAACATTAACTTTAGTCTTTGAACCTGATGCAATAATTTCTCCTTTCTTGTTATTGATGATGCACTTGTTTTCTTTGAATTCCAACTAATATCCTTTGTAAAGAAAATGTCCAACACTTAGTAGGTTATGCTGCAAACCATCAACATAAAGAACATCATCAGTGATGATATTTCCATCCAAGGTGATAGCTCCTCTATCTATGATAGGTTTAGGAGTGTTGTCTCCAAATCTAACCATGCTGCCTTTATATCTATCTAGATGTACAAATCTATCCTTGTCTCCTATCATGTGATGTGAGAAACCTCTATTAATGATCAAATATGTCCTAATGTCAGCTTGTGAAATCAATGCTAACTCTTGTGATTTATTTTCATCTTCAAGGTCCATTTCTTTTCATCTCTAGAATAGTAACATTATTTTGTATACTTAGGCTTGTAGTTGGTTTTCAACTTCTTGACTCTTGTAGGACACTTAGATGCAAAGTGACCAATCTTGTTACATGAAAAAAAATTGATTGGTAACTGACCTTCATATTTTCCTTTTCCTTTCCTTTCTTTTTTTAGAAATCAAAGAAATGAAATCATCTAGTTCTTTCTCTTCATCATCATCAACAAAATTACTAGAAGTGTTCAAGGATTTCTTACCATGGACTGAGGCTTTGAAGACTATTTCACTTTTAGGCTCTGTCTTCAAACTTGATATCTCAAATGCTGAAATCTTTCTGATTAAGGTCTCTCTTTTGAAGTCTTTTGAAAATTTCATATTCTCATCTAGGATGTTTATCTTTCTCTCATATTCAGGTGTCAAAGTAGTCATCAACTTATACATTATGTCTTCTTTAGAAATCTCTCCACCATTGTTTCTGATTCCTACATCTGCTTCATTAATCCTTTGATTGTAGGCTCTAATGTTCTCTTTAGGTAGCATCTCCAATGTATTGTACTTTTTCTTCCATGTCTTTCTATGTGCATTCTTGGCTTGGATGTCTCCTTTAAAAATGCTTTCTAAATACTTCCATATCTTATAGGCTTTATCAACTTTCTTGATCTCTCAAAACTCACTGTCAGACAATGTGTTGATAAGGCTTCTTTGGCAATAGCATTTTGAGTGAACATCTCCTTTTTCTTAAGAGTTGCATCTTCCTTTGCAAAATCTGCTAGAGAGGGAATCTGAACTTATTTAGTAGCTACTTCAAAAATGTCAAAAGCAATGCACTACAAATGTGTCATCATTTTTTTCTTCCAGTCTAGATAGTTCTCTCTATAAAACTTAGGACTTTCTCTTCTAAAGAATGCCATCTGATCAACCTCAAGTTGTTAAAATTTCTCACCGAGGCACTTGGCTCTGATACCAATTGTTAGCAATAGTCCCAAGAGATAACTAAGATGGGGGGGGTGAATTAGTTATCTACAAGATTCAATTATTTATCCAATTAAGTATAGAAGAACATTAAACATAAACAAAATATAAGAACACTTAATAGAAAACCACAATTTTGGTTACGAGGAAACCCAAATAGGTAAAAACCCTGATGGGAATTAGCACCCACTATAAACAACACTAGTGTATAATGATCCCTATTAGAAGATCTTACAACCCTGTTAGGAGTTGATCTTTACAATGAATTAAGTATAGTGACATGGTCAAATGGCTGGATCCTGTTAGGAGTCTTTTACAATTAACCCTGTTAGGGGTGAGGACACACTATCTAGGAGTACACTACTCAAAGGGGTGAAGGTTGCAACCTTCTATTTAAAAAATACACACTATATCTAGATCTTGGTGAACTATGAGTCAGACCTTCTGTCTAAATTAGTTCCAATGAATAGCATACAGTGTCTTCTTTGTCACATAGACCTATTGATGGCTCATAACTTTGCACCTTCTACTCTGTTCTTCTCTTTTAACAATCTACCATACTTAGCAATCACAAATGACTACCTATAAATATCTTCCTCTAAATGATATAATCAAGTCGGCCTGTTAGAACCATCTTGAAATCATAATAGAGAAATAATAGAAATCTCCAATAACATCTCAGTCGGCTATACTAAGCATGCAACACAAAATGGGACCATGCAACTCCATATGAGTAGATGTGTCACTTCATACTTTCAGCTCCACCAAATTAACTAATACTTTGTTCTCATGTTGAATTACATCATACGCTCTTAAAAAAACATTCTTAACTCTTCTCCAACCACTAATCCAAATGATAGGTGCAACTACTACAACAATAAAGACAATATTGACTTCATCCATGAACATAGCTTCCATAACATGTCTACAACATAAATTTAAATGCACAAGCCTCTATTACAACCATACTATAAATCATGTACTAAACTCTTCCTAGGACCTATCAAGAAAACTTACTGATACAAAAAACTTTATTACTATCTTCAATCAGAATCAACCTCTACATCTATGATATTATGTTGATAACATATATAAGAAACATATACTTAAGGCTCTCTCCATCAGGCTTCCATGCATGCTGCTTACCATATGTTGTCATCAATGACAAACATACAGTCAACACTGGCTTGCTGGTAAATCTCCAACAAATGAATGGTTGATAAAATATTTGTTGATGTTCACACTATGGAATAAAGAAGGGAAAAGGTATTGGATCAAAGATTTGGATGGAATAGGTTACTTGTTTAACTATTTTGAACAATAATAGTTGAAGTTGTAAAATTTGATTGGACAACAATGGTAAAAGAGTACAAGTTGGTTATCAATGGAGAGTAGTTCAAGAAAATTGTTACCTTGTGGAATTTTTATGAATTTAGTAATATTTTAATGAAATTTGATCAGGGCTACATTATTATGGATAAAAATTGGAAACCATAAGGTTATGTGTTAGGAATAATAGTCCACCAATAAAACTGAGAGGGGGGGTGAATCAGTTGTATGACATATTATTAAACTTTAAGCTTTGAATAGTAGCAATACCAAATAGAATGATAACACAATGAATACCAACACCATAACACAATATTTTGTTGTCGAGGAAACCCTGTTAAAGGTAAAACCCCAATGGGAATAAATAGCCACTAATGATGTACTGAGAGTATAGTATCCTTGTTAGAAGATTAGCCCTGTTAGGAGCTTATTCAAATATTACAGTACATAGTGCTTGTTAGAGGACATACCCTATTAGGAGTCAAGAAAAAGAGTAGGCTCACTACCCAAAGAAGGTTATGTCCACCTTCAAAACTCACTGTTTGCAACACAATTGTATATAAGGAAAATACACAATCCTTATGAACTGTTTGATAACAATTATCTTTGCTTGATTAGTTCTGATAAAGTATATAAGATATCCTCTAATCTACATCTAGTAGACACAAGCTCATAGTTTCCATAATCCTCTTTTACACCATATTCATACTATACATCTTTTCAAAAGAAAAGATCTTACATATATACCCTATTACAAAATAAATGATCAGGTCAGCCAATTAGGATTTCATAATATAAAAATGATTAGATAACTCCTTGCAAAGATACACACGGTATCTAGAACAAGTATACAATAATTATATTTCAATAATTAAGGTCTGACATCCGTAATCCATGCTCACAATATATAACACACACTAAAATTTCAAAGTCAGCCCCAGACGGGTCTCCACTAGAGCACATTCCACAACTGATGTCATCATGTATCCCATGACTTGCTAAGATCAATGAAAATTCCTCAGTGTGTTATCTAACATCCCTTAATCTCACTTACATTGGATCCACATCACTTGTAAGATATACTCAAAACAAAGAGACGTATTTTGTCAACTTCCACTATCACAGTCTAGTAACCAGTCTTCACCAAATCTTCTATAAATCAATCAATATGAAATATTACATCATGCAATCTTAGATATAAGATCACAACACCTCCCTATAAAGACAATTGTGTTCACACATTCTAAATCATCCATATGGTATGCATACATAGTAATAACTAGTCTATTCTCTTCATAGAAACATATGTTGACATTAGTGACAAAACATGAATGACACTAGAAGTAATTCCAACATCCCTCAATCAATATAATGTAGTGATTAAACATATTAAATGCATTATAAATATCCAACAATCTCCCCCTTTGGTATTGATGACAACATATGGGAAAATCCATCAACCCAAAAAGTATTCTCTCAGTATCCTCAACATAATCTCAAATAGTTAACTCTTCTCCATAGTATCTCTCATTATATAGTAAGGATTTTCAAGTAGTCTCTTTCCCCCTTTGACAACAATAGAAAAGGGTGCCATAAGTCATCAATTGTCTTCATTAATCAGGTGCAGAGTCACCCAAATATATTGTGTAGGCCTTCAATGATCACTCTCACTAAGGAGTAGATCCACACATCAAGTCCAGAACATGATAAGGCTCTAAAAACCTTTGGACTGATGCATTCCTACATCATTTAATTTTCACTAGGATGGGCTTTCTCCCCAAGCATACCTCTGAGATACTCAAAGGCATCTTTTGGTAATGACTTTGTAAAGATGTCTTCTATTTGTTCTTTTGTGCTAATGTATTCCAACCTTATTTCTTTCTCAGCAACCTTGTCTCTCAAGAAGTGATACTTAATAGAAATATACTTAGTTTTAGAATGCATCATAAGATTCTTTGACATATTTACTATATTAGTGTTATCACAATGGATAACCACTGGTTCAACAAAAGTTATTTCAATATATTTCAGCATTTGTTTCATCTAAACAATTTGAGTGTAGTTAATAGTAGTAGAAACATACTCAAATTCTATAGTAGATTGAGCTATAAAATATTTATTTTTACTTAACCATGAAACCAACTTTTTTCCAAGGAAAAATGTACCTCCACTAGTACTCTTCTTGTCATCAATATTCCCTACCCAATCAACATCAGTATAAGAATGTAGTTCAAAGTCATCATTTTTATCATACCATAAGCCATATTCCATTATTCCTTTTAGGTATCTAAATATCATTTTTATAGTAGCCATGTGTGTTTCTTTAGGATCTTCCTAATATCTAGCCAAAATTCCAATAACATTAGCAATATCTGGTCTGGAGTGAGTTAGATATTTTAATCCTCTAATCTTTGATCTATACTTGGTCTAAAAAACACACTTTGTCTCATATGTATTTATCAGTTTGTGACCATTTATGATGGGTGTACCAACTAGTTTACAATCTTCCATTCCAAACTTTTTTAACATTTCTTTAAGATACTTAGTTTGAGAAATAAAAATATCATTCTTGCTCTAATTTATTTGTATTCCAAGAAAGAATTTCATTTTTCCTATCATGGACATTTAAAATTCATTCTCCATCTCTTTAGAAAATTTCTTACACATTTTATCATTTCCATGAAAGATAGTATCATCAACAAAAACTTCTATTATCAAAATTCCATCTTCACTAGCTCTTAAATAAAAGTTACTATCAACATTACCTTTTATAAATCCAAGGTGAAGTAAGTACTTGTCTAACCTTTCATACCAAGCCCTTGGACCTTGCTTTAGTCCATATAGTGCCTTATTCAACTTGCATACCATGTCTTCATCTTTAGTTAGAGGAAATCCATCAGGTTGTCCTATGTATACTTCCTCTTCAAGATCCCAATTTAAAAATTTAGAGTTCACATCCATCTGATATACCTTGAAGTCTTTATGTGAAAAATAAGCCATAAATAATCTCATAGCTTCCAACCTAGCAATAGGAGGAAATGTCTCTTCAAAATCTATGCCTTTTTGTTGTGAGTAGCCTTTGAAAACCAATCTTTATTTGTTTCTTACAACAATTCCTTCTTCATTCATTTCGTTTCTAAAAAACCACTTAGTTCCTATTACATTTTTGTCTTTAGGTCTAGGAACCAATTCCAAAGTGTTATTTTTCTTTATTTGATTTATTCTTCCTAAATAGCTTTGATCCAAGATTCATCTCTAGAAGCTTCATCAATAGTTTTTGGTTCAACTTGAGAAATCAAACAAATTTATTCCCTTATCTTTGATCTAGTCATCATACCTTGATTTACATTACTAGTAAAAAAAATTTTAGGATGATCTTTCTTAACATACCTCAGAGTCTTAGGAGTCTTATAAACTTCATTTGTGTCCTCATCAAAAATCTCATTCTCATAGTCAATATCAACATGCTCTTCTTCTGTAATAGCATCTTTCTTGATTTCTCTATTCTAATAATAATCATACATTCTCTCTTGTATCTAAAAATTTTCATCTATCTTCACATTGTTACTTTCAATCATCTTCCTCAATCTTAGGTTAAAACATTTGTAAACATTTCTTTTAGTAGAATAACCAAGAAAAATTCATTCATCACTTCTAGCATAACTTTCCCTATTTCATCATCTCTTTTGATATAGTATTTACTACCAAATATTCTAAAATATTTTATAGTAGGAGTATGATTAAACCACAATTCATAAGGATTCTTACTTTTACCCTCTCTAATTCAAATTTTGATCAATGTTTATACTGCTATCCCAACAGCTTCTCTCCAATGTACATGAGATATATTTCCTTCTAGCAACATTTTCCTTGCAGCATCCAATATTGTTCTATTCCTTTGCTCTGCTATCCCATTTTGTTGTGGATTCCTAAGAGAATATTTCTATATTTTTATTCCATATTCTTTGCAAATATAAATTGAATAGATTTGAAGTAAACTCTCCACCTCTATCTGATCTGAGACATTTTATCTTTAAGCCTGATTCATTTTCTACTTTTTCTTTGACCAACTTGAATTTTTTAAATGCTTCTGATTTCTCTTTCAACTAAGTGATCCACATCATTCTAGAAAATTCATCAATAAAAAGTATAAAGTACCTTTCACTATAGTATGATCTTGTCCTTGTAGGTCCACATAGGTCTATATGTACTAGATCCAACTTTCCTTTTGTTGTATATGATTTACTTTTATAATTGCTTCTAGTCTTCTTTCTCATAACACATTCTCTGCACATAGTGTTAGATGGCTTTACAATTTTTGGTAGGTCTCTCACTGCATTAGTCAAGCTTACTTGCACAATATTATCAAAATTGACATGACAAAACCTTATGTGTTGTAACCAATTTTCATATATCTTTGCAACAAAACAAGAAGCTCTAGATGTATTTAACTCAAATAGATTACCTCTAGTTTTAGTACCAATTACAATCAAGTTTCCTATCTTACTTTTGATAAAACATTTTCCATCAATGAACTTTAATTGATATCCTTTGTCCATCAGCTATCCAACACTCAATAAGTTATGCTTAAGTCCATCAATAAAAAGTACATTGTCAGTATTAGTCCTTCCATCCAATTAAATATATTCTAATCCTATGATAGGCTTAGGAACATTGTCTCTGAATCTTACAACACCACCATCATACTTTTTTAGTTTAACAAACTTGTTTTTGTCTCTAGTCATATGATGTGAGCAACCACTATATATAACCCATTAAAATTTATTACCAACATGTGATACTAAAGCTTTTTCCTCATGTACCATTTTTTCATCTTTAATAGAAGTAAATCCAATCTCCTCATAATCACAATACCTTCACTAGCATAATAACATTTCTTTTCTTTTGAATACTTACGCTTGAAAAACTTAGGTTTGTGCTTAGGAACTCTAGGAGGACATCTAGATGCAAAGTGACCTATCTTATTGCATGAAAAAAATTTCAAAGGTAACTTTCATTCAAATTTGCCCTTACCTCTCTTTTCTCTTCTAGCGATTAGGGAAACAAGTTCATCTAGCTTTCTTTCTTCTTCTTGTATCTGTTCCCATTCATCAACATACTCACCAAGATCTTCCTTTATATTACCACTGTTGGAGAAAACAATTCAAGATATTGTCTTCTTGTGTGTAGATGCCTTAAATGTTGTTTCAACTTTATGTAAAGAATCTCCTAATTCTACAGCTTCAATGGTAGTTAGCTTTGCAATCAACATTTCTTTGCTAAAGTTTGCACTCAAAGGTATAATCTCTTCTTTATGTAGTCAAGGATGGTGGATCCAATGAAGGAAAGTGAAAACCTTGCAACCAATAGAATTACATAGTGGAATACTTAGCAATGCAACACAAAGTAATTGTTTAACTCTGATTTTCATTAACATGCCCGGTTGTAAGGCCTTCCGAGTTACGACCAATTACAATCAGAAAACAATTTTGCAAGATACACAACCAAATCCAATACAAACTTAGCTAGTTTACTTCTGAAGACAATCAAAAGCTAATGGAAACCCTAAGGAAAATCTAAAATTGAGCTCGCAAGCCTCCAAGCAATCTCCTTGTTCCCAAGTATGAAAACCCCTATCTCTACTACAAACAACTATCAGATAACAATGTGATCTACTAGATCATGCAAGATCTTTTCCACAACTTCACCAACTTTAGCTTTCAAGCTTCACATCTGATATCCCAGATCTTCTAAGTCATGTCCCTAAACATCTACCTAAGCACTTCTTAAATACTACTCATCAGCCACAAGTCGGCAAGATGAAACCCTTAACTCCTAACAAATAATAAATTCCATAAAATTCAGCTGACACATTGTATTCAAACTTTTAATTCACCATGTTGGCCTATAACTATAGCTACCAACAATAAATGCACCAAGTTGGCCCAACAAATCACACAGAACTTCGATCGATAATCTAGAACTACTGAGCAATAGTGAATTAATCGAGTATGCCAGGCATCACCGAGCACTAGTGTTGACTGAACACAATAGGCATGACCGAGTAACACTTTCACTAAGCACTATAGATTACCAAGTTCCTTCAGTGATCGAGATTCCTTCAATGACCAAGGCTGTTGGTCAAGGCTGCAACCGGGGAACACTGGCCAAAATACCAACACCCCATGTAGTTTCACTGAGGACAAGAATGCCCCTACCTTAACCTTGGATGCACTGCATCAAACACCCAAGGTTCCAAAAGATGTTCATATGTGAGAAGAACATCTTCCAAGATTCACCACATAAATCCTGAACTGGTTCTTCACATACAAGTCCTCCACCTTTTCTGCTTGTAGATTCTTCCACTTGAGTTTCCTTTGTCTCTTCAAGTCCTTTCTTGACAACACATAGGTCGGTTCTCCATACTGGTCATTCTTTTTCTTTGGATCCACAATCTCAACTCGGGAACCAATACTTAGGCTTCTCCTACTAAGTGTCGTATCCATCGAAGGCATCAATGAAAACTTCAGGTCATCCTTTTCAATAGTGAACACATTTCAAACATAGTCATAAATAGCTATGCAATCATATTACCAAGGTCTACCGAGAAATATATCACAACTATTCATCTTCATAATATCACATAACACAAGATCCTTATACTGGCACAACATTATATTATAGGTATAAAATTCAGCTAGGTATTTGTAGGAAGATAGAGTGCGCAACATTATATTATAGGTAGGATCAAGGGGTAATATTATCTACTACCATAATTAAGATTCAAAACATTTAGTATCCTCTAACTTTTGACCTTTCTAGAGATACCAGTACCTTTCAAGAAAACAAACACAAGTCTCAAGAATTCTTCGCCATTCCATTTTTATTATAGGAAACATCCATTTAACACATCATTGATCTCATTATGAAAAAACATAATTAATTGTTAGAATATAACTCAATCATAGAGGAATAGGTGTGCCCTTGTAAGACAATACAACATAAGAACACGAAATGTAGCCTTCGTTTCCTAAGATTCAAGTTTTAGCATAACAACAAAATCTAAAAAGAGACAAAGTTAAGATACTCAAGGTTATGCATAGGTGAGCTATGAGTCCCAGAGTTCCCAGTGTAGAAACCTAGGGCTTTGATACCAGATGTAACGCCCCGCCAAGAAACCCAAGAGGACAAGACATAAACCTCTATAAAATGAAAGTAGTAAATTTTATTTTTTTATTTTAACTAGAATAATATTCATCATTACACTTCATATTTCTAAAAGAAGAAATAATTTTCTATTACTTGAATGTAATATGTATACAACTTAAGTCCTCATGGGTTCCCTAACATTGCTACTAAAGCAACATCATATAAACCATTTACACGCATAAGATATTCATGGAATCATGAGCTTAAAAGATCTACGTTCATTTTAATGCATCAAGTTAAATGTCCCTAACTTATTTCTTTTATTAAACATAAGTTAATCATCCAACATCATTATTCCTTTTATCAACTCATTCCATAAATTCATATTGATTTCATCTACATCTACTATTCTTTATATCACTTTTCTCTAATAATTTAGGTAAGAGATTAATATTCATTAAGGTAGGCATTATCCTAGGTACTTCATTAATATGAACCAAATATTAACATTATAATCAAGTTACTATTTTATTGCATTGTTTCATAACCATTCATTGTTAATAATTCCAATCACTAATCTATCATTTCTCAATAATTTCCTTGGATCCTTTCATCAAGAGAGAATACATTATTGTTGCGATACATCATTATCTATAACTATATTTAAGATTATTTCCTTTACACATGGACAACATAAGAGGATAGGAGAAATAACATAAACACTTTCTTTTAATGCTAGTAACATGTCTAATATTCCACATTCTTTTCCCTTTCTTTTACCTAGAACTACCCATTCCCTTATGCATTGCTTTGAATTGAGATTACATCAATACTACAAGACTCCTTTTAGGAGATTAAAATTACATGAATACAGATACATAAGTACATCTCAACATATTAAAATATCCAATAAGAAATATTCAACTGCAGATCTAGAAAGGAATATGTGCTAGGATCATCCAAAGAATCATGAAAAATACCTCAATATAAATATTAACCACCCAACCACGTGGAACCAATAGGTCCACTCCCTCAAGCTAGGAGATAAAACCAAAGGCCCATACAAGAGGTAACAACTAGGAAATTCCTAAGGTGGTGATAAAATTTCCCCAAAGTCACAACACAAAAGAAAAGACAAGAAGACCACAAAGACTACCAGAGGCATGATCAAATTTGGTAGAGACTCTAAGCTACAAGCTAGGTGAGTGTCATCGCATAGCCCTCACCCCTTGAGTTGTCCTAGTACTAGCCACTCTTGGCCCCGGCCCCCAAGTAGGTAGGCACATGTGGAACTGAATGCCTCTCATACAAACAAGGTCATTCAGTCATACCTACGCATAGGTACCTTCTCCCACTCCCATCCTTAGTCTTTACTAGCACTAAAGACATGGGCGAGGCACACTTAATCTTGATTAGTGTGTAATTTCCCATTCCAATAATCTTCCATTCCTAATTCATTTATTTAGGTTATCACTTGATTAAATAACTCATAGTAGGTTATCCTGGTACTAGCCACCTAAGGCCCCGACCCCTCACTATGAGCCACTCACCTAGTGTACTTAGGTTCCCTAAAATACATATAAAAATCATAAGAACATAATAGATTCATCATCAAGAATTCATATCAATTCCATAACAACATTTGATTGAGTTTAGGAAAACATATGTTGTCCCTAGTCCACTTGAAAACCCTAAACCCAATATGGCATTCAGAATGTTCCAAACATATAAGAAGAAATACAAGTGATATTATAAACATATTCAAAGTACACATAGATCCAATTAACCAAAAAATAATTATAATAGCCTTTGGCAACCATACGAAACCTTAAAACTTAATGATGCTCTTAAACTAAATTATTTCAAGCAAGGATTAAATGCAAAGAATAGTCATCATAGAACAGTCATCCATATCTTCCACAAAAAAAGTAATAAAGAAAATATCTTCAGTGGAGATTTAGATAACATAATTATGGACTCTCAATTTTATTTTTAGGAAGATCCAATGGTGGGAAAGAAAGTTATGACTTCTGGTTTAAAACAGAAAATTCTGGTTAGGGTTCAGACCCGCCTTCACTAAAATGATTGTAATTTTCACAAAACATAATAAAAATTCTCCAAACCAATTGGAAATGAAAGATAAGACTTAGGAGAATCTATGATATCAAATTCATAATTTTATATAATCATATCAGCCTGTAACATATGAATACATTTGACAGAAAATTTAGAATCCAAAATGGACAGGCATAGTCTGCCAAAATGTCAAAAATAAGGCATTAATTCGACCCTAAAAATAAAGTTAGAGAGATACCCATTTTAGATCTATTAATTTTACTTCCATAAAATCAATTTAGTAAAACCCTAGATTCAATTTAAATTATTCTAATAATAGATCTCAAAAAATGGGTTGCTAAAAATCCTAGGAAAACACATGCCAATTCTTACAAACAAAAACTCAAAACTTTAAAATAACCATAGAAATGAAAAGTAAAAATATAATAAATAATTATAATATATAAATAGATCCATAATCTATCAGAGACATAAAGTAACTGAAATATTCAATCCATACCTCATGTTCTACAAAGGTTGAATCGAAGAAGGAAGGAAACAAAAGAGAAGACAAATCCAAACTTGAGATGCATCCTTCAAACCCTATCCACTTTCAGAAATCTCCATGAATGAAAGAAATAATTCCACAGAAAAGAATCCCTCTCTCAACTAATGAAATTTTCACAAAAAAGTCTCTCTCCCAAAAGCAAAGATAACCAAAAATTCTTAAAGACATATGCTTACAAACTCTTCCTCACATCTGCAAGTTTTCTCTCCCAAATCTCCATGAAAAGTAAGGCCATCCTCTCCTCAATGCTTCAGCCCCAAAATCCCCTCTCTTCAAATGAGAAAGTAGTGCATATAAATAGATTTCCAAAGGTTGAGAGGAAAAGTAACCAACTGCCAACTAACTCTAAACTAAAGGGTATTATAAAATAACTTAATATCATACAACTATATTACTCAAATATAAAATAAAAGATTATTTGTATTCATTCATACACATATGTAATATTATCCTAACATATATTCATATGACATCATTAATTACATATATATATATATATATATATATATATATATATATATATATATATATATATATATATATATATATATATATATATATATATATATATATATATATATATATATAAAACCTATCCACATTATTAATAATTAACAATTGAGAATAATATACCTCACATTATTTAATATTTAATTATTAATAATACTATACTTAACATTAATCCCAAAATATACACCATCAACATTATGTACAATAATTAACATATAATCACATATAAATTATATATGTGTGTGTGTGTGTGTGTGTGTGTGTGCAACAATATATATATTTCTATATATATATATTTATATTTATATAGATACATGTCAAATACCAAACACTATAATCTATAAGATTATGAAGTAATAGATCACAATATTATTACCTATTTATAATTACTATAGGATATAACAATGAGGTAGAATAAAATCACATGCCTCAAAATAAATTTAATCATCCAAAGCGGCCATAAAAATCAACTATGAAACATATCGAGAAAACCATAAGATCAAACAAGGTCAACCAAAGTCAAGCCAAACTCCTGAAACACAACATAGAAAGATTAACTAAGAATCATACCAAGAAGGAGAAATAAATAAAATGAGTAAACAAATCATACAACCAAATGAATTCAAGTGGCCACAAGGCACTAACTACAACAATGCCCAACCGAGTGTGCTAGATCTCAATTTTTCACCCAAAGGTTGACTGACAAAGAAGGAACCCTAATATTCCCAAATTGGAATAATGACAAAGGAAGACTCATGTAGGGGCCTTAGTACTATCTCCATAACAATAACCATCGAGGATTTGAGGGCATGCTCAGACCTATGAAGCCAGGTGAAGTTGATGCCTGGTACCTACAAGCCTGCATCACAAAGAAGAAATACATATACATGGATATACATATAAAAGAAAACATTGCAGATAGATGACCGAGATCGATACATCATGTGGACCTCAGCTATGTGAGTAACTATGACTTCATCTTGAATCATGAAAACACATCATGTATATATATACACTCAAAGCATGTAGCATCATCATAACAAAGGTTAGAATCTCAAGCATTGTGTTAGTCTCTTATCAATACTAATAATAAATCAACATAACTAAATCATCAAGTGAGATACAAGATTCATCCAAAGTAACCTTAATAGAAGAAAATGTAAATGACCACTTATATATATATATATATATATATATATATATACATACATATATATATATATATATATATATATATATACATACATATATATATATATATATATATATATATATATATATATATATATATATATATATATATATATATATATATATATATCAAGTACATATCATATAACATCCTAACTATATTCATAAAGGTCTTAAAGGTACTCAATACATACACAAAGATAAATACATACAAAAATGATACCTTTAGATAGTATGTCTGATATTAGAATCCTTGAGTGCTAGCTTATGAAATTATTATAAACAAACTATAGGAATAGATCAAACAAGTATCATGAATAGCTTAAGCTGTAAGAAAACATCAAAAGATCTTAATTCTTTCAAAAACACAAAACTTATATTAGGGTTACAGGGCTATTACAGGAAGATCCTCAAGAGGAGAGGATATGATGGTGGTATTTTGACTAGGATTGGGAGATGGTAATGGATCTTCAGTTGGAGAAACTGGGATGATAGGATCTTGGATTGGAGGAATTAGGATTATAGGATTTTAGATTGTGGGTGATCGAAGCATTATAACATGTGATGGGGGAAGTGAAAGGATTGGATCTTGATTATCTTCAATGGGTACTTCAACATGCTTTTGGGAAAGATCTTGACATGATAGGATTTGTGTGGATAGAGTGCTGGGGGATGCATGGATGGACTCTTTAGATGGGGTGGATGGAAGGATGGGAGATCCTGTAGCTATGATGTCTCGAAGAAGGAAGAACTCTTCTGATGGTATGGATGAAAGGATGGAAGATTCTACAACTGTGATTGTAGGAAGAAGGGTGAATTCATGGGGCTCACTAGATATGCTTTGGATAATACTAGGAGGAGGTGATGTTGGTGGGGATTGGATGGAGACTTCAGATGGAAGGGACTCAATGATGTTAGGAGATGGAAGAGGATCAATGTATAGAAGATAGATGATAGATGGGAGTGATGGATGGGTCTCATCAATGATGGCTTCACATGAAGTTTTGAGATGGCTTGGCTCTTCAACTCAAGGAGTGGGATTTGTTGTTGGCTTCCTTGTGAAACTCCTTGGAGACTTTTGGATTGGAGGAGGTGAGGGATTAGAATGTGTACAAGATGGGGATCTTGGATGGTCCTGACATGAAGGTGGGGTGGAATATTTTGAACTTGCTTGAGGGAATGATGGTGCTGAAGAGGTAGAGGTGATGGATCGAGGTATGGGATATGAAGCGGTTTGAAGGATGCACTCTGCTTGTGGGAGGGGATTTTTGGAAATGTGGTTTGGAATAGAAGATGGTGGATTGAGATAGGATGGAGGATTGGGGAAAAGGATTGGAAGACTTGGTGTTTGTTTTTGAAAGGTTTTTGGAGGATAAGTGGATGGAGGTTTTAGATAAGGGAAGTAGTGTGAAGTGTTTTGAGGGGATGGTGGTGATTGGGATATGACCATAGTAGGAGATGGAGGTATGAAGGATGCATATGGAGGATGTGTAGGTTTAAGATAGGGATAAGTTGTGGATGGATAAGATAATGGATTTTCCTTGCCGAGGACATGAAAGGGAGTGCTAGTAGATAAGCATGAAGGCATGATAGGATATTTTGGAGGAATGATTGGATGCTGGAGGATGTTTGGAGAAAACTTGCTAGGATTTTCAAAATATGCTTCGTGATCTACAAGGCTTTCATCATCTTTGGGATAGGATGGATTGAGGGGAGAGACATAATAACCAAACTCATCATAATAGTTTTGAGACATGCTGACTTGTAGATGAGTTGTATAAGGATGAAGGATGAAGATGGATTGGAAGACTAAGACTCAGATTAGGATGATTGACAGAATCAGACTAGGATTGGATTTGGCTCAAGATTGGAAGATGACTGACTCTAGAGGGAGACAGAAAAGGGGATGGGGGATGACCAAGATGACTTTGCTAACCTAGGATAGGAGGAAAGGATGACAAGATTGGATTGAATATGACTTGAAGACCATGATTTGAGATTCTAAAAGCTTTGGACATTTTCTAGATTTTGGGAGGATTTGGACTAACATGGATTTTTTGAGTATCTTGAACCAAGTTGTAGATTAGTTTGATGTTTTTCCAATGGCAAAGGATAGATTTCAACAAAGATTTTCAGATAAGCAATCCCCGCAAGCGACAAAGCAACCTTGTGGGATACAAACAAGATAACTGACTCTGATAAAGCTTTGAAAAGTGTATGTTCCAACAATGTTTTCATAGAGTATTTGACTGTCAAGCACTTCAAGTACATCTACCTAATGAAGGTGAGTATCAAAATTGCTTGCCACACCTTGGTGCCCCCTAGAAGGGAATACAAGTGGTGAGTAATCTTGAGGTGACCCGGTAAACCCCTTGGAATCGATCCTTGCACAAATATTTTGATACTTTTAGATGTAGATAGGGTAGCCTCTATTTTATCAAATTTTTAATAGTTCCATGGAGTCTCCATACCCAGTTATGTTGACCGCCTGTGACTCACTTAAGAGCCTAGCCAACAACACTAGGGGAGGAATATTTACCTATCCCTAGACATTTGCATTTGGCACAAAACACCCATGGATTAGGAGATATAAGTGAGTACTTTTTGCCTTCACTTTATTTATATACCGGCTGGGGGGTATACCGGTTTGAGATCATTCTCCAAGGAGGAAGCGCTTTTCTCCCTGGATAGGCCTCACTAAAAGTAGAACAAGTGAACTTGTCCAAGTCCAAATGTTCTACGTTGCTTACTTTAACAAGGTTTTACAAGAAATGTAAAGCTCCTAGATGCACATCAAGAAAGTTTGTTCTTTTTTCCAAATTGATTAAGTGTGTTTGAACTTGAAAAACTTCTGAAGACACAAGTGTTTAGATTTTGAGTTGTTCTTTCTCCAAAAAGTAAGTGATTTGAGTGGTTGCAAGTTCTTTCTTTGATCATTCAAGATTGAGATTTGCATGTTGATTTAAGAGCTTTGAAGTGCTTTGTTTTGATCCTTTATGGCATTCAAGATTTGATTATGCGCTTTTCTTTTGAATTGAAAGGAGGGAACAAAGATGTTTGTTCTTTATTGCATTCAAGAGTGTGTTTAATTTTCAAAATGATAATGACACTCTATGACTTAGCTTCATTCCTTTAGTTTCATTCAAGACTTGTTTTGACCATTTGCTTTGATTTTTTAGTTCCAAGAAGACAAGTTCCTAATTTAGCTTTGATGCATGAAACTTTGAAAGGCATTCAAGATTTTACAAACAAAATGAAGTTAGTTTCTGTAATCAACAAAGCCTTTAGGATTGATTTTAAATGTTTTTTGTACCTGCAAAAAATAACAAGAGTTAGAATCTGCAAGGAAAAAACCAAATTAAAATACTTTAAAAAACACCAGTTTATCGCTCACTGGAATGGATGCGCAGGAACAGTGAACAAATGTGTAAGGAATCTGAACATATGTGCAGTAACAAGAAATCCAAATTTTGCACATATGCACAGCAACAAAGAAGGATTAGAAGATTCTAGAAGAGGTTAGTGGTTTTAAGGAAATTGGCCAAGTTTTGGGCAAAAACTAAATAAATTATTTATTTTGGGATTTTTGGTCAATTTATTAATTAAATAATTAATAAATAAGGAGATAATGTTTAAATAAGATTTAAACATTTTTGGGAGGGAGTCCATAATTAAATATTTTTAATTAAGATAAAGGGATTTAATGACATAAAAATTAATTAATTAATTAATTAATTAATTAATTAATAAATGATGATGTCATCAGAGATTTTTCAGAAAATAAAAATACTTCATTTTCTAAAAGATTTTTAGGTGTCTACATTTTGCCCCTCTTTGATGTGATACCGCATGTGGCATGGCGTCAAAGATAAGAAAATAAGATGCCCAAGGCTAGAATTTAGAGGAATGATGGTTTGTGCCCCCACGGGAAAATAACGCAAGGAGTAAATGTTGTGGAATTTTCTGGAAAGGAAATAGAAAAGGAAGGACTGAGGAAGCAGGGGAGATAAATAACCAAGCTTCCAAGAGAAAAGATGGGTGAATGCAAGATGAGATGGGATGCAAAATGCAGGATGCAGCTATATGAGAGATGCAAGATTAATCTATATGATGCAAGATGGAAGGGATTTGGGGAAGCTCCAAGAGAAAATGTGGAGAGCACAACCTAGTTTAATATAGCAATGGTAGAGACCTGCCAAGGATACTAGGATCACGAGGCCTTGTCACCAGTGTTGCATAGGACTGACACTAAAAAGATACGCAAGGTTTCCCCAGCATCACACATGAAACCCAAAGAGGGCATGGTGGAAACGATGCTAAAGAAACCACAAACACATGACTGACTCACAGGTAGAAGAAAAAGAGAAAAAGACCTCACCGCAGATGATCCTCATTCATAGCGCACCATGATATAAAGGATCATGGTGACTTTGAGGAGAGAACAATGAGAAGCCATAAAAAATTAACAAGACCCAAAGGACAAAAATCCAAGGTCAAAATGATAACTCCAAAAGATAACCTTTGCCAAGGAGAGAGATTTGATTCAATTGATGGTGGGAAGATTGGTTTGAACATGTGGAAGGATACATCGACACGGACCTAGTGTTCTTGGTGGAAGATTGGGTCTTATAGGAAGGATACAACTGAGTGGACCTGTGATTAGGCTTAGGCCAGACAATACAGAAGCATACATCTGTGCGGACCCTATGCTGATGGGGAGATAGTCATGATGATTAAAGATAGTCAACAATTGATATTGCTAAAGTACAAGGCTGGGTAGGACAAGATTTTTTATCAAATGCTACTGCAGGACTGACAAGGATATGTACAACAAGACACAAGGATATTTACAATGACTATGTATAGAAGCTGAGGATTAGGATGTACAAAGAGCCTAGGGATGAAGCTGAAACTCCAAAGATATGCAAGACGATGCCCCAGTTGGGCTGGAAAGCCAAGATGGACTGGTGATGGATGATGTGTCTTGAAATGACATGGATTTGGAAAGGACATATCCCAATGATGATGATTGGATTGTGATCAAGGCTTGCTACAAGACTAGGAACAAGACTAAGGATTTGGATTGGATGGATTGGCTTGATCTTGGATGTTGGATAGCTAGAAGATGTGGATAGGATTGGAAGATGTTGGAAGATTGCTAGCAATAGTTGGATATGGATGGATGGCATTGGATTGCAATGAGGTTAGCCTATAGCTAGATACCAATGACAAGGGAAGATACTGGGTGATGGAAAGATGGAGGAAATGCTTAGGATGAGGATGATGGAACTGCTAGGAGATTTGGATGGAGGAAGATTTGGATTTGGATGGAGGAACTGCTTAGGAGACTTGGATGATAGATTTGCTTGAGGATTGGATAGAGGAATGCTTGGGTAGATTGGATGGAAAATTTTCTTGAGGATTGAAAGATGGATGCTGGAGGAATTACTGAGGAATCTGGATAGAGGAATGCTTGGGGAGATTGGATGGTGGATTTGCTTGAGGATTTGGAAAGAGGAATGCTTGGGGAGATTGGGTGGCAGATTTACTTGAGGATTGGAAGATGGAATGCTAGAGGAACTGCTGAGGGATCTAGATAGAGGAATGCTTGGTGAGATTGGATGGTGGATTTGCTTAAGGATTGGAAGATGGAATGTTGGAGGAACTGCTGAGGAATTTGGATAGAGGAATGCTTGGGAAGATTGGATGGTGGAAAAATGGATGAAAGATAGTCTCCAAGGAATAAGGTGCCCCCTGCTTAGGATAGTTCATTCATTCAGAGGCAGTAGGATGGGGTATGATTCGATAGAAGATATGCCAATAAGAGGATGAGGAGGTAGATGGAAGATAGGATGAATGGATTGGATAGAGGATATGTAGCTGAAAAGTGTGATGGATGCCAAGAAGGTGCCCAAAAGCATGTATACCTAGTAGTCTTTGTTTTGTCATCAAGATCCAAAGGAGGATGAAGGAGGTGAGAGACAAATGGGATGGAGGAGATGTTGGATAAGAGGTGATAGAAGGGAATGGCCCCCAACTACAGAAAGGAATTGCGGGGAGGCCTACGCATGATGCCTATTTGCCAAGTTTTCATCATGGTACTTGTCCAAGGCGCTTGAATTGCCAAGTTTTCACCAGAGGATGAATGTTTTTCTCTTTTCTTTTTTGATACTTTTCTCTTGATTTTTTCCAATTTTTATGGATTTTTTTTTTTTTTGCTGACTAGATGCTGACCTTCTGATATTTCTGATGTGTTTCTATCTTTCTTCACTAATCTTCTGATTTGTTACTGATATTTTCTGATTTGTTGCTACCTTACAATTTCTCAGGATGTTGGTACAACTTTATTGGGATGGAGGGATTATGCAAAGGCATGGATAAGATGGGGTAGATGGGAGATATGGTGGTAGAAATTGTTTGGATGGAAAGATGGAAAGTGATCATGATAAGGAGATGCTGTCAGGATCAACATTGGTACATGTTGTTAAGAAGGTGGCTGAAGTTGATGGGATGTGGAAGACAAATGTGGAAATGATGGAGGATTTGTTCTATGAGATCTTGTAACATGGGGATCCAAGATGGATTGAGGAGATGGAGATGAAGACTGAGTAGCTAGGGGATTAGCAACTTTGGATGCCATTGTAGATATTTCTTTTAGATGCATTAAATCTTTTTTCTTTGGGATCCACATCATTTTTGTTTTAGCTTTGGTGGGCCTTTGTGGCCATTGGTATGCATCAATTTTTTCTTTTGCTTTGCTGGGCCTTTGTGGCCATTACGATGCATCAAATTTTTCTTTTACTTTGCTAGGCCTTTGTGGCCATTGGGATGCATTGGATTTCTTGATTGGATTTTTCTTTATTTGAGCATGTCGTTTAGACTGGACATGGCAATCTTTGGATTTTTGTGGATATTTTCCTTTATTAATATTGGATATGGAATCCAAATTATGGGGAGCATTGGAGTGAATATGAGGAGATGTGCGGGATGGAGGAAATATAGATGGAGAGATGGAAGGAGATTGGTAGATAGGATATGTGGGAATGTGCCTTTGTTGATCCTGACTAGGGATGCTTGGATTTTGGATGAAAGATTGAGTAGGATAAGATGGGGGATGATATTTTGGGATGTAAGGTCCCAAAATGGATTTGGTATGTAGAGGATATGTACTAGAAGATTTTGGGACATAGGGACCCAAAATGGATTTAGAGGATGAAGGAGGAATGTGATAGGTTGTCCTAGGCCATAATGATGGAGGAGGAGGAATAGCATTGTATGTTTTGGGGGATGTGATGGTGGGTTTGGAAGGATGCTTGAATTTAGGTTTAGTTGTACCAACATTTTTGGAGGAAGTGCCTTTTTCTGATGTGTGACCAATGCCACATAACTTTGGATGTTTCTTGTCTTGGATAGGCTCCATATTTCCTTGTTCATGGATGCCTAGGCCTTTGCCTTGATAATTCCATTTCTTGAGCATTTTATCAAAACAAGGATATTTTTGACTTGGGGAATATGATAAACATCCACTTTTTGGTTCCCTGATGGAAGATATGAAACTAATTTCTTCTGCTTCAAGTGGACTACCTTTGACAAATGTAACTGATCCAAGAGGATAGAGTGATGGCAGTGGGATAGTTTGGATTGGAAGTGTAACGCCCTGCCAGGCAACCCAAGAGGACAAGACATAAACCTCTATAAAATAAAAGTAGTAAATTTCTTTTTTTATTTTAACTAGAATAATATTCATCATTACACTTCATATTTCTAAAAGAAGAAATAATTTTCTATTACTTGAATGTAATATCTATACAACTTAAGTCCTTATGGGTTCTCTAACATCGCTACTAAAGCAACATCATATAAACCATTTACATGCATAAGATATTCATGGAATCATGAGCTTAAAAGATCTACGTTCATTTTAATGCATCAAGTTAAATGTCCCTAACTTATTTCTTTTATTAAACATAAGTTAATCATCCAACATCATTATTCCTTTTATCAACTCATTCCATAAATTCATATTGATTTCATCTACATCTACTATCCTTTATATCACTTTTCTCTAATAATTTAGGTAAGAGATTAATATTCATTAAGGTAGGCATTATCCTAGGTACTTCATTAATATGAACCAAATATTAACATTATAATCAAGTTACTATTTTATTGCATTGTTTCATAACCACTCATTGTTAATAATTCCAATCACTAACCTATCATTTCTCAATAATTTCCTTGGATCCTTTCATCAAGAGAGAATACATTATTGTTGCGATACATCATTATATATAACTATATTTAAGATTATTTCCTTTACACATGGACAACATAAGAGGATAGGAGAAATAACATAAACACTTTCTTTTAATGCTAGTAACATGTCCAATATTCCACATCATTTTCCCTTTCTTTTACCTAGAACTACCCATTCCCTTATGCATTGCTTTGAATTGAGATTACATCAATACTACAAGACTCCTTTTAGGAGATTAAAATTACATGAATACAGATACATAAGTACATCTCAACATATTAAAATATCCAATAAGAAATCTTCAACTATAGATCTGGAAAGGAATATGTGCTAGGATCATCCAAAGAATCATGAACAATACCTTGATATAAATATTAACCACCCAACCACGTGGAACCAATAGGTCCACTCCCTCAAGCTAGGAGATAGAACCAAAGGCCCATACAAGAGGTGATGACTAGGAAATTCCTAAGGTGGTGATAAAATTTCCCCAAAGTCACAACACAAAAGAAAAGACAAGAAGACCACAAGGACTACCAGAGGCATGATCAAATTTGGTAGAGACTCTAAGCTACAAGGTAGGTGAGTGTCATCACATAGGTCTCACCCCTTGGGTTGTCCTAGTACTAGCCACTCTTGGCCCCAGCCCCCAAGTAGGCACATGCAGAACCAAATGTCTCTCATACAGACAAGGTCATTCAGTCGTACCTACGCATAGGTACCTTCTCCCACTCCCACCCTTAGTCTTTACTAGCACTAAAGACATGGGCAAGGCACAATTAATCTTGATTAGTGTGTAATTTCTCATTTCAATAATCTCCCATTCCCAATTCATTTATTTAGGTTATCACTTGATTAAGTAACTCTTAGTAGGTTATCTTGGTACTAGCCACTTAGGGCCCCTGCCCCTCACTATGAGCCACTCACCCCTCACTATGAGCCACTCACCTAGTGTACTTAGGTTCCCTAACATACATATAAAAATCATAAGAACATAATAGATTCATCATCAAGAATTCATATCAATTCCATAACAACATTTGATTGAGTTTAGGAAAACATATGCTGTCCCTAGTCCACTTAACAACCCTAAACCCAATATGGCATTCCGAATGTTCCAAACATATAAGAAGAAATCTAAGTGATATTATAAACATATTCAGAGTACACATAGATCCAATTAACCAAAAAAAAATTCTAATATCCTCTAGTAACCATACGAAACCTTAAAACTTAATGATGCTCTTAAACTAAATTATTTCAAGCAAGGATTAAATGCAAAGAATAGTCATCATAGAACAATCATCCATATCTTCCACAAAAATGGTAATAAAGAAAATATCTTTGATGGAGATTTAGATAACATAATTATGGACTTTGAATTTGATTTTTAGGAAGATCTAATGGTGGGAAAAAAAGTTATGACTTCTGGTTTAAAACAGAAAATTCTGGTTAGGGTTCAGACCTGCCTTCACTAAAACGATTGTAATTTTCACAAAACATAATAAAAATTCTCCAAACCAATTGGAAATGAAAGATAAGACTTAGGAGAATATATGATATTAAATTCATACTTTTATATTATCATATCAGCCTGTACCATATGAATACATTTGATAGAAAATTCAGAATCCAGAATGGATAGGCATAGTCTGCCAAAATGTCAAAAATAAGGCATTAATTCAACCCTAAAAATAAAATAAGAGAGATAGACATTTTATATCTTTGAATTTTACTTCCATAAAATCAATTTAGTAAAACCCTCGATGCATTTTAAATTATTATAATAATAGATCTAAAAAAATAGGTTGCTAAAAATCCTAGGAAAAAACATGCCAATTCTTACAAACAAAAACTCAAAACTTTAAAATAACCATAGAAATAAAAAGTAAAGATATAATAAATAATGATAATATATAAATAGATCCATAATCTATCAGAGACATAAAGTAACTAAAATAATCAATCCATACCTCATGTCCTACAAAGGTTGAATCGAAGAAGGAAGGAAACAAAAGAGAAGACAAATCCAAACTTGAGATGCATCCTTCAAACCCTATCCACTTTCAGAAATCTCCATGAATGAAAGAAATAATTCCACAACAAAGAATCCCTCTCTCAACTAATGAAATTTTCACAAAAAATTCTCGCTCCCAAAAGCAAAGATAACCAAAAATTCTTAAAGACATATGTTTACAAACTGTCCCTCACATCTGCAAGTTTTCTCTCCAAAATCTCCATGAAAAGTAAGGCCATCCTCTCCTCAATGCTTCAGCCCCAAAATCCCCTCTCTTCAAATGAGAAAGTAGTGCATATAAATAGATTTCCAAAGGTTGAGAGGAAAATTAACCAACTCCCAATTAACTCTTAACTAAAGGGTATTATAAAATAACTTAAAATCATACAACTATATTACTCAAATATACAATAAAAGATGATTTGTATTCATTCATACACATATGTAATATTATCCTAACATATATTCATATTACATCATTAATTACATCAATATATATATATATATATATATATTATATATATATATATATATATATATATATATATATATATATATAACCTATCCACATTATCAATAATTAACAATTGAGAATAATATACCTCGCATTATTTAATAATTAATTATTAATAATACTATACTTCACATTAATCTCAAAATATACACCATCAACATATAGTCACATATAAATTATATATATATATATGTATGTATATATATATATATATATATATATATATATATATATATATATATATATATATATATATATATATATATATATATATATATATATATATATATATATATATATGTATACGTATATGTATATGTATATGTATATGTATGTATCTATATATATATATGTGTGTGTGTGTGTGTGTGTGTATGTATATATATGTATGTATATATATACATATGTATATATATACAGATATATATATACATACATATATATACATATATATATATATATATATGTATGTATGTATATATATGTATGTATATATATACATACATATATATATATATACATACATATATATATATATACATACATATATATATATATATATATATATATATATATATATATATATATATATATATATATATATATATATATATATATCTATGTGTGTGTGTGTGCACCCATATATATATTTCTATATATATATATATATATTTATATTTATATTTATATTTATATAGATACATGCCAAATACCAAACACTATAATCTATAAGATTATGTAGTAATAGATCACAATATTATTACCTATTTATAATTACTATAGGATATAACACTGAGGTAGAATAAAATCACATGCCTCAAAATAAATCTAATCATCCAAAGAGGCCATGAAAATCAACTATGAAACATATCAAGAAAACCATAAGATCAAACAAGGTCAACCAAAGTCAAGCCACACTCCTGAAACACAACATAGAAAGATTAACTAAGAATCATACCAAGAAGGAGAAATAAATAAAATGAGTAAACAAATCATACAACCAAATGAATTCAAGTGGCCACAAGGCACTAACTACAATAATGCCCAACAGGGTATGCTAGATCTCGATTTTTCACCCAAAGGTTGACTGACAAAGAAGGAACCCTAATATTCCCAAATTGGAATAATGACAAAGGAAGACTCATGTAGGGGACTTAGTACTATCTCCATAACAACAACCATCAAGGATTTTTAGGCATGCTCAGACCTATGAAGCCAGGTGAAGTCGATGCCCGATACCTGCAAGCCTGCATCACAAAGAAAAAATACATATACATGGATATACATATAAAAGAAAACATTGCAAACAGATGACTGAGATCGATACATCGTGTGGACCTCAGCTATGTGAGTAACTATGACTTCATCCTGAATCATGAAAACACATCATGTATATATATACACTCAAAGCATGTAGCATCATCATAACAAAGGTTAGAATCTCAAGCATTGTGTTAGTCTCTTATCAATACTAATAATAAATCAACATAATCAAATCATCAAGTGAGATACAAGATTCATCCAAAGTAACCTTAATAGAAGAAAATATAAATGACCACTTATATATATCTATCAAGTACATATCATATAACATCCTAGCTATATTCATAAAGGTCTTGAAGGTACTCAATACATACACAGAGATAAATATGTACAAAAGTGATACCTTTAGACAGTATGTCTAATATTAGAATCCTTGAGTGCTAGCTTATGAAATTATTATAAATAAACTATAGGAATAGATCAAACAATTATCATGAAAAGCTTAAGCTGTAAGAAAACATTGAAAGATCTTAATTCTTTCAAAAACACAAAACTTATATTAGGGTTATAGGGCTATTATAGGAAGATCCTCAAGAGGAGAGGATATGATGGTGGGATTTGAATGGGATTGGGGGATGGTAATGGATCTTCAGTTGGAGAAACTGGGATGATAGGATCTTGGATTGGAGGAATTGGGATTGTAGGATTTTGGATTGGAGGTGATGGAAGCATTATAACATGTGATGGGGGAAGTGAAAGGATTGGATCTTGATTATCTTCAATGGGTACTTCAACATGCTTTTGGGAAAGATCTTGACATGATAGGATTTGTGTGGATAGAGTGCTGGGGGATGCATGGATGGACTCTTTAGATGGGGTGGATGGATGGATGGGAGATTTTGTAGCTGTGATGTCTGGAAGAAGGAAGAACTCTTCTGATGGTATGGATGAAAGGATGGAAGATTCTACAGCTGTGATTGTAGGAAGAAGGGTGAATTCATGGGGCTCACTAGATATGCTTTGGATAATACTAGGAGGAGGTGATGTTGGTGGGGATTGGATGGAGACTTCAGATGGAAGGGACTCAATGATGTTAGGAGATGGAAGAGGATCAATGTACAGAAGATAGATGATAGATGGGAGTGATGGATGGGCCTCATCAATGATGGCTTCACATGAAGTTTTGAGATGGCTTGGCTCTTCAACTCTAGGAGTGCGATTTGTTGTTGGCTTCCTTGTGAAACTCCTTGGAGACTTTCGGATTGGAGGAGGTGAGGGATTAAAATGTGTACAAGATGGGGAGCTTGGATGGTCCTCACATGAAGGTGGGGTGGAAGATTTTGAACTTGCTTGAGGGGATGATGGTGTTGAAGAGGTAGAGGTGATGGATCGAGGTATGGGATATGAAGCGGTTTGAAGGATGCACTCTGCTTGTGGGAGGGGATTTTTGGAAATGTGGTTTGGAATAGAAGATGGTGGATTGAGATAGGATGGAGGATTGGGGAAAAGGACTGGAAGAATTTGTGTTTGGTTTTGAAAGGTTTTTGGAGGATAAGTGGATGGAGGTTTTAGATAAGGGAAGTAGCATGAAGTGTTTCGAGGGGATGGTGGTGATTGGGATATGACCATAGCAGGAGATGGAGGTATGAAGGATGCATATGGAGGATGTGTAGGTTTAAGATAGGGATAAGTTGTGGATGGATAAGATAATGGATTTTCCTTGCTGAGGACACAAAAGGGAGTGCTAGTAGATAAGCGTGAAGGCATGATAGGATATTTTGGAGGAATGATTGGATGTTGGGGGATGTTTCGAGCAAACTTGCTAGGATTTTCAAAATATGCTTCGTGATCTACAAGGATTTTATCATCTTTGGGATAGGATGGATTGAGGGGAGAGACATAATAACCAAACTCATCATAATAGTTTTGAGACATGCTGACTTGCAGATGAGTTGGATAAGGATGAAGGATGAAGATGGATTGGAAGACTAATACTCAGATTAGGATGATTGATAGAATCAGACTAGGATTGGATTTGGCTCAAGATTGGAAGATGACTGACTCTAGAGGGAGATAGACAAGGGGATGGGGGATGACCAAGATGACTTTGCTAACCTAGGATAGGAGGACAGGATGACAAGATTGGATTCAATATGACTTGAAGACCATGATTTTCGATTCTGAAAGCTTTGGATATTTTCTAGATTTTGGGAGGATTTGGACTAACATGGATTTTTTGAGTATCTTGAACCAAGTTGTAGATCAGTTTGATGTTTTTCCAATGGAAACGGATATATTTCAACAAATATTTTCAGATAAGCAATCCCCGCAAGGGACAAAGCAACCTTGTGGGATACAAACAAGATAACTGACTCTGATAAAGCTTTGAAAAGTGTATGTTCCAACAATGTTTTCATGGAGTATTTGACTGTCAAGCACTTCAAGTACATCTACCTAATGAAGGTGAGTATCAAAATCTCTTGCCCACAGCTTGGTACCCCCTAGAAGGGAATACAAATGGTGAATAATCTTGAGGTGACCCGGTAAACCCCTTGGAATCGATCCTTGCACAAAGATTTTGATACTTTCAGATGTAGATACGGTAGCCGCTATTTTATCAAATTTTTAATAGTTCCATGGAGTCTCCATACCTAGTTATGTTGACCACCTGTGACTCACTTAAGAGCCTAGCTAACAACACTAGGGGAGGAATATTTACCTATCCCTAGACATTTGCATTTGGCACAAAACACCCGTGGATTAGGAGATATAAGTGAGTACTTTTTGCCTTCACTTTATTTATATACCGGTTGGGAGGTATACCGGTTTGATGTCATTCTCTGAGGAGGAAGTGCTTTTCTCCCTGGATAGGCCTCGCTAAAAGTAGAACAAGTGAACTTGTCCAAGTCCAAATGTTCTACGTTGCTTACTTTAACAAGGTTTTATAGGAAATGTAAAGCTCCTAGATGCACATCAAGAAAGTTTGTTCTTTTTTCCAAATTGATTAAGTGTGTTTGAACTTGAAAAACTTCTGAAGACACAAGTGTTTAGATTTTGAGTTGTTCTTTCTCGAAAAAGTAAGCGATTTGAGCGGTTGCAAGTTCTTTCTTTGATCATTCAAGATTGAGATTTGCGTGTTGATTTAAGAACTTTGAAGTGCTTTGTTTTGATCCTTTATGGCATTCAAGATTTGATTATGCGCTTTGCTTTTGAATTGAAAAGGAGGGAACAGAGATGTTTGTTCTTTATTGCATTCAAGAGTGTGTTTAATTTTCAAAATGATAATGACACTCTATGAACTAGCTTCATTCCTTTAGTTTCATTCAAGACTTGTTTTGACCATTTGCTTTGATTTTTTAGTTTCAAGAAGACAAGTTCCTAATTTAGCTTTGATGCATGAAACTTTGAAAGGCATTCAAGATTTTACAAACAAAATGAAGTTAGTTTCTGTAATTAACAAACCCTTCAGGATTGATTTTAAATATTTTTTGTACCTACAAAAAATAACAAGAGTTAGAATCTGCAAGGAAAAAACCAAATTAAAATACTCTAAAAAACACCAGTTTATCGCTCACTGGAATGGATGTGCATGAATAGTGAACAAATGCGCAGGTATTTGAACATATGTGGAGTAACAAAAAATCTAAATTTTGCACATATGCACAGCAACAAAGAATGTATGCGCAACTACACCTATTCTACCAAAATGCTGTCAAAATGCTAGTTTTTTACAAAATACATATGCGCATCTTTGTTTGACATATGTGCAACAAATCATGACAAATGCGTAGCAAATCATGACAAATGCGCAGCAAATCAGGACAAATGCGCAATTTAACTTATAAATGGGCAATTTTAATGGATAAATGCGCAACTTTACAAATTTTTGTACAAAAGCGCAGTTGTAGATGACAAATGTGCAATTTGGACCAAGAATAAATGTTACAATCTAGATTTTTGAGAAAAAGATGAGAAAAATGACAAAGGAAAGTCGATTTTTGCATAGTTGTTCAGGATAGGGGTCCCACCGGGCATGCTAGAATGTAGACTAGGCTTTTGAGGATACCTGTTTTGAAAGTTTCAAGCCAAACAAAAATTAGATTTTAACCTAACATGAAATCAATCCAAAACAAGGAAAACTCTAAGCTAAGCCACCTCAGATTGAGCTAAAACAGGTGCACCCAAACACTGTTTGATTTGCTCTTGCTTAAGGAGATGTGGGTGTGCTCTCTAAGCACTTGGAGCATACTCTGATGCTTTCTAAGATGGATTGAGATTCATGAAAATCTCAAAAATGGCACAATATTTGGTAGAACACCCAAAATTGCCCCTAAGGCTTCAAGAACTCAAATATGAGGCTGAAATGAATATTAAGCTACATGATGTTTATGCTAAGATTGATTTTAAACCAAATAGAGATGTGATATGATGCTATGCTTATGCAAAACAATGGAAGAAACTAGGTTAATCCATTAAATCTATGCTAAGATGTGTTTTAAGAAAGCTTGAAAATGATGAAAAACTAGCAATTAGCTAAAAGGGCATGATAACAATGCATGAGAATAAAAGCTAAGCTAATGAATTTGCTCTTGGAAAAGGGGGTATTTATAGGATTTCCTAAGGGAGAATGAGTGGCCAGGATCAAAATCCTTAAGAGAGGCCAAGATTCATTCAAAGGGGAGCACATGGATTGTGCTAGTTCAGGGCCACCTCCTTGTGACAAGTGTCACAAGGGCATTGGGTTGAAAGATGGGAGGGATGTGCACAATTTGAGAAATGTGCCTAAGGTCAAAGGGTGTAAGAAAGGGGTGAGGGGCTTCTTAAATGCATCATAAATGCATGTAAGAGGGATAAGGAGGCTTTAAATGCATTTAATGCATGTAAGAGAAGTCTCTAGAAGTTTGTTGACTTTGGGTTAAGCTTAGGAGTTGGCTAACCTTGGTTAGGGAATGTGACAAGGTTAGGGGGGATTAGGATTAGGATTAGGACTTTCTAGAAGAGTCTAGAATTTCCTTAGGATAAACATGAATTTTAGGAAATAGATAAAGATTTATTTATTTCCATGGTTTAGGTTTTGAGAATATTTATTAAAATGAATTTAATAAACATGAGAATTAAATATTTAATCTTAATTAAATATTTTGAGTTGGGATTAGGGTTAGGAAATGATGGGATTAGTCTTTAATCAAAATTAAAGAAGGATTAGAAGATTCTAGAAGAGGTTAGTGGTCTTAAGGAAATTGGCCAAGTTTTGGGCAAAAAATAAATAAATTATTTATTTTGAGATTTTTGGTCAATTTATTAATTAAATAATTAATAAATAAGGAGATAATGTTTCAATAAGATTTAAAATTTTTTGGGAGGGATTCCTTAATTAAATATTTTTAATTAAGATAAAGGGATTTAATGACATTAAAATTAATTAATTAATTAATAAATGATGATGTTGTAGACTATGATTTTGAACCTGTTACCTGTCTTGAAAGACTGAAACATTCAAACATTAGACTAATCTAATATGTTCATGAACTAAAAATAGCATAAGACATGAAAACAAAACCAAAGCCACCTCAAAATTGTTGCTAAAAACAAGTGTTATAGAGCAAATGTTTGATTTGCTTCAATTAGAGGGATGTGGGTGTGCTCTCAAATGCATGGAGAGGGATTTATGGTGATGCATAAATGATGAGAAAAGATTGAAATATGAACTAAGATTAATCCATTAAGCTATTCTAAGATGCGTTAGAAAACATGAAAAACATGAAGAAATCTAACAATTAAGATGTATGCTAAGATGATCTAGCTAAACATGCTCATGATAACAATGCAATAAATGATAAAAACTAAGGTAATAATTTGCTCTTGGAAGGAGGAGTATTTATAGGATTTCCTAAGGGCTTGGGTTAGGAGGATAGGTTAGAGTTTGGGATAAGGTTAGGGGTTGAGTCAAGGGGATAAGGATGAAGACTTTCTAGAAGAGTCTAGGCTTTGGATGAGGATGAAGACTTTCTAGAAGAGTCTAGGCTTTCTAAGGATAAATATGGAATTTAGGAGATAAATAAAGATTTATTTATCTCAAAAGATTTAATGAGTTTGAGGCTCATTAGGGGAAGGGTTATCTCCTTGTGACAAGTGTCATAAGGGGATTGGGTTGAAAGATGGGAGGAATGTGCACAATTTGAGAAATGTGCCTAAGGTCAAAGGGTGTAAGAAAGGGGTGAGGGGCTTCTTAAATGCATGTAAGAGGGATAAGGAGGCCTTAAATGCCTTCAATGCATGTAAGAGAAGCCTCTAGAAGTTTGTTGACTTTGGGTCAAGCTTAAGAGTTGGCTAACCTTGTTTAGGGAATGTGACAAGGTTAGGGGGAGGATTAAGATTAGGATTAGGGGATTTTAGGATTAGGATGGGTGAAGAGGTTGGGTTGAGAAGTTTCTAGAAGAGTCTAGAGTTTTCCTTGGTTTAGGGAGAATGAATAAATGTTTATTCAATCCAAAGGCTTTTGGTTTTGGGAATATTTATTAAAATATATTTAATAAATATGAAAATTAAATATTTAATCTTAATTAAATATTTTGAGTTCAGATTAGGGTTAGAAAGGATGGGATTAGCCTTTAATCAAAATTAAAGAAGGATTAGAAGATTTTGGAAGAGGTTAGTGGTCTTAAGGAAATTGGCCAAGTTTTCGTCAAAAAATAAATAAATTATTTATTTTGGGATTTTTGGTCAATTTATTAATTAAATAATTAATAAATAAGGAGAATAATGTTTAAATAAGATTTAAACATTTTTGGGAGGGATTTCTTAATTAAATATTTTTAATTAAGATAAATGGATTTAATGACATAAAAATAAATAAATAAATTAAATAATTAATTAATTAACAAATGATGATGTCATCAGGGATTTTTCAAAAAATAAAAATAATTTATTTTTTAAAGGATTTTTAGGTGTCTACAGATGTCATCAGAGATTTTTCAGAAAATAAAAATACTTTATTTTCTAAAGGATTTTTAGGTGTCTATAGTACCAAGGAATGTTTGTCGAAGCAACAAGTTCTCTGATTCAGGTTCATTCTAAATGTTCTCATTTACCACAACAGTTCATTAGTCAACCTCCTTCTATCTACACTCAAAAGAATAGTGTCCTTCCTCCCCATAGTTATAATAAGTACCCTTAAAGATAACTCTACCTGTCTTCTTCTTCGGTTCCACAAGTTTCTATTCATCTTCTGCATCAATCAGCTTATCCTTCACCAAGTGATCAATCTTTTCCTTCCCTCGGGAGTTATTAGGTTGTTTCCTCTTCAACTTATCTTTTTCCTTCAGAGCGTACTGATAAGCATCTTCAACATAATCTATCTTCAGCATACCAAGCTCATCCTGAATATTGAATCTCAGACCATTCACATACTGAGCTACCTTTTCCTTACCAAGCTCTCGGTGTCCAGACCAAATAGTAAGTTTGTAGAACTCCTCAGTATAATCTTCAACAAACAAATCCTTTTGTTTCATATTCTGCAACTTCTTAAACAAGTCAAGCTCATAGTCAGCAGGTGTGAACTTAGCTTTCAATTTAGTCACCATCAACCTCCACTAATTGATCTTTGTTTCACCTTTATCTTCTCGATCTCTTTGTAATTCTTTCCACTAAAGAGCAACATTTCCTTTCAAATTTTTTTGTGCTAATCTCACCTGAAGAGGATCTTCAATTTCTTCCAGCTCAAAGAAATCTTCAAGTTCACCAATCCAATCAATTAGATTGTCAGGCTTCAAAGTACCAGAGAAAGTAGAAACTTCCATTCGGTAATTACTAAATCGAGCAGCAAATCTAGGTAACCAAGTAGTTTTGTCTTCACTAGATCTATCCCTCTGGTCATCACCACTAGATCCAACAAGTTCAAATTCTTCAGTAGCTTCTTCATAGCACTCTTCAGTACCAACATTCCGAGGTATACCAGTAACAGCTCTCATGATCTTGGTGACCATGTCATTCTTCATTAATTCCATCTCAAATCTGAAATCTGATTTCCCTTTCTCTGTGATCCAGGATTCAACAGTATCATAAAGATCAAAAATAAATCTAGGGTCCAATCTTCTCTGCAACAAACCCTAACTGACCACCTTGTGACAATTTCCAAGTTGCAAAAAAGTTAGATTGCAACCTGCAATCTTGCAAACAACTAGGGAACAATTTCATAGGTTCAGTGCCTCAGATCTGCGATCAAGATCTTACGATCTTTTCACCAACAAGATCAACTTCGCAAGATTAGCCTTGCTAGGTCACTCTTTGCTTCATAAGATCAACTATTGTAATACCCCAAAAATATGCTATAGGTTCATTAACCTCTTACATCCTCAAATCGATCGAAATCGACATCAAAGTCCTAACCTAAGGCACATCTACACATCAGTTTAACAAAAACCTAATTGATTATCTTAATTCTGCATCGGGAATATTCCTTATTTATCCTAATATTAATTATCTTTAATTGAATATTATTTGGGGATAAATGTCATTATTTATCCTAAAGTTGATTAATTGAATATGATGAATATTTAATTAATTAATTTAATTATGCCACTTAATTATTTAATTAGATTTAATTACATTTATTCCTAATTAATATTGTTTTTATTTTGACAATAAATCAAAATTCCTACAAACAATCAATTGAATATTTATTTAATTGATTTAAAATCAAAGTTGTCAAATTTAATGATTTAATTAGAATTAAGTTTGATTTAATAATTGATTAACCCATAAATCAATTATTTTAAATTCAAAATCAGTTAAGTGGAGAATAAATCACTTTATTTTTAAATTTATTCATATTAAATCATGCACAATCAGAAAAGCAATTAACTTTAAATCAATTTTTATTTTCAATTTTTTAACTTTCTAAACTCAACATCTGATCATGAGTTGAAAAAAACTAAACTCTATTTTGAGATAAAAACTGCTTTTGCATGATTTTATGAGTTTATTTATTCTTAATTTCTTGTTAACTCAAAATAAACTTGAGTTTATCAAGAGTGATTTATGGCTTTTCTCAATGCATCCTCAAACCCTGGATTCCTATAAAAACAAGGCTCATCTCTTCATAATTCATCTTATATCCCTCAAGCTTTCAATTCATCTCATATCTCTCGAATTTGCACAATTACTCTGGTGAATTTACAACTAAAGATCAAAGCTTTTGCGACAAGCAATTTTGTGAGATCATTTCATAGTTTTTCATAGCTTTTGCATACTTTTGCATTCATATTCATAGCATTGTTAGATTAATTGCATATCATTTCAATACATTCTAGATTAGTTTCATATCAAGATTTTCATCTAGTTACACCAAAAATCCAAAAAAATGTTAGGAATGAATGTTGAATGCTTGGCAGTCATTCTGTAGCAGTTGTTGTTGCATTCATGACTATGATTGTCATTGATGTCAACACAATGATCTTCTGGAGACTTGTAGAGAAGCAGACAATGTTTTGATTAGCGCACATGGGATATTGTAGTTGGAGAGATGTGATGTTGAGGTTATACTCTTTGATATGTTATATGTCTATGGTTAAGAGCACATATAGTAATTATTTTACTCATGAAAGTTATGAGCATTTTGGTGGAAGCAGTATTCAAGCAGTGTTCCTAAGTAGCGGTTTTTGGGAATTGGATGATATCTCCTAATCGGGATGGAATATGGTTTTGCACAGTTAAAGGGAAGTTTGAGACACATTGTTAGTGATGTGGTTTATAGCACAAACTTTGCAGTCACACAAGTGAAGATTTATTGTATCTAGAAGCTGATAGTTTTGTGTAATTTTGATGTAGCGTGTGGTAAATTTTATTTTATAATTGTGTGCCAACTCATTTGTAATTATTTGAGTGTGGTATAAAGGAAGGAATGTTTTTCCTTATTGATATATGAGAAAGGAAGGTGAGCAAGGTATGATTGAATCCGAATGTATGCATGAAGTGAAGAAGAGAGCCTATGAAGTTGTGAAAGCGAAATTGTGAAGGAAGACATGTGAAGTACAAAGATCTGAAAGTGAGATCTAGTGTAGCAGTGAGTGCGGTTTGGCACAGTGAGGAGATAACATATTTGATATTATTCTACTAAATAATCTTAAGGTCATTTGGATAGTGTGTTCAGTGATCTTACCCTGAAGCTGTTTGGGCAGTGGGTCCTTTTATCTTCCATAACTCCTAACAGGGTTAGAATCTTCTAACATGGATTCAAAATCTCCTAACAGGGATTTATATGTACTGAATGTATTTCATAAGACTCCTAAAAAAGTCCATCCTTTCATAAGGAATATTCATATTAGTGCATCTTTTGTGGGCATCATTCCCACCTGGGTTTACTCTTTGATCAAGAGGTTCCCTAGTCAACATATCTTGTCTTATTGTGTCATTGTGTATGAATATCTTTCTATGGTTGGTAATTATATTTCTTTCATGGTTAAATGTTGTTGAAGTTGATAAAAGTTATAATTATCTGATAACTGATTCACCCCATCCCCCCTCTGAGTTATCTTGGTGGAATTTAATTTCTAACAATTGGTATTAGAGCAGTAGGTCCTTGAATGGAAAGTTTAACAACTTAAGGAGATCCATGGCAAATTTCAGGAAAGAAAGCCCTAAGTTTGATGGAGTAAATTTTGACAGCAGGAAAGAAAAGATGAAGAAACATCTACTATGTTTAGGACCAAGTTATTGGTTGATTACAAAGAATGATAGGACTATCATTGAAGAAGATAATCTTGAATCAAGTTCAAAAGATGAGGTAGATCTAGTCATGTTTAACATACTTGCAAGAGAAGCACTTTTGACAATACTTCCTGAGAATGAATATAGTCAGGCAAAATATTTTAAAAAATCTCATGAAATTTGGAAAGCTTTACAATCTACTTTTGAAGGTGATGAACATGCAAAGAGAGCTAGATTACATAATTGGATATGTGCATTTGAGGATATTAGAATGATGGAAGATGAATCTGTTGGTTCCCCAAAAATGGGAGTTTATGCTCTAATAGGAAACCAATACATCTACAGATTTTGAGGATTGGTTAGATCCAAATATTTTACTTTGGAGATGATTGGACCAACTATAGGGTCTTAGTATGCCCTCTTCTGCTTCTGGCTCTGCAAAACCAAGGGGGGTTTACTTGGTCCAAGGTATTCTCTCTCTCTTTTGGACCTTAAATAATAGATAAATGATCAGAAGATTTAAGTATGAAACTAATACTCATAGGGTCTTTCCATTATCATAGGTAGGACACTTACAAACAGATGATCGATAAATTTGTATCAAATGGGGGAGTAAACTAGAACCCTATCAAACATAGATCTCTATAAAAGGGACTCACTACTGACCAGTGTCTTATCCATTAGGTAACACCTCCACTGCAAGATTGTTATACATGAACAAATATACTGAACTTTGAAAGATTCTTTCCCTTTGAAAATACTAATCACCCCGTGGTGGATTTTATCAAAGGATTCCTAGATTCACACTACTTACTAGTGTATCCTTAAGTAAAACTTCAAAGAATTTATGTTATATTCAAATCTTATTTAATCTGATCCTGGATCACAGTTGAGAAACATAAACATACACACAGAGATTATCCATGAAATGAATTGGAACAATTCATAATTCAAATAGAGACACTCAAGGAGAGATATAAACTTTGGATTTTATTTCAAATGTCATATCCGTATTATGTAAACAAAATGCTTTACAGTGCAACTTTATGAATATTCAACCAAACCAACAATACTACTCTATACAAAAAACATGCTTAATACAGTCTACCAGTACCCTAGACTGAGAGCAAGGTCATCAGTCGGTGTTATGAGACTAAACAAAAGAATAGAATTACATCTACTACCCAGCCCATAGAGCACTCGGGACCAAGAAAATTTGAAACTCCAGGAGTTAAGCACAGCTTCAAACCCTCTGTGGAGACCAAGATTTTGGAACCCTTACAATAATTAGAAGATTGGAATATATTGGGGGAAGGAAAGAAACCTAAAAATATCTTCTGTTACGACACTTGTGTCTTTCCAGAAAAAACAACTCTGTAAATAACCTTTTTTCCCACCAAAATTGACCTCAAAGACAAAAGCTCCTACTGCTCTTTTCTGCTTGCCCAAAACTAATTTCTGATGATGCTAATGGAACCCTTGTTTCCCATCGTTTCCAATGGTATATTACACTTGCATATTTGAGTAAAAATTTCACCCGGAACATCATTTACAAATTTCAGCTCCTATCACATTAAAAATTTTGAAAGTATGCATAGTCTGAACTTTCACAAAATTGTTTTATTTCCTCTTGCACATTTAAATCTTTGGTGGGCCCACAAGTGCCACGTGACACAACTTGATTTGCTTGGCTGACCACCTCATCTCCACCTAGATGCCTTGTTTGACCTTTGCCACTTGGCATTGTTTGGTTGGCCTATGTCTCCACCTAGACATTGAACTACAACCTCATTGCCACCTCACTAGAGCACCACATGGTGGCTTGTCGCATGATCGCATGGGCCAGATTTGGCACTTGTGATCATGCGACCACCGTCGGATGGTGGCACAAATCCCAAGGCCATTGTCTCTGTAGAATCAAACACTTATCAAAAAGTACCCTACCTTGGATGGGGCCCACTTGTCAGAAAATCACCAACTCATCACCTTGTGGGCACCTTGAAGTCAAACCTCTTTACAAGTGTCCATTTTTTTTGGACAACATACATTGGTGTGCTTTGCTATTTGAATATCAAATTTTTCCTTTATGCACTCAATGTGGGATTAAATCCCAAGATTTTAATAAACATTTACATCAAAAACTACTTGGAATCTGTGCCTTGCTAGGCCCACCTAATTCGGCCCCACTCTCTTCCTTTCTCATATCACTTCACATTTCTTACTGTGTATTGTTTGTTTTTAAATATCTCATGTGTGTGGAATATGGCAAATGTGGGATAATTTAATTTTGCACAGTCCTCCCTTTAGCCAGCCTCCACACCTACTTGCACACCATTGTTTTCTTTCTTTTTGGTGCTACATGTTCCATTAAGGCCCATGCCCAAGCAGAGAAAACATGTAGCACCCCTCACTCCTTTTGGTATATGCAAAACTCAAATGGAGGTGCGTAAGCCCAAGAAACTTACGCATCATTCTTATTCCCCCTTTTATCCTCTTAAGTCACAATTTCCCTCCTTACCTTAATGCACACAACACTATATCAGCATGGCACAAATTCTTTGTGTTGGCTTCTCAAAATGTGTCTCAATGCATCTTCAACGCTAGCATGGCGGTCACCATACACCAGGCCCCTCTTATTTAATTATTCACGCACAAGATACTAAAAGAAAACCTTACGCTGGCCATTGACTTATATGGTAGCCTATATTAAAGGAATATGCACCTCCATTTTACATTTGCATGAACTAGAAACCTCCTTTGGCTGTAGGCATTCATACCCTTCCACTTAGAATGTGGATCTCCTCATTAGCGAGAGTATGTAAAACATCACATTTAACCACATCATAATCTTCAATTTAGCTAGAAAAGTCAAAGGTGATTTTAAGGATCGCAAGGAACTACAGAGCAAGAGCACTGAGAACCAGGGAGTCTAGTGGAATCCAATGCTTCTTTCTTCTGAATGCACTCCATACATTTGCCCCAAACATATGCTAATATTCCAAAAATGAAGATGTATTCAAATACATAGCTATGCGTCGACTTTTCTTCGCATTTAATTCTTCATTTGACTTACTTGCCACCTAATGCATATTCTTTGCATTAAATAGTGAGATGTTCATTTGATTTGCAATGTGCCTTTTGTTACTAGTATCTGCAATTCATATGCTGGTGTGTTTGATCTATATTTGAAGTGGACTGGTAGCTCAATTCTTTGCAGACTTCTAGCATCTTCTTGTTCGTAACAATCTTTTAGTAATGTGCAACACTCCTTGAATGATGCACAGCCATATGGGGATATGCATGGCCTCATTCAAAATGTATGCTGCTTGTCCTCGAAAAAACTTGGGACACTTTGCACTCCCTGCGTAGACCCCTGTCTTATGTGTTGCCACCCCAAACTATGCTGGCTCCTCTATTTTACATGCTAGTCTCCTTTCATTTGCATCCTCCATCTATTTCACTGGATTTTACATAAAATGTTGGTTGTGATTAGCTTGTGCAAGGACTCACGCATAGCTTCCCCATTCAAAATTGTGAGCTCAACCCTTTAAAAATTTGTGCCAGGCTCCTCTACTTTGTACATTGGTAGCCTTGCAATACTTTGGTAGCATCCTTTAATTTACCTTTGCACGTCATCTCCTTCTGTTGGCATTTTACGCTAGTTATACTTGGTGTTTGTGAAGCACTACATAGTGTGTATAAGATTCATCAATCATTTCTACATTCTCATCATCGAAAAAGAGCCAGTGGTTATGGCCTTTTACAAGGCTAACATAGTGCTCATAATTTGGACCACTACCAATATGAACCACAACTGCAAAAAGTGAATATCCTTGATCTTCATTCACTTTTTGCTTCTTGCAAGCTGTAGCATTTGTCACAAAATAACTTGTCCTCTACATTGAGAGTCTCTATGGAGCTGAATATCCAGTCACACCATAAAAAGAACCTACACACACTTATTGTGCTTAATGTGATACCTTATCCAATTCCAATTTGCCATCTAGACTTTGGTGGGTAACACCAACTCAAATAGTGTGTGCAATGTCTTTCTCTAGACTGGTAAGCATACCAGTAAGGACAAAAATATTTCCAACATATACTGAAGGAATGAGCCACTACATTGACCCAGATCTGCATAAAACATTTGCATCTTTAGCATTCACTTGTCGTAGCTCATTTCAGAAAATATGATGTAATTTACTAGAATCCTGTATTTCTGAGAGTATACAATCTTGTAGTGCCATAACTGTATATGTAAAATGTCTCATAGCTCCTCCTAGTAATCTTGAAATATGATTGCATGTGGTATGGACAAAAACTATGCCAGAGGGCTCAAGAAGTGGTCTCCAAAACTGATGAAAACACTTGATCTGATCTGGCCACCTGACAGGGATACTCTATGATGTACATGCAATCATCTCCCCGAACAATGTCTCCTGACTATATCAAGACTGGGAGCTTTTAATTGTTGAAAATGGCACTCTCAAACTATTGCTTGCAAATGACTGACAGATTTACGAAAATTGCAAATAGAATGGGCCTGGCAAACTGAGTTAATAGATTGGCAGAAGACCCAAACTAAGACTGGAGATAGTATGTCAACTCTCCAATACAATGCAACAAGAAACTCTTCAAGACCCTTAACTGGTCAAAAGATATTGATGCGCAAAGTTGACCTCCGAAAAAATATTTCCAAGTACACTCAGAAAACAATAGGAAACTACGAATAGAACGACTTATGAAAATTGACTTAACGGATTGATCAAGATCTCAAACTGAAAACATAAGTTCTCTATTAGGATTACAAAGCGAGGCAGCAATCAGAAAGCTCATCAGATCAATTGGCCAAAAGTTAATCAACTACAAAGTAGGCCATCTGGAAAAGATAACTAAATGCACTCTATCCAAAATATGACACTTGCAAACGGATTTGATCCTGAAAACTGATCAAATGGATTCGTTAAGAGCTGAAAACGGATAGCCTGATAGAAAAACTTGTCTACAATCCAATCAAATGATTCTTTTTAATTGATCAATCTCTATCCATGAATTGCAGACCTCCAAACAGGGCCTCCGACAAAACTGTCTAACTAATCTTCATCAAAATGTTAGAAACTGCAAACAGAATCAGATTGGCAAATAGCTCAAATAGATTGATCATGACCTAAAAATTCTTATAGTATCACTTTGTCATGATTAGAATATGGGGGAACATTGAATTATCCACTCCACTTAATCTGGTGCAAGTTGCAAGGCTTCAAATTAGGGCATTCATAATTCTACACTTTCACATTTTGGGAAACTTAATTTATTGCAAATAGAATGGCTTGGGAAAACCTATCATATGAACTCATATGAATCTGAAAATGGAAATAGAGATTCTCTGTCATGTCTACCACACCTCAAACCAATCCTTATATTGTGAAACATTATCAGGTTAGAGATGCAAGCATGCAAAGTAGGCTATTTGCTACAACTAGGCAATATGCAGAATGCAGATTTAAGGTGAACACCTTTAAACAACTATCTTCAAAACTTATTGAAACTGACAACTGAAAGCTATGACCCATTCCGCTTACTCCACGATAAGTTTTCAACATGTTCCCCAATTGGTACATCATGAAAATCATCAGGTTGAACATTTTACTTGCACTCAAATAGGCAACTTCGAAAAGTTTTTAGGGGTACTCACCTTGCCTTAGAGAAAATTTTGAATCTGTCACTCCAACTTTGTGCCAAATTTGCATGTACCAATTGAATCTGTTAGAAGCTATATTGGTAGAATGTCAGAAATTGTTGCAAGGATAAAATCTTGTGGAGGATCAAAGATAGAGAATGAAGTGATATGGAAAATTTTGAGGACATTGACTCTTGTATTTAAGCAGACAACACAGATGATTGAACAAGTTATACCTTGTACTAAAAACTTTACAAGAGAGACTCTTCTTGGAAGATTGGAAGCAGCAGAAATGAACTTGAGGGTATTAGGAGACTTACCTAGAATGGAGACAACATTCAATGCTCTTAGCGTTCATCCTACTTTGTCAAGAAGTACTAGTGTGAGTGGAGGTTATGCCAGCAGCAGATCTAGAAATGAAGAAGACAAGAAGATTGAAGAAGGTATTGCCTTACTTGTGAAAAGAGAACCAGATAGTAAGAAAATTTTTAAATGTTGGACTTGTCAAGAATATGGTCATTTTGCATCTAAATGTCCTAAGAGAGTTAACAAGTACATAAATAATTTCAAGCCTAGAAGATCTAAGGAATGATATTATGCTAATGATGAAGATCTTGAAGCTAGTATTGAAAGAACTTTGAGTGAAAGTGATACTGAGAATAATGATGAAATAGGATTTATAGCAATTAAATAAGAGAATCCTGAATTTGATGTTAAGGAAGAAAAAAGCCTTAGTTTCCCAAGTTGAAAAGAAAGCTAATTGGATTATAGACAATGCTTGTTCACATCATATGACTGGAGATATGAAAAAGTTCATAAAGTTTAACAATTATGATGGAGGAGTTGTTAGAGTTGGTAACAATGCACCTTGTTTGATTAAAGGTATATGACCTATTACTCTTGATGGAAAGACTAATACTGATGATGTTTACTTTGTTGATGGATTGAAACATAATCTTTTGAGTGTTGGATAGTTAATTGATAAGGGATATCAAGTTTGGTTTATTGAGAAAACTTGTGTGATAAAGGATAAAGATGAAAATCTAATTGGAACTGGATCTAGAACCAAAGGTAATGTATTTTAGTTGAATCCTACTAAGATGACATGCTTGGTTACTAAGATTGATGATAGTTGGTTATGGCATAGAAGGTTTTGTCATATAAACTTTGATAACATTGTGAAAGTAAGTACTACACTTGCAGTAAGGGATTTGCCTAAAATTATGAAGCCTACTAACATGATTTGCAAAGAATGTGTGATGGCTAAGAAGAAGAGAAGTTCATTTCCTAGTAAGAAGTTCACATCGACAGAGAAGTTGGAGATTGTTCATACAGACTTGAGTGGTCCTACCAGGACTACAGGATTCTATGGAGAAAGGTATTTTATGATTCTTGTTGATGATTTTAAAAGAATGATGTGGATTGCATATCTAAAAGAAAAATCTGAAGCATTTGATAAGTTTAAGATCATTAAGAATAAAGTTGAGGATGAATCTGGAATGAAGATTAAATTATTGAGATCTTATAGAGGTGGTGAATTTACTTCTAGAGAGTTTAACACTTTTTTTGAAGTGAATGGTATTAAGAGACAATTTTCAGCCCCTAGAACACCTGAACAAAATGGTATTGCAGAAAGAAGAAACAGGTCAGTGACTGAAGCGGCAAGAGCTATGTTATTTGAGAATGATTTGGCGAAGACATTCTGGAGAGAAGCAGTGAATACAACAATATATACAATGAACAAAGTACAAATTAGAGCACACATAGACAAGACACCTTATGAATTATGGTTTGGACATGCACCCTTAGTTAAGTATTTTAGAATTTTTGGAAGAAAATGTTATATAAGGAGAGATTATGATATTGGAAAGTTTGATCCTAGAAGTGATGAAGGAATTTTTCTTGGATATTATTTGAAAAGAAAAGCATATAGATGTTACAATAAGAGAAATAAAACTATTGTTTTGAGCACAAATGCTAAAGTTGATTAGAAGTTCAAAATTCAGGAAAGAATGCTTGATTATGAATCTGATGAAGAAGCTCATCCTCAGCCTAACACTGAATCTACTGAATTATTCTATGAAACTGATAGTGAATTATTGAATGAGAGTCCTACAAAAGAAATCGGAGAGGAATCTAGAGAAGAATCTATAGTTGAAACAAGATTTGTGACTATGACACCGAATAGGTATCTATCAAGACATCATCCTGTTGAACAAGTTATTGGATGTTTGGATAGAGGAGTTTTGACTCATAATAAGGTACATTTATGTTTGATTTCTCAAATTGAACCTAAATCTACTAGTGAAGCTTGTGAAGATGAACATTGGATTAATGCTATGAAAGAAGAACTAGATCAGATTGAAAAGAACAAGACATGGGAATTGGTCCCTAGACCTAAAGACAAGAATGTGATTGAAAATAAATGGGTATTCAGAAACAAGATGAATGAACAAGGAGAAGTGGTAAAAAACAAAGCAAGATTGGTATGTAAGGGATACTCACAACAAGAAGGAATTGACCATGAAGAAAATTTTGCACCAGTAGCAAGACTTGAAGTAGTAAGAATGTTTTTGGCTTATGCATCTTTTAAGAAGTTTAAAGTGTATCAGATGGATGTGAAGTCTACATTTCTAAATGGTGAATTGGAAGAAGAAGTCTACATTGAGCAGCCTGAAGGTTTTTCTTTGACTCAAGAAGGAGATATGGTATGTAAACTAAAGAAAGCATTATATGGACTAAAGCAAGCACGTAGAACTTGGTATGCTAGATTGGATAAGTATTTGTTAAAATTGGGATTTACTAAAGGAACAGCTAATAGCAATCTTTACACAAAGGAAATTGAAAATGGTTTGTTGGTTATAGTTATTTTTGTTGATGACATTATCTTTGGAGGAGAAGATGAAGCTAGTGAAAAATTTGCTGATGAAATGAAGACTGAATTTGAAATGAGTATGATTGGTGAGATGAAATACTTTTTGGGATTACAGATAGCATAGAATAATGATGGTATCTTTGTATGTCAGAAAAATTACTTGAATGATTTACTGAAAAGATTTGGAATGGAGAACTGTAAACTAGTTGGAACACCTATGGTTATAGGACCCAAACTATCTAGCAAAGATGAAACACCGATAGTTGAGAAGAAGAAATACAGATCCATGATTGGAGGATTGCTATACTTAACACACACTAGATCAGATATACAACATTCAGTTGGAATGGTAGCAAGATTTCAAGCTAACCCTAGAGAGTCACATTATGTAGTAGTAAAGAGGATACAGAGATATTTAAGAGGCACAATGGACTATGGATTGTGGTATGAAAAATATGACAATTTTACCCTATGTACATATACAGATGCTGATTGAGGAGGTAGTGTTGATGACAAGAAAAGCACCAGTGGTGGAGCCTTTTTTCTTTAAGGAAGATTAGTTTCTTGGCTAAGCAAGAAGTAGAATTGTATTTCACAGAGCATAGTAGAAGTAGAGTATGTAGTAGCAGCAAACAATTGTAACCAGATAATTTGGATGAAGTAAATGTTGAAGGATATTGGAATTAAGTTTGTTGAGCCTATTGTCATTAATTATGACAACACTAGCATAGTTAGTATGTCTAATAATCTTGTATTACATTCTAAGAAAAAGCATATAAAGATCAAATATCATGTTGTAAGAGAGAAATTTGTTGAGAAAGAAGTCATACTAGAGTACATAAGCACAAAGGAATAGATAGCAGACATATTCACTAAGCCTTTGCCTAAGGATACATTTGAGTATCTGAGAGGTATGCTTGGGGTTACGCCCCAGCCTACTTTTGAGTGATGATGCAGTTGGTTGCATCTGTCTAGTGGTATATGAGCCCTATCTTTCTTCTGGATTGGATGTTGGTACTTCCTCTATGGGGGAGTATGTGTATCTAAGCTGAGTCATGAGGACTCTTGTGAATGTATTTTCTGAACAGTGTCTTTTGACATTGAGTTGTTGTTGACATAGTGATGAAATTTCTATCATTGATGTCAATGGGGGAGAAGTGTACATGAAAAGCCACTTGTACCATCTGTTGGAGAGAACTAAATAGGAAAACAAAACAAGATTTTATTTGATGAAGAAGATTTGAAAATGTTTGTCAGAGTAGCAGTGTTGCAGTATTGGATTTTTGGAACATTGGATGTTTTTCATCTATGTTGCCATCAATGCCAATGGGGGATATTGTTAGGAATGAATGCTGAATGCTTGGCAGTCATTTTGTAGTAGTTGTTGTTGCATTCATGACTATGATTGTCATTGATGTCAACACAGTGATCCTCTGGAGACTTGCAGAGAAGGAGACAGTGTTTTGATTAGCGCACATGGGATATTGTAGTTGGAGATATGAAATGTTGAGGTTATACTCTTTCATATGTTATATGTCTATGGTTAAGAGCATAGATAGTAATTATTTTACTCATGAAAGCTATGATCATTTTGGTGGAAGCAGTATTCAGGTAGTGTTCCTGAGTAGCGGTTTTTGGAAATCAAATGATATCTCCTAATCAGGATGGAATCTAGTTTTACGTAGTTAAAGGAAATTTTGAGACACATTGTTAGTGACATGGTTCATAGCACAAACTTTGAAGTCACAGGAGTGAAGAGTTATTGTATCTGGAAGCTGATAGTTTTGTGTAATTTTGATGTAGCGTGTGGTAACTTTTATTTTGTAATTGTGTGCCGACTCATTTATAATTATTTGAGTGTGGTATAAAGGAAGGAATGTTTTTCCTTGTTGATATATGAGAAATTAAGGTGAGCATGGTATGATTGAGTGTGAATGTATGCATGAAGTGAAGAAGAGAGCCTATGAAGTTGTGAAAGTGAAATTGTGAAGGAAGACATGTAAAGTACAAAGATTTGAAAGTGAGATCTGGTGTAGTAGTGAGTGCAGTTTGGCACAATGAGGAGGTAGCATATTTGATATTATTCTACTAAATAATCTTAAGGTCATTTGGATAGTGTGTTCAGTGATCTTACCCTGAAGCTGTTTGGGTAGTGGGTCCTTCTATCTTCCATAACTCCTAACAGGGTTAGAATCTTCTAATAGGGATTCAAAATCTCCTAACAGGGATTTATATGTACTGAATGTATTTCATAAGACTCCTAACAGAGTCCATCCTTTCACAAGGAATATTCATATTAGTGCATCTTTTGTGGGCAGCATTCCCACTGGGGTTTACTCTTTGATCAAGAGGTTCCCTAGTCAACATATCTTGTGTTATTGTGTCATTGTGTATGAATATCTTTCTATGGTTGGTAATTATATTTATTACATGGTTAAATGTTGTTGAAGTTGATAAAAGTTATAATTATCTAATAACTGATTCACCCCCCCCCCCCCCTCTTAGTTATCTTGGTGGACTTTACTTTCTAACAAAAAATAGATTAATTTGCATTCATATTTCATTGCTTTCATCATTTTAAATCCTTCATTTAGGTGTTGCATTGTCATTGATCTTAGTATAATCTAAGAATACCATACTCACACCTACTAGAAGTCAGTAAATCACTTGTTTAGCTTAGTTTCATTTATTTACAGATTTTTATTTTACTAACCTCTAATGTCTTACTTAAGTATTGTGTCTATAGCTACGTAAAAATATCATACACTGATTTATGGCACCCACAGTGGGGCCCTAAAATGGGTTTCCATTCTATTCTATCAAATTTCTATCATTTTTCTTAAACCCACGACCACAAGGTTAATTTTTGCAAGTTTTGTGATAAATTTCTGGGTTGGTTTTCCAGAAATCCAAGTGATGTTTTTATTTGTACATGCACATATCACATGATAAAGATCCAAAATTTATATTTCTAGAAATTTATTTGAGTTATCTTTCATTTTTCATTAGTTTGGATTAATTTCATTTTGATTTGCAAAAGTTATGATTATTTTAGTGAAGACTAGTTAGAACCTGATTTTATGAAATTTGACTGATGTTTTTATTGGTACATGTACATATGACATGATATAGATTTGAAATTTATATTTTTGGAAATTTATTTGAGTTAAATTTCATTTTCCATTGGTTTAGATTAGATTCCTTTTAATTTTCAAAAGTTATGATCATTTTAGTGAAGACTGGCCAAAACATGATTTTATGAAATCCGACTGATATTTTTATTGGTAAATGCACATATGATATGATACAGATCTGAAATTTATATTTTTGGAAAGGTATTTGAGTTATATTTCATTTTCCATTTTTTTAAATTAATTTTTTCTTGATTTTCAAAATTTATGATTGATTTAGTGCATACTGGTCAGAATCTGATTTTTTATGACAAGAAGTTTTTCAATTGTCAAATGACATATTATCTTTGACTAGCCTGATTTTCTACCATGTGGGGTTGAAAAGTTGTGTTTCTTTTTTGATGGATTTTTATAATAGTGGGTCACATGTACAAGAATAGGTAAGTTTTTCATAATAGTGGTTTGCGAGTACAGGTGTAGGTACATCCTGTGGGTACAAAAGATAGAAGACAAATGCTCAAAAATTGCTAAAATAGGTAAAATCTACTAAGCGCGTTGCAAGGATCTTAGGTATTTTGTTGCATCTGAGAACACTTCATTTTTGGATATAAAATGAACCTCTCTTATGTCAAGCTTGTGTGACTTTTTCTACTTTCATATCACAAACTTCAATTTTTGGGCTATAAAATGAACATAGATTTGCTTTCTGCATATCTATTACACATAGTAAACAGGCCCTATGAACACTATTTAGGGATGATCTTGAGAGAGTAAGCTTCATTTTCTTGTTCACATATTTGAATCTCTCCTTGACAAAGGATCCCCTTGTAGGTAGGGAGGATACTGGGATTATCTTGCGTTCTACTAGATTTTTGAGTCTTTAGCTTTTGATTGATGCATTCTCTCTTCGGAGAGATTGATAGACCATAAGTGGTTGACATCATAGATCTTGGTGAGGTAATTTTAGTCTTAGCATGTTAGATTAATCTATCTACTTTGTTTTGGTAATGTGAAGAGGCTAGGGGATTATGCTCTACTTCCTTTTTGGATAGTACCAAAAACCCAGATCCTTGAATCTAATCTAGTCCCCCTATGGTATCTTTTGCAAGTCACCTTTAGAGAGGGTTAATCATAGTGGACATTCCCTTTATTTGGTCAACCACATGGATGGAACCTCAAGCGGTAATAGCCATTTTTTTTGTGGTAGCAACAACTGCTATATAAATGTCCTTGTGGAGGAAATCTTCACAGGTGTGGTCTCTTGTTGGGCTATCAGATCTCCCTAGCAGCTCCTGATTGATTAAATTATTGAACTGTGCCAAAACCCTAGTGCACCTGGATTGGATTTTTCCCTCTTGAGATCACAAAATTTGCAGAGTCGGACCATTACTACAAACCCTAGTGAGGCCAATTTTTCATTTTCTAGGACTATGTGTGTTATTGAAAAACTTTTTGGAACATAACATTCCTAGGGATTAGCACATTAAGTCACTATTGCTTGTTCATGTGCAAGGTTGTTTTTTCCCTTGTTCATTATTTTTGGATGATTGATTGCTTCCCTTTGCTTGCTATTTTGCGTCTTTGCTATCTATTTGGTCGTTGAGAACGAATGATCCTGAACTATTACATGAATCTGCAAACCTGAACAGAGAAAATCTTGCAAACAAATTGGTTCTAAAAATTGAAAAAATTGCAAATCTGAAGCAAAAATCCTTTTTGGTGTCAAAAGTCATCCTGAAATTTCAAAACTTGTATCAAAGCTAAAGTCAAAGTTGTCAAAAAACTCCAATATTTGTTAGAAATCTAGTTTTTACAACCTACTTCTAGATTATGTCAAACAAATCATTGTGTCAAGAATAGAGTAGAAACTAGAACAAATCCATTCATTTTCCTAAAGTGGTCTCTTGAGTCTGATTTAGCCTTCTGATTTATTGATTTGTGTCTTTTTCATCCTGTGTCAAAACCTTGTCAAAATTATCTTCAAATTTTGTCTCCATACAAAAATGGCTAAGTGTTGTGAGCTCGTGTCCACCATCTTTTGGGCATCTACCCATACTACTAGGGCATAGTATCCAACATTTATGTCCAATCAAATCTTCAATCAATCCAATCTTGACAAGGTTGCATCATTCGATCTTCTTGAATCAAGTCATTCTTCAGTTGTCTTCATCTTGCTCTCTTGCTTCACCTAAGATTAATGGTGGAAAACTAGAGCTTCCTCACTCAAGAAATTTGGAGAAGTACCCAATACCTTACCTTTGACTTCTCACATGGATCCAACCTTTGAGAAACTCTATAATTTAGGTCTTTATGAAGATGATAGTCTCAGCAATCTTTGATTAAAAACTAGTTACATACCCCCCCCACTCCATCAATCCAAGGAGGTAATCAACAAAATCTACATCAATCTATACCAGAGAGTCCTAAAACTCCTAACATGTCTCAAGGACATCACTCTCAACATAGTGTGGATCAAGAACCCACACCTTTTGAAATTTCTCGATATCAAAACTATGATGACTTCAAGAAAATGATGAGGCATTTCTTGAGGGAAGATAGAGAAACATACTTCTTAGAGTTATCTCGTCAAGGGGCTAAACTTCCTCCCAAATTTAATGTTGAAGATATCATTATGCATGAGGAAGAAACTCCAATCACAACTATGATGAAACAAATGCATTTCATGTAAGTCAAGCTTAACAAACTCAAAAGAGAAAAGGAACCTAAGGAGTTATCCATGGAGGCCCTATGCCCTTTTCCATTTGATAAAGACTTGTACATGCTACCATTCCCTAAAAGAGTGGAGATGCCTAAATATGATAAGTATGATGGAAACTCTGATCCTCAAGATCATGTCAGAGAATTCTATACTCAATCTATGGATTTCATGCACAAACCAACCTACTTAATGTGTCTTTTCCCTCAATCTCTAGGAGAGTTAGCTATTCATTGGTTCTAAAAAATGCCTCCTACTATCAAAATTTTTGAGGAGTTAATCAAAATATTCTATCAACAATACTCCTACAACATTCAACATCTGATCACCATGATCAACATCTGCAATCTAAAATAGAACTTAGGAGAACCATTCCTGACTTTTCTCAAAAGATGGAGGAAGAAATTTTCTCTATATGCTAGACCTATTCCAAAAATTGAGAAGTTGGAAATCTTCATCAACAATCTTGTTCCAGAGCTCAACTACCATTTGCAAATGCAAAATCATACATCCTTTGATAAAATGGTAGAAAATGCAATCAAAATTGAGAATTTACTAGTCCAAAAGGGAGACATATCTCTTCAAAAAGAAAAGTATGAATTTGGATCTAATTCTAGAGATAAAGGCAAAAACTAGAACAAGAATAAGGGCATTGTCACTGACGGTGTTGTTGATACTATCCATGCCCCATCTAAGGCACCCACTTTCAATCTCACTATTGGCACCCAAGCCATGAAAGCTTCTGAACCTAAAGCAATAGAATCTAACAAGAAGCCATCTGACTACAAACCTTGGGCTACAGATCCTACACATAAGTTTACTCCTCTTGGAGAGACCTTGGAATCCACCATGAAAACTCTGTTGTCCAACAACATCATCTTCTTTCCTGAGATCCGACCATTTGATCCAGAACCTAAACCGAAATGGTGGAAAGAGACCGATTTCTATGACTTCCATCCTAATAAGGTTCATAAAACCAATAACTGTGTTCTCTTGAAACACATCATACAAGACAAAATTGATAATGGAGAAGTCATAATTAACAATCATAAAAGTAATAATGATCATACAACATTCATGGAACCATTTCCAAAACATAATCAAGGAGACTCATCTTCTCAGCCTAATGTGGGTGCTAAAGTCAATTATGCCTACTTTGGAAACAATACTATCATAAATATGGTTGAACCATGCCTATCTGAGCATTGCAATGTCATCCCAATTGTAAGAAAAAATAGAGATAATGAATCAGAAAATGCAGTTACTCGATCACAAGCTCAGGCACATCTACAAGGACAAAATTTTGGTTCATCAAATGTCCCTAAGATGCCTTTCAATCTCTCATTTTCTTTTAAATAGAAGGTTGCCTCTAAATCTTCAAATACTAAAGACATGAGGCCTACTTCCTATACTATTGTCCAACAACTTCAACATACCAATGCAAAAATCTCCATGTTTGAGTTGCTTTGGATATCTCCAGCTCATAGATCCATTCTAGACAAAGCTCTACTTGGATCCAATGTTCATGAAAACCTTGATTTAGATAGATTCTAGACTATGGTTGGTCATCTGATGTCACCATGGTATATCTCCTTTTTAGAGGAAGATGATAACTCCTTGAGTCATTTGCATAACCAGCCCTTGCACATTGAAGTCTTGATCCAAAACCATCATGTCAAACATGCATTGATAGATGGAGGTGTTGGTCTCAACATTTTTTCTTACAGCTTGATCACACAATTTGGATTATCTAAAACTTCCATTGATCCTAAGAAGAAGATAACTATCAAAGCATATGATGAGAAAGAAAGATCTTCCAAAGGAAGTATTGTCTTACCTATCAGAATAGGGTTTGTTATCATAGATACCATATGTCAAGTTCTTGATCTACCTTTGGCTTACAACATCCTTCTAGGGAGACCTTGGATACATGAAATGAAAGCTATTCCTTCCACATACCATCAATCTGTGAAATTTCCTTATGAAGGAGTAGAGGTGACAATTCTAGCTGACCTATATACAACTTGCAATGCTTTGAAAGAAAGTGTTGATAAACTTGTTCCTAATAATAGAGAATCTTCCACTAAGCAAGTAAACATTGCTTCAACCTCTAAAATCGAAGACATTGCTAAAGAAGTCAAAATCAAGGATAATGACATGGAAGAATACACAATGGAACCTATTTTATCTCTCACATATCTCCCATTGTCCCTAAAATTTTATGGACAACCATCTGATAAAGTGAAACCTATAGCTAAAGAATCCCAAGTCATATTCAATGGAAGTTTTGTCACAGAGAAAGTATCTAAAAAAGAGTTTGAGGAAGATGAAGTCATGCTTTCATGGTTGTATAAATATGAATCCCAATCTCAGTCAGTCTAGAAATGTGACTCCACTTCAAACATAATTCCTCAAAAGTCAAATGGACCAAGAGACAAATTGATCACAAAAATGGGATATACAAGAAAAGGACATCTAGGACTACAAGGTAAAGGTCTTTTATCACCTCTTGACCATCATGGCCAAACAAACAAGAATACAATAGGTCTAGGATATAAGAAGAAGCCTTTCTATCTTAGCAAGAAATCCCCACATGTCTTAGAACAGATTGAACCAAAGGAAGAAATAGAAAAATCTAACAGTGATGATTCAGACACCACTGAGGATCTCATTTCTTATGAGCATTTGCCTAAAGAAATAAAAGACCTCCTTGAAGAAAAAGATGATCCAATAAAAAGATGAACCTACTATGGAACAAGAGATAGTTGCACCACAATAACCAACTAATCTCGAAGACAATCAAATAGATAAGGAGGAAGGTGGTATCTATTCTGAGATAGATTCTCATGAGTATGAATTCAAATTAGAATTTGAGGGTAACCCTTCTTTGGGTATTCATCCTGACTTTACTCATGTTCTTAAATTTCCTAGAGGCATAGATGAGGAATCCAATGACTATGAGTGGGGATTCATTCCAAAGGAAGATGAGCTTATCACAAAAAAACATGTTGATGCTATATACCAATATGCACCTAAACCCAATGTAAGTCTAGAGAGAAATAATGAACTTAACAAGTATGATCCACTGATGGTTGAAGTGAACTTCCACAATGACATTGAGCCTATTCACAAATTGAACATCTTAAGTTGTAATATCACCTTTGAACTTGAGCATTGGGTTAGGACTAATGATGACAGATCCATATTCGTAAACACTATTTCCCAATCTTTCCCCACTTTGACTATCCAACATCCTGAACTTCTTGACCAAACTTCAGTGAATCTAAGCCAAGGTATTTATACCTTTCCAAATGACTATGCCCTTTCTTGCTACCTCAATGCAGTTGAGCCTATGAGGACTTCCATTAGTGAGCTGAGCGTTAGCATGGTGGATTCAGACATCAAGTATCTTTGTCAAAAGAATAAGAATACAAATAAAAAGAAAATGAGTTATGAGGGTGAAAACCACTTTGTGATAGTCTCAGAACCTACAAAAGTAAAAATAAAAGACATATCCAAAGGTGAAAACCTCTCTAAGGTGCCTATGGATGCGATATTTGATGTCATTCCAAGTCATTTATAGGACAGATCTCTAGTTCTAATTACGCCCACTTAATCTACCAACTTGGGAACAATAGAAGAACCACAATTGATTCATGTAGCACAATCCTTATCAGAAGAAGAAAAGAAAAAAATTACAACATTCCTAATAGAAATGAAGATCAACTTTGCACGGAAATATTCAAATATGCCAGGGTTGGATCTTGACCTTATAATGCACCATTTATCTAAAACTCTAGGAGCCAAACCTATTAAGCAAAAATTAAGAAAGATGAATCCACATGTTGCACTCTTGGTCAAAGATAAATTAGAGAAAATTATAAAAGCTAGATTCATCCATGTTATTGATTATGCTGAATGGATCTCTAATATTGTACCTATATCAAAACCAGACAAGTCTATAAGAGTATGCATAGATTTTAGAGATGTAAACAAAGCATGCCCTAAGGATGATTTTCCACTACCTAACATTGATATGATAGTGGACATGACTGTGGGCTTCAAGATGTATTCTTTAATGGATGGTTTTTCTAGATATAATCAAATTAAAATTGATCTAGAGGATCAAGAGAAAACTTCTTTCACATGTGCGTGGGGTACCTTCTATTGGAATGTCATGCCATTTGGGCTTAATAATGTAGGTGCTACATATCAAAGAGCTATGACATCTATTTTTCATGACATGATGCATCGAACCATGGAGGATTATGTTGATGATACTTTAGCAAAATCTATGATAAGATATGAACATCTAAATGATTTGAGAAAAATACTAGATCGAATGGAGAAGTTTAGTCTTAGACCGAACCCTAAGAAGTGTGCTTTTGGTGTCACTTTTGGAAAGCTCTTATGCTACATTGTTTCAAAGAAAGGTATTAAAGTTGATCCAGCTAAAGTTAAAGCCATCATGGAGATGCAACCTCCCAAGGACATTAGTCAAATGAGAACATTACAAGGGAGAGTAAAATCTATCAGACGCTTCATATCATAGCTTGCATAATATCACAGCCTTTTACAAAAACATTACATAAAGGTGTGAGTTTTGCATGGAATGAGGAATGTGAAAAGAACTTTAACCATATCAATAAATATCTATAAAATCCTCATATTTTGATGCCTCCTATTTAGGGGAAGCCATTGATCTTATATGTATCCACAATAGAAACATCAGTGGAGGCATTGCTAGCACAACATGATGAGAATAAAAAGGAAAGAGCTATATATTATTAGTAGAACTTTGGTTGCGTATGAGAAGAACTATTATATGATTGAGAAATATTGTCTAGCTCTAATCTTTGCATCACAAAAACTGAGACATTATATGTTATCTCATACCATGCATTTGGTAGCTAAGATTGATCCACTAAAGTACCTACTAAGCAAAGCTACCCTCACAGGTAGATTAGCCAAATGGGTCATGCTCTTAAGTGAATTTGACATTGAATATGTTGAAAGAAAATCTATTAAAGGACAGGTAATTTTTGATCAATTGGCTAAAGCACCTTTGTTTGATGATACACCAATGCAAATGGAATTTCCAGATTCCTCTATCATGAACCTATCTTCTAGATCATGGAATTTATTCTTTGATGGCTCCTATACATAGAATGGATTAGGAGTAGGCATATTGTTCATCACTCCTCAAGGATACTCAATTCCTAAGGCATTTAGAATCAAGTTTCCTTGTACAAACAATATTGTTGAATATAAAGCCCTTCTTAATGGTATAAAAATAGAAATTGAGTGGAGGGTAATAGAATTACACATTCATGGAGACTCACAACTTGTAATACACCAAGTCAATGATGTGTATCAAATGAAAGATGGAAAGCTAATCCCATACAAGAGAATGGTAGATGGTCTAAAGAAATATTTCATACCTATCACCTTTGAACAAATTCCTAGAATAGAGAATAAAGCTGGTGATGCTATGGAAATGCTCTCTACTTTATTATAACAGCCTAAACATGAGTTACGCTATGAGTTCCTGGTAGAAGCACTATCATATCCTACATATGATTCCCTAGAAACCTACATGATCTACACTATTGTTGGTCATGATTCATCTAGATGCAAAAATCTTTTCTCCTATCTCCAAGACCAAATCATTCCCAATACCTTTAACCACCATGAGAAACAATACCTTATCCACAATACATGCTGGTATGTCATCATTGGTAACGATCTATACAAATGAGGTCTGGATGGTACACTACTTAGATGCTTAGAATGGGAAGAGTCTCAACGTGCATTAGAGGAAGTCCATGATGGTATCTATGGTTCACACTCAAATAGTTTAACACTAGCTTGAAAGCTTATTAGGGTTGGGTACTATTGGCCTGAAATGGAGAAAGAGGCTATCAAGTCTTCTAAGAATTGTCAAAAGTGCCAAGTACATGGCAACTTAATTCATGCTCCAAGGAAAGATCTAATTCCCTTTACTACACAATGACCTTTTCACCAATGGGCATTTTATCTTATAGGATCCATACATCCTTATTTTTCTAATGGACATACCCATATAATCACAGCTATAGATTATTTCACAAAATGGGTAGAAGCAGTCCCTTTGACTCAAGCGACCGACAAGAAAATCTATATGTTCATCTTAAACTACATCATATGTCGGTATGGTATTTCACATTATATAGTCACAGATAATGGTGGAAAATTCAAGAATAGAGACTTAGATGACCTATGTGCCAAATTAAAGATTACACAACATTGGTCATCAATCTACTATCCTCAAGGGAATGGACAAGAAGAGATCTTCTAACAAGAATCTATTGAAAATCTTGCATCACACAGTTAGTAAAATAGGAAGAGACTAGCATCTCATGATCAATCTAGCTCTTTGGGCCTACATAAAAAGTATCAAAATTCCCATTGGGGCTACACCATTCACTTTAGTTTATGGGTTTGAAGCAGTACTTCCTATTGAGGTTGAAATCCCATCACTAAGAATCAAAATGCATGGTCTAGTAACTGATGATGACTATAGAGTGTCTAGGTTGCAAGAACTTGAACTACTAGATGAGCATATACAAGTAGCATATGATCATCTCAAATTATATCAGAAGATAATGTCTAGAGGTTACAACAAGAAAGTTAGACATAGAGAATTTTAGGTTGGTGATCTAGTCTTGAGAGAGAATCCCGAAAATCAATCACATAGAGAGTGCAAGGGGAAGTTTGAACCCAATTGGTTGGGTCCCTTTGTAATCACTACTACTTTTGGCTCTTGATCCTATCAACTCTCAATGACTGAAGGAGAATAGCTCTGAGAACCAATCAACATTCTCCATTTGAAGAAATTTTATGCCTAAGGAATTCAATATTAAGAAATGTCCTAAAAAAAATTATAAAAATCTGAAAAAGTCCTAAAAAAATGAAAATCTTGGTGAAAACCTAGCAATAGGTGCCTTGATGATTCACAAAAAGTAAAAAATATAAAAAATACAAAAAAATCAAAAAAATGAAAAATACAAAAAAATGAGAAAAATAAAAAGTGCCTTGGTGAAAACCTGGAAACAAGCACCTTGGTAGAAAAAATAGAACCTCTGCCAAGATGGTGAAAACCCGACAAATGAGCACCACTTATTTTAAAATTCTCCATCTATTAGCGCAATCATGGTCTTTCCTAGCTTTCAGTCTTGCTTTAGTTTGTACATATCTCCTAGTTTGTTTCTGTATTCCTATTTTCAATAAAGTCATTCTATACATCAATCAACTCAAGCATCTGTATCCTATCAATGTTTAAACTTGGGTGCAATCAAAGTAATATCCTATGGCCTCCAGTGTATCTCAGATGTGTCATATCTAGTCAGGGTCCTTTGAAGCTACATCTGAGTTAGTTAGTCAGTCTCCTCTCCAGAAAGGATTTTGCATCTACAACAATGCAATCAAACATCAACACAAACTGAAAATGAACTATTCTTTACATAATTTTATCTCCTTTTATGCTTACTGATTCACATTGATATTTTTTCATATTGTGTCCCTTTGAGCTCTTCGATGATGTCCTTTACAAGATTTAAAGAGTCATGACTAGGGACATAATCTTTTCTTTGTCTTCTACTTGTATGTGAAAATCTAACAACTTTGGAAATTCTAGATTGAAATGGTGTTTGTTTGTAAGAGCTTCTATCTCGTATTGGATGGCCAGGACTACCTTGACCACTGATACCCAAAAAATTCAAGTTTGATCTAACTATTATCTTTTTGAGTGAATTATTACTCCTACTGTGAAACATGATCTTACCTAAGGATGTGGAAGATAAAGGGTTGTTGGCAATTTGGCTAAGCTAAGTACATAGATGTTGTCATTATGGCAACATATGATCCACATGAAGAGTGCAAAGGTCAGAGAGAAAATATAGCAGAGTGCATTGCAAATTTGTCTAAGTGTGAGACAACATTTTCACCAGTGTACCTGAGGATAGTTTTTGTTTGCGATGTTGACTAGAGTAAGTTCGGTGCATGCGCACTTGAAGATAGACTCTATGATGTCTAATGATGACCAATCTCAGAGCGCAAGTCAATACGACATGTATGGAATTAGTTATTAGAGTTTTACCCAACACAGTGTTAAGCCGACAGGATGGTTTTGAAGATAGGATTGGTAAAGAGTTAAGGGATTATCTTATTTATCAAAATAATGTCTTAACAATATAAAGGGATGACATCCTAGATGTTAACCCTTAGATAAACATATATGGAAGATGACCATGTAAAGTTATTATCCTTAATAACTTGTATATATGTAATTGTAAGAAGAAGAAGAGATATGTGGTAATATTGTAATGATATGATGTGAATGTAAAAGTAGTGAAAAGATATTGATGCAAGCAGCATAAGGTTATATACCTTAATCCATTTTGTAATAAGTATACATTGTACATTACTTGTTTTGGCAGTGGGCTCATCTGGTAATCAGATTTTGTATTGACAACTCCTAACAGGGTTGAGGCTTCCAACAAGGCCTATAGTCCCTTAATTAGGATAGATACACTATATGCTTGTAATAGGCTCCTAACAGAGTTAATATCCTTAACATGATACTTTTGATTAGTGGATCTTTGTGGGTACCATCCCCACTAGGGTTTTCCCTTAGCCAGGGTTTCCTCGAAAACATATCATGCGTTATGAGTTCTTTAGTTTTATTGCTATGCATGTTGTTTAGCTCCTTATGTTATGCATGTGTAAAGATAATCTGTTATATCCATATTTTGGCAAAAGATAAAGTTTGTAGAATACTGATTCACCCCCCCTCTTAGTATTCCCTATTTCTAACAATTGGTATCAACTACAAAAGAATCTTGAAGAATCTCTTGAACATATTGATATGCTTACTGATGAAAGAGACACTCTAAAAGGGAAATATGATGATACAAAGAACCTCATTGAGAAACTGAAAAGGAAGTTGGAAGATCTAAAATCTGAAAAGGAATCAGAAATTCTTATTGAAGATTGTGATGACAATTTAGAAAAACAAAATGTGATCCTTAAGCATGAACTAAAGATAGAAAAACTAAAATTAAGTTTGAAAGATGGAAATAGAAAGAATGAAGAAAATCTAAGATCTAAGAATGAAAAGTTGAAGATTGAAAATGAAGAACAAAAATCTAAACTTGAGAAAGTCAATTTGCAGTATGCTGAACTTGAGAAATACAATAAGATTGTGAAAGGTGAACTAACTCAATCCAAACAACAACTTGAAAGGCTATATTCAAATAGTGAGAAGATCAATGCACAAGTATCTTTTGGGAAACCATCCTATGATAAGACTAGACTTGGATTTAACATATTCAGAACAAATGTTGAGAATAAGGAACCAGATCTAAAAATATCTAAAAGTCTAGATGAGAAGAAGTCTGATGAGATCAACAAATTAGAAGAATCACCTAAAGGAGAAGAACCACCTAAGCAAGAAGAATCACCTAAAGGTATGCAAAGAGAATTCAAAGGTAGATGTTTTGGTTGTAATACTATTGGTCATATGAAGAAAGATTGCACAGGTAAACAATTTAAACCTCTTAATGGTTATTGTTATAATTGTCATGGTTTTGGACATAGAGCTATTGAATGTAGAAAACCTAAAGTTATTGAAAACAATTATGGTAGTAGAATGTTTAGGAATACTAACAATGTAGATAATAGACCTACTAAAGATATAAACAGAAGAAATGGAGTAGTATGTTATAGATGCAACAAGGTTGGACACATTGCTAGAAACTATAGATCACAAATCAATCAGCAAGGACCAAGATATGGAAACAATGGAACTATTTGTCAGATATGCAACAAGATTGGACATATAGCAAGATTTTGTAGAATGAACAATGGAGTTTTTTATCCTAACCCTAACCCTAGAAATCATGAAAGAAGAAATGAAGATGCAAGAAATAGATAGAAAGGTTGCTGTAGTAATGCAAATGAAGTGAAGTTTGTTAAAGGCATAGATCAAGGAGACATATTCAATATTGAAGGTACTCAGAAAAGTGAAGTATCAAGTGGTAAAAATGAATCCTTACCTGACCTATCTGTAAGCACTTGATTTATGATAATTACAGTAGATTAGGAACTTAAAATTAGTGTAGAAGTATATTTATGATGAACTAAGTTTTGTGTAGTTAATGTAAGGTAGTTTATGATGTACTGATGCTATGGTTCAGAGTGCAAAAGAAAATATTATGTTTTGCAAGATCACAAGAAGTCTTAAGTTTTTGCAGGTTAACAGAAACAACTTTTTGGAAAGAAGTGGCAAAAGAATTGAATGTGATGTCAGACCTAAGTGAGATTGAAGTAATAAAAGGTTATAATCGATGTTATTTGATTATCAAAGAGAGTTGAAGTGTTTAGGAGAATAAAGAGCAGTGATTGGAAGCATTTTGGAATGATTTGGTGAAGGATTTGAGTGTCGAATCTACGCAAGCCCTAGAATCATGAATTTGAGGTATTTTACTTGGCAGATCTTTGAATCAGTATAAAGAACTAGAAGAAATCATGGATGTCTCTTTAATTCATAATGTCAAAGACAAAAATAGACCTAGAATGAAGAGGGAACTAGTAGAACCCTTGGAAGAAGATAACCCTAGTTTAGCATTATCATCCGTACCAGACAGAGTTTTGCATTTGGAGAATGTGAGAAGTTATCTTGGATGCAAGCTAGAAACCATTAGTGATAGTGATTTTACCAATGAATATCAAAAGATTTACAATCAGGTTATGACATTGAAACAAGGATATGAACATTTGAAAGACAATGAGATTGTTAAGTATGCATTGCAGTATGAATTTGACAATGAAGAATGCACTAAGATTATTTTGAGCAGATTTCACAATGGAAAGTTTTGGCTAGAGGATAGAGTGATAGACATTATAGCTAACTTGATTCATGAAGTCATTGGACTATCTAAAACTGGTGCTATTTCTTTAAATGAAAAGAATATGGGGAAAAAAGTCATGGACAACACAGAATCAACCTATAATGGAAGAGGAATTGTGATTAGTAAGATCACACAACATGATGTTAGATATTTATGCAAGTACCTAACAACTAAGTTTTGTTCAAATTCTAGAGAAGATGACATGGTAGCTAGAATGGTACATGTAGCCTATTTAATGTGCATTGACAAGGTACTAGTTGATATGTGTGGAATTCTGAGAATACAATTGTTTGAAAACTTGGAGAAGATTAAGAAAACTAAGTATGCATAATTTAGATTTTCATCCTTAATCACATACATGTTTTTCCACCTATTGAGAATATTTTCATACACCATTGCAAATGATTGGAATGATGGTCAATCTACTATGGAAAGGATAAATAAAGTATATATGAAACATGTTATTGAAAAAGTGAATGAGAGTGCTATGTTAGTGATGAAGACATTTCAGAAATTAGTAATCAGCAGATCAAGGATTCCACAGTCTATTGTGGAGAAATATAAAGATGATATATGTTTTATGGTTGACACTAACTTTACCTATATTGAAGCAGTGGAACCTAGAACTGAGTTCATAGACCCTCTTGGCTATGAGATATCTAAGATAGAAACAGAAGGATATGTTGGTAGATTACTTAAGTGTAAGTTGGACACTCAGTGAAAAAGGTTTGGAACTTTTGAAGATAATTTCAACTCTCCAAAAGCTATAATTGAGGAGAAGTAGTCTAAGAAGAGAGTTAACAGCACTATAAAGAAAATATTGAAAGATTCAGGATTGACACAACATGATTTTGAGCTAGAAAAGAACACAGTAGGAGCAATCAAAATGAGTGAATAGAAAGAAGTTTTGTCTACCCCACCAATTTTAGTATAGCAAAAAGAACCTCAAGTCAAGGTGAAAGTAGAGGAACCATAGATGGAACAAGAAACAAGCAGACCTACTAGGTCTACCTCCTCCACTCCTAGCAAGAGAATGAAAGAAATTGCTACTAGACCTGGTAAGAGGCAGAAAGTTTTGGTGCCACAAGTTCCTAGGAAAGTTGCAATAATTAAAGATGATGACACTAATTTGGTTAAGAAGAAAGCTTGGAAACCTAAAGTTGAAAATCTTAATGAGAAGATTATTGAAAATGGAGACTTTACCAGAATGAATAAGTACTACAGTCTTTATGATTATTTAGACAGAGTTAACTTGGAGAATGCAATTGTAAAGCACATGGTTTTGGAAAATAAGAAGTTTGACACTATTCAAGGTCAGATACCTGATGACTTGTATAACAAAATTGTAAATAGAAAGAAGAGAGCACAAGAAGAAGACACTTCTATCAGAGAGCATCTAGTAAGAAAGCTTTGTGATGTGAGAGATGATGCACACCTGAAGTAGATAATGAAGGCCTTAAACAACCACCTGAGAACCAAAAGGAGAACCATTCTAATTATGGGAGGTAGATATGAAGAAGTTAACTCTAATACAGAGTAGGCAATAATCAAGGTTATGGTAGAAATTATTGGAGAACCATCAACTGCAATAGATCAAGCAGATGAAGTAGAACAAGAGGATATTTCTTTTCCTCTAGCTATTAGAATTGAAGATGAATCAATGAATGTAGAAGGTAAAAAGGTCACCTTGGATACTGATGACAATGTATTCAAGAATTTAGGAAACATTATTGATAATTTGGTTCTTGATGAACCTAATACAGAAGCAGAGCAGACACAAACCACTGTTGAAGAACCCAAAGCAAGAGAGATTCAAGCACCTATTCATATCAAAGAAGACATTAGTGTTACTCCTGAGACTGGAAACAAGAAGGAAATTGGATCGTTATTTGAGGATTTAGGAAAAGAAGTTGATGATGATGATCAGTTGGAACTGATCACTTCTCTAAATAAGATTATTGACAAGAACCAGAAAGTGAAGAATCTTGAAGGGAGTCTGAAGGAACTAACTGACAAGTTACAAAGCATTGTAACTACATAAATTACAGAGGCAGACCCTTTGGAGAAAGCTAAGAAGGTAATGAGAACTTTTGATGATGAATTCACTAATCTATCTAATATTGCAAAAGTGAGAGCTCAAGCAGCTTATGAAGCTGAAATGCTTTTGAATATTAGTTAGAATATCAAGAATGATATTAATAGTCTTGATATCTATATCAAGGACTTTAGAAAAGCATTTGGGAATAGGAAAATCTTTGTACATGCAGTGTATAAAATCAGAGACCTTAATAGAAGAAGAAGATCAGAAGATGAAGTTGAAAGAAGAAGAAATTCAGAATGAATGTAACTTTCTTTCTAGCCCCAATGTGAAGGTATTAGATATTGAGAAGAAAGTTAGGAAGCTTTATGATGAAATTAGAGTTTTGCAAGATGAAAGGAACAAAAAAATGAGAAGATTTACTCTTTTGAGAGAGCACACTTCTATGAAGTTCTGTGTAATTGAAGAACAGTTGGAAGCATGTCTTTCGGCAAAGGCATCTTTTATGAAATTTAACTTTGAAAACCTTCAAGCATGTCAAATAGCAGCTTATGGACTGAGCACTTTACTCAATGTGGTAGATTCCATTAAGAAATCATGGGAGAAGGAGATAGAAGCAATGAAAGTTGATTTTGCATATTGTGTTGCAAGCCTACTAGCTTTGCAATAAGGAACTAAGGTATAATCTTTTTGTGACACAATTTTGTAGCCCTCCCTACTTTATTTTGTCATTGTTGTCAGAGGGGGAGAGATATAGAGCAAAAAATTGTTGTATATTATATGGATTGATACTCTTAGGGGGATTATTATATTAGAAATTATATTTTGAGGAGTTATAAGGATAGTATATGTATATGTTATACTATGGCCAATTTTGAGACAATTTTGAGATTTTGAGTTGTACACTTAGCCAATTTTCTCATATGTTGCCACCAATGACAAAGGGGGAGATTGTTGGAAATTTGGTTGAGCTGAGTACATAGATGTTTTCATTATGGAAACATATGATCCACATGAAGAGCACAAAGGTTAGAGAGCAAGTATAGCAGAGTGCATTGCAAATTTGTCTAAGTGTGAGATAGCATTTTCACCAGTGTACCTGAGGACAATTTTTGTTTGGAATGTTGATTGGAGTAAGTTCAGTGCATGTGCACTTTAAAATTGACTCTATGATGTCTAATGATGACCAATCTTAGAGCACAAGTTAGTATGGCATGTACGGAATTAGTTATTACAATTTTACCGAAGACAGTGTTAAGCCGACAAGACAGTTTTGAAGACAGGATTGGTAAAGAGTTAAGAGATTATTTTGTTTATCAAAATAATGTCTTAAAAATATAAAGGGACAACATCCTAGATGTTAACCCTTAGATAAACATATATGGAAGCTGACCATGTAAAGTTATTATCCTTAATAACTTGTATATATGTAATTGTAAGAAGAAGAAGAGATATGTGGTAATATTGTAATGATATGATGTGAATGTAAAAGTAGTGAAAAGATATTGATGCAAGAAGCATAAGGTTATATACCTTAATCCATTTTGTAATTCGTATACATTATACATTACTTGTTTTGGCAGTGGGCTCATCTGGTAGTCAGATTTTGTATTGAAAACTCCTAACAGGGTTGAGGCTTCCAACAAGGCCTATAGTCCCTTAATCAGGACTAATACACTATATGCTTGTAATAGACTCCTAACATGGTCAATATCCTTAACAGGATACTTTTGATTAGTGGATCTTTGTGGGTACCATCCCCACAGGGGTTTTCCCTTGGCCAGGGCTTCCTCGAAAACATATCATGTGTTATGAGTTCTTTAGCTTCTTATGTTATGCATGTGTAAAGATAATCTGTTATATCCATATTTTTGCAAAAGATAAAGTTTGTAGAATACTGATTCACCCCCCCCTCTCAGTATTCCCTATTTCTAACAAGGGTCACTACAGGTAATTCACACTTGATGTAGAATGATCTCTTGACTATTTGATGTGTTTGTTATACAAGGCGTATTATGGTCATCACGATGTCTATGTTTTGATGCTTATACAAATTTCTATATCAAAATGGACATGATATTCAGGTCATCCTGGCATTTATGCCTTGGTGTTTCTATCTAATCTGACATTTCAAAAACAAAATCAATATTCATATGTCCATGGTTGTCTAGCCGGTGGGCGTTGTATTGATTCTTGCACATACAAATCAATATTCATATGTCTATGGTTTTCTAACTAGTGGTAATTGTGTTGATTTATTCGGTTACCTAAAAATTCAATGATGAAAATGACCGACACATGATCAGTGACTAGGTCCATGCATGATTGCATGGTCTCACAAATTGCTTGAACACTTAAACAATTCTTCAAAAACAAAAATGCTAAACATGACACAAGGACTAAGTATTGTATGAAGGTCCCTTTAATGAAACAACAAGTAGAATCCATTTTGGGGATCAAAATTGAAATCTGAGATTGTTTACTTCATCAAAATTGTGATTTAAAATTTTCAGACCCAGGATGACCGACTGCTTGCATAATCAACCTTCTAAACATCAAAGAAATCCATTTTTCAACTTAACTAATTAGCTTACATCAAACTATCAAAATTTCAACTTGGTCACCCATGGTCAATGCATGGTCAAACCTGGTCAAACTTGGTCTTCTAGACCTCCAAATGATGCAGAACATGTTCTCAAATGTGTATAACCAATTCTCAAATCAATTAACGTGCTTCTAAACCATTTAACACTAACTTTTCTTGTCAAATTTCATTTTTTATCCCCAAGGGGGCATGGTATTGCACATCATTCAAAGTCTTTAAATCTTATTCTATAAATCAAATCTTTCCTCAGTAATCAAGAAAATAACCACGTCTAGTTTTTGATTCATCTAAAGACCTCATCACTTGGGGCACATCACTTGGGGCATATCAGACTCATCAAGATCCATATCAATCTGGTATTCTCTATCTTGTAAACTATATTAGCTTTTTGTAACCATCGGTTCATTAGCGTCATTTCCTTGGTTCTTCATAACTAAAGGGTTCAGATGTGATACTGATATTGATTCCATTGGACAATAAGATTTGGAATCAGGTCACTCACTTCTTCATAATCATAAGGTTCAAAATCAGACATTTTGATGCTTTTTCATAATCACCAGTTCATTGTTGCTATAGTTAACATTATCCTTGGTCAATCAGGATGTAAACCTAACATCTTCAAATCTTTCAATCAGTTTCTATCTTGGAATTGGTTAATCTTTCAAATCAAATCAGTTTCATACATCTTTATAAAAAATAGACTATCTTTGAACCACTATGTTTCACACAGTAATTCAAAGAGGGGCAAAATGTAATACCCCAAAAATGGGCTATAGGTTCATTAACCTCTTACATCCTCAAATTGATCAAAATTGACATCAAAGTCCTAACCTAAGGCACATCTGCACATTAGTTTATCAAAAACCTAATTGATTAACTTAATTCTGCATCGGGGAATATTCCTTATTTATCCTAATATTAATTATATTTAATTGAATATTATTTGGCGATAAATGTCATTATTTATCCTAAAGTTGATTAATTGAATATGATGAATATTTAATTAATTAATTTAATTCATTACTTAATTATTTAATTAGATTTAATTACATTTATTCCTAATTAATATTGTTTTTATTTTGACAATAAACCAAAATTCCTACAAACAATCAATTGAATATTTATTTAATTGATTTAAAATCAAAGTTGTCAAATTTAATAATTTAATTGGAATAAAGTTTAATTTAATAATTGATTAACCCATAAATCAATTATTTTAAATTCAAAACTAGTTAAGTGGAGAATAAATCACTTTATTTTTAAATTAATTCATATTAAATCATGCACAACCAAAAAAGCAGTTAACTTTAAATCAATTTTTATTTTCAATTTGTTAAATTTCTAAACTCAACATCTGATGATGAGTTGAAAAAAACTAAACTCTATTTTGAGATAAAAACTACTTTTGCATGATTTTATGAGTTTATTTATTCTTAATTTCTTGTTAACTCAAAAATCAACCTGAGTTTATCAAGAGTGATTTATGGCTTTTCTCAATGCATCCTCAAACCTTGGATTTCTATAAAAACAAGGCTCGGGTCTTCACAATTCATATTATATCCCTCAAGCTTTCAATTCATCTCATATCTCTTGAATTTGCACAATTACTCTGGTGAATTTACAACTGAAGAACAAAGCTTTTGCGACAGATAATTTTGTGAGATCATTTCATAGTTTTTCATAGCTTTTGCATACTTTTGAATTCATCTTCATAGAATTGTTAGATTAATTGCATATCATTTCAATTCATTCTAGATTAGTTTCATATCAAGTTTTTCATCTAATTGCATCAAAAATCCCAAAAAAAAAGATTAATTTGCATTCATATTTCATTACTTTCATCATTTTAAATCCTTCGTTTAGGTGTTGTATTGTCATTGATCTCAGTCTAATCTAAGAATACCATACTCGCACCTACTAGAAGGTAGTAAATCTTCTAGTTAGCTTAGTTTAATTTATTTACAGATTTTGATTTTGCTAGCCTTTAATGTTTTACTGAAGTATTGTGTCTATAGTTAGGTACAATTTTCACACACACAACTATCAGCTCCAACAGGAACAAACCTTCCCTCTAATACCACCGGATGTAGTCAAGGATGGTGGATCCAATGAAGGATACTCCAAACCTTGTAACCAACAGAATTACACAGTGGAATACTCAACAATGCAACACAAAGTAATTGTTTAACTCTAATTTTCATTAACATGCCTGGGTGTAAGTCCTTCTGGGATAGGGCCAATTACAATCAGAAAATAATTTTGCAAGATCCACAACTAGATCCAATACAAACTTAGCTAGTTTATTTTTGAAGACAATTAGAAGGTGATGGAAACCCTAAGGAAGATCTAAACTTGAGCTCGCAAGCCTCCAAGAAATCTCCTTGTTCCCAAGTATACAAACCCCTAGCTCTACTACAAACAACTATCAGATAACAATCTGATTTGCTAGATCATGCAAGATCTTTTCCACAACTTCAGTTTTCAAGATTCACATCTAATATCCCAAATCTTCTAAGTCATGTTTCTAAATATTTACCCAAGCACTCCTTAAATACTACTCATCAGCCACAAGTTAGCAAGATGAAACCCTTAACTCCTCCTAACAAATATTAAATGCTATACAAGTTGGCTTACACATTTTATTCAAACATTTAATTCAGCATATCAACCTATAACAATAGCTACCAATAATAAATGCACCAATTTAGCCCAACAAATGACATAGAACTCTAGTCAGTAATCCAGAACTACAGAGCAACAGTGAATTAACCAAGCACGTAAGACATCACCGAGCACCAGTGTCAATTGAGAACCATAGGCATGACCGAGTAACACTTTCATCGAGTGCCACAGATTACTGACTCCCTTCAGTGACCGAGCTTCCTTCAATGACCAAGACCGTTGGTCAAGGCTACCACCGAGTAACACCGGCCAAAATACCAACACACCATGCAGTTTCACCAAGGTCAAGAATGCCCCTGCCTTAACATTGGATGCCCTTGCATCACCTCTATAGCCTAAACTTTGGTCTTTTAAATAGTCTTGGTTCTTCAAAAGATTTTACACTCCAAGAGATACCAATATGCTTATGACTAATGTTAAGGAGTGGTTAATTCCAAATATGGGAAATCTATACACAATTGGACCAACTATAGGGACAAGACTACCCTCTTCACTTTTGGCTCTACAAAACCAGGTGGGAACACCTGATCCAAAAAATTCAACTCTATTCTTCACTTAATACTAGATCTTACAACAGATGATAGTGAGAAAGTACTAAATAACAACCTATTATTCATTGACTCTCCATCACTGGGTAGAACAATTTATATAAAGTAAATAAAAAGTAAAAGACTAGTATTGATTTTATGTTTTAGGATTACAAGATCTTTATCATTCCCCACAAAGAAAAGATAGGAAAATACAGGCCAGTACCCTATCCATTGGGCAAAATATCAGAAGATAGAATGAATACAAAGATGTTTTGAAAAGAATTGGTCTTTAAACATAAATACAAACACCCCAACTCTTTCCTACTTATAGAAAATCCTCAAACAGATTCAGTAAACATGTATCCCACCTTGAAAAAAATTTAATCCAATCCTAGATTAGAACTCAAAGTCAAATACATACATATAAATCTTAGAAAGATTTAAAGATTCACAAAATAAACTCAAAGGAGAGACAAAGATTTGATATTTGTATTAAGTATAACCTTGAACATTTTATACATCATATTCTGAATAGTAAGCTTGCAAAATAGTAGTAGCAACCTATACTTCTCTTTTTCTTTGATAAAAATGATACAAAAAGTTACAATCCTCGACTGAGGACTAGGGTTTCAAAATCTCTATCTTTTTAACACCTAAACTCTCAATGCCTAGAATGATCATGGAAAATCCTTTATATACAATGAAATGAAACAAGCTACCAATCATTCTAGGGTTTATAAAATTCCTACCCTAAAAAATTTACAACAACCCTATTAGGTTTAAAATAAATACACTAATCAAATAGGTGAGATATTTCATGGATGAGCTTCCTTGCTTTATGTCTTCAATGTTGTCCTTGGCTTCTTTTAACAAATCTGATTGCAATATCTCTACTATCAATCCTGTAATAAATGCCTTTCTACATCTCAACAACACTGATGGCTCAAAAAGAAACCACTTTTTCTTGTTTCAAGAGGCTGGCAAAGTATTTAGTTTTTCTACATGAGGTATGTACTGATACCTCCACCTATTGTACACCTCTTTGCTTGGTAACTCAAAACTTGCAAATTTTGCATTTTTGGCAGACAACTATCCCCAGCTGACTTCCAATAGACTAATCTCCCGCTGAATAAAATCAAACTTAGATTTAGCAGAAATCAAAGTCTCAATAGTATGAATAAAGAATAAAGTGTTCTCTAAGGTCAAAATGCTAGTCATCCTAGCATAGAAATCATCATCAATTTGTGCTCGCCACTTGATTAATTATTTGAGATCACCATTCTTCTTGAAAAACCCTGGGATCAAGTCACAATAGGGAAGTGTCAATTAATTCTTCATCAGATTTGATTTTCTCACAAAATCACCTAAGATTATGTCATGCTCGAATAACTTCTTCACATTCTGGTGTAATGCCTTAATCAATGGATCAGTATCATTTTGGGATTTAGAAAATAATTTGAACAATCTCACATTTGGAGATCTCTCAATCCATTTCTTTAAAATTGGTTCAAATTCATTCTTGTATTTATCCAATGAGGTGAGTAATAATTTTAGCCTTATGGCATGATCAAACAAGATAGTGGGATTCAAATTTGTAGCAAACTACATAATAGCTTCTATTACCTTGTCTTCATATTCTTACTTCAATAGGATTTTATCTTTCACATACTCTTCCCTTATCCTATCCAATTCTTTCCTCTTCCTCTTGAAGTGATTGGTTTCCTCCAGTAATTGTTGCTTTTCCCAACCGAGTCTTGCATCTAAATGTGTCTCTAGGTAGGCAGATGGTGGAAACTCAATGATAGGACAAGAGGATGAAGACATTGCATGTTTGTTAGCTATCATTAGTTGTGGTGACCTATGATCCTGTAGTCCTGATAACTCAACAATCAACTTGTCCTTTTGAATTAGCTCTATCTTGAGCTCATTGTAAGAATTGAGAATAGTTTCAAATTTGAGCCTTAGCTCCTCCTTTTCTTGAGCATCTTTCTCTGCCACTTTGACATTGAATTTGGTAGTTTCCAAAATTAGGTTTGAAGCTTCTACACCAAAAGTCTCACCTACTCTTTGTACCAACAGATTTCTTGCATATTATATAAAGAGCCTCTCTTTTTCCTTTGTCTTCTTCCCTCTTAAGGGACCATATTACCAAGGCTACATGATCTTCTAAAAAAGCAATTCTCCTAGCAGCTTGTTGGGTCTATTCTATAGTAGCAAGAGTCTTTACCTAGCTCTTCTTGACTTGATCAAAGACTATTGCATCAACAATATCCCACTCTAGCTGAATCAGCACCCCTACAATATGAACCATAGCCCTCCCCTCCTCAGGAGTAATCTTTTCAAACTACCTCATCATTTCTCCCTTGGTCTCAGTCTCTATCTTAGTGATGTCCCTATCAGGGAACTCTTCTTTCTTCTTCTCACATATCTCTTTCAACTGATTTATTTTCATTATCCATAAGAATTGGAAGAATGCCCTAGTCCTAAAAAATTTATCATCGGCAACAAAAGAATCACTAGCTTTTTTTAAAATAGGTTTCATTTTTTGAGCCTCAAATTCAGCAATAGTAAGATCCATGGCCACCTCCTTGGGTGCCTCTAGCATTCCTTCTTACAACTCATCATTGGAAAAAAATTTTTTTCCCTCATTACTCATCTATACCAACTGTTCTACTACCCCATGTTCATCTAAATATAAGAGGGATTGGGAGGGAGAGTATGCATTTTTTTTTTATCCTGACCCCTCTTGTCTTTACCTCTTTGGAGAGCATCCTTCCATTGCTGGATCATTCATAGGCCTCTTCCCCCTAGAAGTAAAAGCAATATCCTCACTTCTTTGTTGTGGTGGTAAGAGAATAGTGTACCCACTTCTCTTCTGCATTATGTAATGTCCTCACATTATTCTTTTGGTCTAATTAATCTTAGTAACTCCCTTGGTATTCTAGGATTATCGAAGAATAACAGTGTCCTAAGTCTTGAAGCAAAATCCCTGTCAAAGGCAATAAAATTGGCATCAAATCTATCCCATGACAAAGCTATGGTCCACAATTGGACTAGAAGGGTTTCTCCATTTCTCTCCTTCACAATGTTGACTATTGAGCTAAAAAAATTCTCACCCATGTACAAGAACATATGCATAAGCATTGAATACCACCCAAATGACCTACTAACCTTCATATTCTTTATTCCCATTAATCCTTCATGGATCAGGTCAGCCAAGTGAGAGGCAAAGTAAAAAAATTAATGCTAATTAGAGATGTAGTGATTGTACCATCATGAACATATATGGTATTGGCATATGAGTGGCCTCATCATGCCTTATGATTAAAGTCAAAGACTTGTAGAAACCCTATGCTCTCTTACTGAATAAATCCATCCTGAAGGGCTCTGGTGTACTTGGGCTGATGACACACATGGATCCAATCTAGTCTAAGAAATCCCTCACAGGCCCTACCCTTAAATAATCCCTCTGAGCTTCATATATCTCTGTGAATTCTATAAAATATATGTTCTCCAACCCAACAAAAGGGTCATTTAATGAGAAGACCTCCCTAATCTCATCTTCTATGATACTAATCAAATTATTTCCATTTACATCCTTGACACACTTTGTCATAGGATCATAGTACTTAGCAATTTGAATTAATAATTCTACATCCGTAAAAACTCCAGGCACTACCAATTTCCCAATATCAAATTGCCAAATGTTGCTGAGGGAGGCACAAAAATTCCTTTGTGAGTAAGCTACTTTGAAAAAAATGAGGCCATCATGATCTTCACCCACCCTAGCATCTCATCCAATTCCCTCTATCATGGAGCCCACTATTGACATAATCCCTAGGGTTCCTCGGGACCAATTCTTTTAATCTAGTTGCCTCATTGTCTAAATGCGGTAGCAATTGCATTAAGTCATCAAAGATAGCCTTGTCTTTATAATATATCTTCCTAGATAGTCCTCTCTTTGGCACCAGTTTAAACAAGGTTTTCTAGAACAATATATAAATACCTAAGAAAAAAACCCTAAAAATATCAACAAGCAACATGATTCTTCCCACAATTCCTTCACAAACTTCAAAAAATTTTGGAATTCAAAAAATTATGACCTACCAAGCACCTGAAAAAACTTTTCTTGATATCACTCCAAAGGAAAATCCAGTTCCCCAAAATGCTTATGAGAGTGGTAAAGAGAAACAATGATCAAATTCTGATATATAATGCTACCAACCATTTATAATTCATCCACACGTAGCTTATTAAGTTTACCATTACTGAAAACTGGTGGCCTTATCATTCACAAGATGTGAACAATGTCAGAGAGCAAAAATTTGAATTCAGACCATTATATTGTTTCCCTTTTGTCACATTGGATGATCAGCAAAAATAGTAGCGCAACCCTCTTTTTACTTTTCCCAAACAAGTTCCCAGCTGTTGAGAATAGTTCAAATTAACCATGTGGGGAAAGAAACAACTTAACTTTGCCTTGATCGGAGTGGATAGGTGTCATCTTGTTGCTAAAGTGTAGGTGAAGAATTCAAGCATCTTCCTTCAATGGTGTAATGACAACCGCAGGTTTCTTTCCAACTCATAGCACTTTATCTTTTCCCAAAGCAATGACCCCACCTTTCCCTTTGAAAACTTTATCAAATCAGGAAATGCCATGTTAGATAGATCAATAGGTGGAAAAACCTAACTTTCACCTCAGTGTCAAGTATACTAACAACTTGACATGTCATTTCTACCTTTGGCCAATAAAAAATGAACCTATCAGCATGACCTGGTGATAGAGGACGCACCTTTCAGTCCTCATCTTCAAACAAGATCAATGATCATCGCTATACCGTGACCTTAAAGATCATGCACTTTATCCTAGTGGTATAGCGACAACCATGATATGTTATCAAACCTTAACCATCTGAGAAGGCCGACCCTACTATAACATTTTAGTTATCTTTCTGTCGAATCAAAAGATGCCACATTTACAAGGACACGTGGGCGGGCCCTCTCTCCATTTCTTCTTTAATATCAAATATCCTATCAACCACCACATCACATTGATTTCAACCAATCAAAAACACACATGTTAGAGTGAAATGGCAATTCAAGGCCCCACTCACCATCTCTTCCATCATATAGCATTGAATGATCATCTATATCATGAAGCTTAAATACTTGACATTTTCCATCAGTGGTATAATGACAATTGTAAGATCATATTGTGCTTTATCCTTTGAAAAGTCTGACCCCACAACTGTTACATCACCTAGGACATGTGTCAACCTAGAAAACATGCCACTGAGACTATCATGTCAAAAATCCTACTGCTATCAGTAAAGCTTTATTGGACATTTGTCGCTATACCGCGATGCTTAAAAAGGAATCATCTTGACCCAACGTTATAACGAAAACTATTGATGCACTACTTGGTTTAATTGCCAACACAACAGCAAAGACGGGCCTGCCGAGACAGATGTCCACTTGGGGCTAGATTACATGTCAGAGATTTTGACAATGGGGAGCCTTGAGATTTAACAACAACCACTCATTTTAAAGGGTGTATCACTTAGGAAAATTTACGGGGAACTTAGGCTTTGTGAGAAATATTAAAAAGGGGTCTTGTTCGATAACCTAACAACATAAAATGTAAAGTGGTCAATAAAAAGGGGTTGAAAATAGTACATGCATATTTGGAGAGTTAGTGAGCCAAAAAGTAACATGAAATTAGAACAAGGCCTAAAACTAGCTAGGGCTTCCAACAAACCTAGGGTTTTAACCTTAAAACCTTACCATCAGGTCTAAGAACTGGATTTTTTCAAAATTTTTGCATGAGGATGAGAAATTTTAGAATACTACCAATAGTGGCTCATGCTCAAGGATGTGTATCTCCTACAAATACAAAAAGAAAACTAGAATCTCCTGGAAGAGAAGACTAGAACAAAATTTCAACTGGGAAATAGAAATGCACAAAAAAAACCCTAAATCTAAACCTACACAGGGACTCAGGACAATATTTAAGAGAAGTAAAAAGTTTAGAACTGACCATGAATTAGCAATTCCATGAGCTCTCCTGTTAGATTCTTCAACAAATAAGAATTTGTTCCCAATTTTTATTCAATGATATATGGTCCTAACCAGATGGGGTCAAATTTCTCATGCTTTCCTTTATCTTTCAATCTTGCATTCCACATCAGGACCAAATCACCACTTGCAAAATTTCTCTGAGTAGTCCTTTTGTCATATGGGACTTTGCACTGGGCCTGCATCTTCTCATTTTTATCATGTGCATCATTTCTTACCTCACTCAATTGAGTCAAATCATTTATTTTGACATTCATATCCTCCTCCACATCATCATCATATGCTTGTATGAACTGCTACATCTATATTAGATTATTCTGGGGTAATCTTGCATTAATCCCATATACCAAGTCAAAAGGAGCACATCCTATTGTTTTCTTTATTGTAACCCTATCAGCCCACAAGTCTTGTAACAACTTAGAGTCCTAGGCCCTCTTGTTCTTATGTAATACTGTTTTCAAAATTTTAATCAAACTCTTATTATTGGATTCTACTTAGCCATAACCTTGTGGATGGTAAGGAGATGAATATGAGATTTTTATACCATTCTTTTGACAAAATTCAACAAACTCCTCTGACCTAAAGCACATTGCATTATCAACCACCATGGTTTCTGGGAAACCAAACCTTGTAAGGATATTTTGCATGATAAAATCTATTACTACCTTACTAGTTGTTCTTCTTGAAGGGATTTCTTCAACCCACTTGGTGAGGTAGTCAGTTGCCACAAAGATATAGGAATTCCCTCCAATGGACTTATTAGGGATTTCACCAATGAAATCCATACCCCACTTTTGGAAAGGAGCCTGAATAGTAACAGGTTTGAGAGGCAAGTTTCCACTAAATTTCAATTTCCCTGCAAATCTTTGACAAGGATCACACCTTTTTACAAACTGATGGGTATCTTTGAAAAGTGATGGCCACCAAAATCCTGACTTGATGATCTTGTGGGCTATAGTCTTTTCCATATAGTATCCTCCACAAATCCCATTGTGCATTTCATCCATCAAAAGCTTGTCCTTATCCTAGTCTACACACCTAAGCAAGACACCCTCATTGCTTCTCCACCATAACTCACCACTAATAATTGCATATCTTATGGAATGAAGCTTAATAGTTCTTTTCTTGTTATCATCTAATCTAGGAGGTAAAACCATCTTTTGCAAATATTTGACAATATCCTTGTACCACTCACAACAATCCATGTTACATACAAAAGGTCTTTGATCCTCCTCCAACATGTTTATTTGGTTTACAGTTAGATTTCTTTGAGCCATCAACTTTTCTAGGCCCAACCCTCTTACCAACTTTTTAATGTGAATGTCGACATTAAACTCTTGAATCTTATTGATCCATCTACATCTTCTTCCTAAACCTTCTTGCTGGACCAAGATATCCTTGACTGCGGCACTTGGAACATAGGCAACCACCATGGATCCAACTAGATAACCTCTAAATGTTTTAATAGCCTTTACCAAGGCATAAGCTTGCTTTTCAATAATATCATAGTTCAATTTTTCTGCCTGCAAGGTCTTGCTAAAAAAAGAAATAGGCTGTTCAAAACCATCAACATTTTTCTGTAACAGTACTACTGCAATAGTATGGGCAGATGCAAAGGAAAGGACCTACATAGGTTTGCTATAATCTGGTGCTTTCAAAACTGGGGCATGCTTGATAGCCCTTTTAATATCATTAAAAGCATGTATTGCCTCCACATTCCATTCAACCTTTGCTTCCTTTTTTAACATTCTTGATATGGGAATGCTAATTTTTGCAAAATTTGTAATAAATCTCCTCAAGAAATTGACCTATCCTAAAAAGGACTCAATTCCCTTGATATTCTTTGGTAGAGATAGTTTATCAATAGCTTCCACCCTTTTAGGGTCTATCCTCACTCCATCCTTTGAAACAATATGGCCTAGAAGTTTTCCTTCTACCACACCAAAAACACACTTCTTTGGGTTCAAAGAAACCCCATACTCTAATGCTCTAATGAAAATATTTTCTAGATGTTGGCAATGTTGTTCCTCCTTGGCTGAGAAAGCTGTTAGATCATCTTGATATACCACCATGAATCTATCAATGAAATCTATAAAGGCTACATCCATAGCCCTCTAAAAAGTGGCACCAACATTAGTCAACCCAAAAGGCATCCTTACATAGACATATGTCCCCCATGGGGTTGTAAATGTAGTTTTAAACTACTTGGTGTCCTTAACCATAACCTGATTATAACCAAAAAATCCATCCACCATGGACATCAATTTAGACCCAGTGACCTTCTGTGACATGTTCTCCATATTTGGTAATCCATAGTTATCCTTCATAGAATTTATATTAAGATTTCTAAAATCAACACAAAGCCTAATGTCACCATTCTTTTTTCTGATAGGAACCAAATTTGAAACCCAAGTGGAGTACCTAATAGGCTTGATTATTCCAGCATCCATCATCTTCTTGAGTTCACCTTGCATTTTAGGTGCCAAGGTAGGGTTAACAGGTCTCAACTTCTATCTAAAAGGTTTTGTGCCTTCTTTTAGAGGAATCTCATGTTGAAATATGTCCTCCCTATAAGCTTTGAGATCTTCATAAGACCAAGCAAAAACATGCCTAAATTTTTTGAGAAGATCAATCAAATTTTTTCTAGTTCTTGGGGACAAAAACTTACCTATATAAACCTTCTTGGGGACTATTCTTGTGCCCAAGTTTATTTCTTCAAGCTCATTGGTTTTATCAGTACTAGTAGAAAAACCTTTGTCTTTATTGTCAAATGCCCTTTCAAGAGAAACTAATCCTTTGGGAACTCTATTTGATTTTAACTGCAAAACCTCTTTCCCAAAAATGACATCTTTACCATTCACTGTATCAACATAAGTATTGAAATCCATTTCTTTGTCACCAAAATGAGACTCACATTGGAGAAAACTTAATATGTCTTGGTCATTAGAGAAAACTTGCCAATTCTCTATATTATCAGGGATGGAAGGCCTGGCTTGCACTTCTATATTGGAAATATTTGTAAATCTAACATCTTCAGGTCTAAGGGCCACATTAGCCAATAAGTCTACCATTTTGTTTTGACTTCTTTACATCCAAAAATGTTAAAAGCATTGAAGCTTTCAATTTCATCCCATACTGCATTCCTATACTACTTTAATTTCTAATTTTGTGAAGCATACTTTGATCTAACTTGGGAGACAACTAACTCAGAATCACCCACTACTTTTAAACATTTTATGCCATTCCTTGATGCCAACCTTAGACCTATCAATAGATCTTAATATTCTACAACATTATTTGTGCATGAGAACAGAAAAGTAAAGGATAATTTGAAAGTTTTACCATTTGGAGATATGAGCAATATTCTAGCTCCAGATCCTTCCTTGCTATTGGAACCATCAAAATAAATGGTCCACAAACTATCAAGATCAATCCATCTCTCCTAGCTTTCTGACTTATGTGTATTTTCAACATTCTCATCATTAACTTTACCTTGAACCTTGAAAGCATTCATGTCAGTGTCAAGAAAACAATTCATGGTGTCTTCTTCTTCTTCAATCATATGTGGAGTTCTGAGTTCTCTAGAAACTTTAATGTTCTGCCCCTCCAAGTTGAAAGTGGAAAATGACAAATCACACTGTATGTTGCCTCCCATAGAAGCACTCCACTTTCTTGATATTAACATCCCATATTGGGGAGGAATATCCACTACCAAGACACTCATGGTTAATTGTTTGGTAGGATATGCAGCCAGTCTGTAAGGTAGAGCCTTAATAGTACCCACAACTGGTACTTCCCTTGAATCCATTTCTTGACACCTACCATGAGGTGTGTCCACCTTTAATCCTAATGACTTCATAACCTCAGTAGGCATAACAGTGTTTGATGCTCCAGAGTTAATCATATAATTTTTTAGCAACTTTCCATTTATCTGCAGAGTCAAAAGAAAGGATCAACTGTTCCTGCTATAGTACTAACAACATTTGCATCCAAATAAATTTGGGGAATTTCAAAAACAATCTCCTCATTTCCATTTTCATTTTCGTCATTCGTAGTTTCTACTTGTTTCTCAACCCTTTCTATTTTTTGAGAATCCATGGGTACCACACCATTTACCCAATTTAGGGCCTTTTCCTTATGTTCTTATCTTCTCATCATTTCCAACGAAGAGACTTTGATAGTAATCTATGACAACAATTTTCTCATATCAATTGGAACATATTTTGAATTAGTGACATTTGGCTTCGAATTTACAACTTCTTTATCAATCTCCTGGATGCATATGTCTGTAGGTTTTTTAATATGGACTCCACCCTCCTTCTGCAAAGTTGGAACAACCTCAACTATGGGCTTGGATTTTACCTTATAAAAAATGTTAGGCTTAGAATTTTTCTCTATTTTGACCTTATCAACAACATTAGCATCCTTAGACTTATCCTGTGATGTTTTTACATCTTTGTCTATTTTCTTGATGAAAATTCCAACAGGCTTCTGATTTGGATTACCAACTACTCTATTTCTCAAGTTGTAATTTTTTTTAGCTTGAGTAACCATATCTGTTGTTATCAAGGAAATTTCCTCATCAAAATGTCTTCTCAAAACAATTGTCTCCTTAATTTTCAAAACATTGCATTAGATGTTATCAGGCTCACTATCTTCATCTGAAAAAAATTGTTGATGGTATGATTTAGTTTTGGTCTGAGAATTGAAGACATCCTAATTTTCATCCTCTTTAGTAGAGTCAACCTCATCCCAAACATGGGAGGAAATCATTCCACATCCCTAGTCATCATAAGGTTGTTCCTCATTACATTCTTGCTCTTCTTGTGAAGAAACACTTTGGGATATGACACAATAATTGGGATCATGTGGTGATAGACAAATAATACACCATGGTACATCTTCCACCATGTTCATTGAATTCCTTTGCAATGGATCAGGGGTCCTATCATTTGGTTTATCTTTTCTCTCAGGAGGGATAGGCTTCCCATCTTTCCATTGAGTATTGTATGGGTAGTTTTGCATTCTTGGCAATTTGTTGAAATTATTAAAGGGAGGCTTATCCCCTCCTATAAATTTATTATTTTTGTTCTCACCAGGATTTAAGTCCTTTATTTATTTCAATATTTTCTTTAGGCTATCATCATCCTTAGGTTTTACACTTATAGGTTTTCTTGGATCCTTTCTATTCAACAATTGTCATTTGTTATCTTCCCTTCTCCCCAACTTTCCTAAAATTCTTCAGTTACTCTCTATGTTCACAGCTAGTTTGTAAGCTTCAAAAAGACTCCTTGGGTTTTTATCTTTCAAAAGGTAGCCCATATTAGAATCCAAAGCATTTATATATGTGACAAGACATACTCTATCATCCAATCTGATGACTTGCAAGAGTTTATGCATGGCCTTTTGGAATCTGACATTAAACTCAACAACATCCTCATTGAAATTATTCTTAATGTTATTAAATTCATTTAACATAAAACCCTCATGTGTTTTATCACCATACTATTCCTTGAAACAATTCCTAAGCTGATCCCATGAACCTATGCTACCATGTGGCGAAGCCCTAAACCAATCCCTTGAATCTTTTGTTAGGAATTGTACAAATAATTTCATGATAACATCATCAGGAACAATGTTATAATCTTCAATTACATCAATAAAATTTTTTAGGTTCTCCTCACAAGTGACAAAATTACTTCTAGTGAATTTGGGGAGTTTCTTCCTAATTTCTTCAAGGATGGGGTTAGGATATCCAGAGATGCCAATAAAAAACAACTGTTTGCATCTTTCATGTATAACCCCTGTATTAAAAATACCAGCACCTTGAGATGTAGATGCATTATTATTTTTCATGGTAGAAATTCTGAGTCCTCCTAGTGGGGGAACACCAGTTGTTTGATTTGCTAAATCTGCAACATTTTCCCCTTGTGTAACAATAGAATTAGCAAAGTTAGTGGGTCCTGTAGACCATCTAAGAAAATCATTTTTTTTTCATTTCTAATGCTGAAGCTTCCAACTCTACCTTTTCTAGTTCTTTAGCAAGTAATTCTTGTTCCCTTTTGGCCTTTTCAAGGTCTACTTACAATCTTAAAGTGGAATCTATGGGACATTTAGGGCCTACTGGCTCATTAATTGAGATGTCTACTACTTTCTTCTTTCCCTTATCCCTTGGATTCCTTATTTCAAACACTTGTTGGACAATGGGTTGTTCACTTGTTTGTTCAGAAATGGGAACATAATTTACAGCTTCTAAATTTAGCAGTTGTCTTTTTAATTGGTCAGCCCTAATCATGGCATGCCTAATTTTTTCTTCTCTTTCCTTTTCTCTCTTCTACCTAATAGCTGCTTGTTCATGAATTATCCTTTCCAATTCATATACTTCCTCAAATATCTCTTCAAAATCAGGTAAAGTCATTTTAGATTCAACCTACTATGCTTCAGGCTCTTCTTGTTGATCCTGAGACTCATGGAGGCCTTGGGGAAATGATGAACCAAGGATGAAAGGAGGGATAAAATCTTGTCCACTCCTGCTTTTACTTCTAGATCTTCTCTCCCCTCCATACCGTCTACCAAGGATTATCTTCCTATTGTGGGGTAACCTTTCACCCTCTCTTTCTATGGGGGAATAATAATCCTCATATTGATTTAGGCATAGGTCAACTGCCTCCTCATATTGTGAGTCATTTCCCTCCTGACTAGGAGGAGCAAGACTTTCTTGTCTTGAGTTTTCTTTTTGCTTCCAAGTAAGAGATATGTCATTAGCACTTTTTTCTCTTCTAACCTAACCTCATCTAGATGTGGCTAGAAGCTCACCCTGCAAACCTTCCTCTGGGTGTTCCTTCCTCCAAGACCTTGTATTTTTGAAAGTCATAGTGATATAGTGATGTTTTATTAAGCACTAGTACAAAGATGTTTTAGAGTCACCACCCAAGCTAAATGGGATTTTCTATGATTTTAAACAAATAGGAAGGGTAGGAAAAATTTAAAAAGGAATCAACTCTGTGTATAAGGTAACTAATTGGTTTTGAAAATAAGCAGGCTAGGAGTCTAGCTCAACTTGTACCTATGTTATTTTATACAAATCTTTACAAATTTCCCCAACAGAGTCACCGTCTTGTTGGTTCTTCAAAAGATTTTACACTCCAAGAGATACCAATATGCTTATGACTAATGTTAAGGAGTGGTTAATTCCAAATATGGGAAATCTATAAGCAATTGGACCAACTATAGGGACAAGACTGCCCTCTTCACTTCTAGCTCTAAAAAACAAAGGTGGGTACACCTGATCCAATAAATTCAACTCTATTCTTCACTTAATACTGGATCTTACAATAGATGATAGTGAGAAAGTACTAAATAACAACCTATTATTCATTGAATCTCCATCACTGGGTAGAATAATTTATATAAAGTAAATAAAAAGTAAAAGACTGGTATTGATTTTATGTTTTAGCATTACAAGATGTTGATCATTCCCCACAAAGAAAAGATAGGAAAATATAGGCCAGTGCCCTATCCATTGGGAAAAATATCAGAAGACGGAATGAATACAAATATGTTTTGAAAAGAACTAGTCTTTAAACATAAATACAAACACCCCAACTCTTTCCTACTTATAGAAAATCCTCAAACAGATTTAGTAAACATGTATCCCACCCTGAGCAATATTTAATCCAATCCTAGATCAAAACTCAAAGTCAAATACATACATATGAATCTCAGAAAGATTTAATGATTCACAGAATAAACTCAAAGGAGAGACAAAGATATGATATTTGTATTAAGTATAACCTTGAATGTTTTATACATCATAGTCTGAATAGTAAGCTTGCAAAATAGTAGTAGCAACCTATACTTCTTCTCTATTTCTTTCATAAAAATGATACCAAAAGTTACAATCCTCGACTAAGGGCTAGGGTTTCAGAATCTCTATCTTTTTAACACCTAAACTCTTAATGCCTAGAATGATCATGGAAAATCCTTTATATACAAGGAAATGCAACAAGCTACTGATCATTCTAGGGTTTACAAAATTCCTAACCTAAAAAATTTACAACAACCCTATTGGGTTTACAATAAATACACTAATCAAATAGGTGAGATATTTCATGGATGAGCCACCATGCTTTATGTCTTCAATGTTGTCCTCGACTTCTTTTAACAAATCTAATTGCAATATCTATGTTGTCAATCCTATAATAAATGCCTTTCTACATCTCAACAATCCTGATGGCTCAAAAAGCAACTACTTTTACTTATTTCAAGAGGTTGGCAGATTATTTACTTTTTCTACATGAGGTATGTACTAATACCTCCACCTATTGTACACCTCTTTGCTTGGGAACTCAAAACTTGCAAATTTTTCATTTTTGGTAGACAACTATCCCCACCTAACTTCCAATAGACTAATCTCCCATTGAATAAAATCAAACTTAGATTTATCAGAAATCAAAGTCTCAATAGTATGAATAAAGAATAAAGTGTTCTCTAGGGTCAAAATGCTAGTCATCCTAGCAGAGAAATTGTCATCAATTTGTGCTCACCATTTGATTAATTCTTTGAGCTTACCATTCTTCCTAAAAACCCTTGGGATCAAGTCACAACTATGAAGTGTCAATTCCTTCTTCATCAGATTTGATTTTCTCTCAAAATCACCTAAGAGTATGTCATGCTCCACTAACTTCTTCACATTTTGGTGTAATGGCTTGATCAATGGATTAGGATCATTTTGGGATTTATACAATAATTTGAACAATCTCACATTGGGAGATCTCTCAATCCATTTCTTTAAAATTGGTTCAAATTCATTCTTGTATTTATCCAATGAGGTGAGTAATACTTTTAGCCTTCTGGCATGATCAAACAAGATAGTGGGATTCAAATTTGTAGCAAACTACATAACAGCTTATGTTACCTTGTCTTCATATTCTTGCTTCAATAGGATTTTATCTTTCACATACTCTTCCCTTATCCTATCCAATTCTTTCCTCTTCCTCTTGAAGTGATTGGTTTCCTACAACAATTGTTGCTTTTCCCAACCGAGTCTTGCATCTAAATGTGTCTATGGGTAGGCAGATGGTGGAAACTCAATGATAGGACTAGAGGATGATGCCATTGTAGGCTTTTTAGCTATCATCAGTTGTGGTGACCTTTGATCCCATAGTCCTGATAACTCAGCAATCAACTTGTCCTTTTGAATTAGCTCTATCTTGAGCTCATTGTAAGACTTGAGGACAGTTTCAAATTTGAGCCTTAGCTCCTCTTTTTCTTGAGCATCTTTCTCTACCACTTTGACATTGAATTTGGAAATTTCCAAAATTAGGTTTGAAGCTTCTACACTAGAAGTCTCACCACCTCTTTGTACCAACATATTTCTTGCATATTCTATAGAGAGAGTCTCTCTTTCTCCTTTGTCTTCCTCCTTCTTAAGGGACCATATTACCAAGGCTGCATGATCTTCTGAAAAAGAAATTCCCCTAGCAGCTTGTTGGGCCTATTTTGTAGTAGCAAGAGTCTTTACCTTTCTCTTCGTGACTTGATCAAAGTCTGTTGCATCAACAATATCCCACTCTGGTAGAATCAACACCCCTATAGTATGGACCATAGCCCTCCCCTCCTCTGGAGTAATCTTTTCAAACTGCTTCATCATTTCTCCCTTGGTCTTAGTCTCTATCTTTGTGATGTCCCTATCAGGGAACTCATCTTTCTTCTCTTTATAGATCTCTTTGAACTGATTTATTTTCATTCTCCACAAGAATTGGAAGAAATACCTAGTTATAACAAATTTATCATCGGCAACAAAAGAATCACTAGCTTGTTTTAAAATAGGGTCCATTTGTTTACCCTCAAATTCAGCAATAGTAAGATTCATGGCCACCTCCTTGGGTGCCTCTGGCATTCCTTCTTACAACTCATCATTGGAAACAAAATGTTTCCCTCATTCTTCATCTGTACCAACTGTTCTGCTACCCCATGTTCATCTAAATGTAAGGGGGATTGGGAGGGAGAGTATACATTTTGTTCTAATCCTGACCTCTCTTGTCTTTGCCTCTTTGGAGAGGGTCCTTGCATTGCTGGATCATTCATAGGCCTCTTGCCCCTAGAAGTAAAAGGAATATCCTCACTTCTTTGTTGTGGTGGTAAGTGAACAATGTACCCACTTCTCTTCTACATTGTGTAGACTCCCCTTGGGGTCAATTTTACATATCCTGGTTGGCTCAAAATTTTCCTAGTCCTATCAGGGTCTATCTTGTTCACAATAGCCCTCTTTTCATTTACTACATGCATAATGCCTTCAAAATGCTCCATAAGAGCCTCTATCTTTCTTTCCCATGGCTCAAAGCCCTTTAATGGGTCATAAGCTCTATCAAAAAATTTAATGAAATCTACAGTTTTCTTGTAGATCACCCATTTCTCTTTCTTTATTTCTTGAGTTTGGAGGTCAAACTCATTTCTTATTATATCCTCAAGAAAATAAAATTGGTGCTCCATAAGAGCACACCTAATCTTATCTCTAAACATTCCTAATATGAAACCCTCATTATCTGCACATCTTGTTGTAGTTGTAGGCATTCTATAGGGCTGCAATACCTAGTTCAAGTATACCCCTCCTCCCTTAGTAATAACATATTGATGAGAAATTGTAATATTAGGAAAAAAATTCCCTCTTCCTTTACCAGTAAGGGCATTCTCTTGTAGGTCACCAATCTACCTCAGAATTTTAGCATATCCTACCTTTAGTGGGACTTGGTAGGGGAAAATGTAAGGTGCCTTCCTGCAACCATAAACTCTAAAAATTGTAGAAATAGGGTATAATATGATATCCCCAAAATTATGGACAATAGTAATGTCCTGACAGTATTCCTTTGGTCTGATTAATCTCAGTAACTCCCTTGGGATTCTAGGATTGTCAAAGAATAACAGTGTCCTAAGTCTTGAAGCAAAATCCCTATCAAAGGCAATAAAATTGGCATCAACTCTATCCCATGACAAAGTTGTGGTCCACAATTGGACTGGAAGGGTTTCTCCATTTCTCTCCTTCACAATGTTGAATGTTGAGCTGAAAAACTACTCACCCATGTACAGGAACATATGCATAAGCATTGAATACCACCCAAAGTGCCTACTAACCTTCATATTATTTATTCCCATTAATCCTTCATGGATCAAGTCAGCAAAGTGAGAGGAAAAGTTCAAAATTAATGCTAATTGGGGATGTAGTTATTGTACCATCATGAACATATATGGTATTGGCATATGAGTGGCCTCATCATGCCCTAGGATTAAATTCAAAGACTTGTAGAAACCTTGTGCTCTCTTACTAAATAAATCCATCTTGAAGGGCTTTGGTGTACTTGGGCTAATGACACACATGGATCCAATCTGGTCTAAGAAATCTCTTAGAGGCCCTACCCTTAAATAATCCCTCTAAGCTTCATATATCTCTTTGAATTCTATAAAATCTATGTTCTCCAATCCAATAGAAGGGTCATGTAATGAGAAGACCTCCCTAATCTCATCTTTTGTGATACTAATAAAATTATTTCCATTTACATCCTTAACACACTTTGTCATAGGATCTAGCACTTAGAAATTTGAATTAATAATTCTGCATCCATAAAAACTCCAGGGACTACCAACTTCCACTAATAAATTTGGGGCCATTTTGCGATGGCTATGTGTCGCCATTGCGACGGCTATGTGTCGCTATACGGACAGTGATAGACGTCGCAGTTTTTTAGTCGCAAATCACGACGTCTATGGGTTTCCATCGCAATTGCGACGCCCTGCCATCACAATGTCATTGCTTCACCCATTCAGCACCTCCGTCACATTGTGACGGCAAGACGTCACAATTACGACGGTCCTTTGAAGCAATTGCGATGGGCCTGGGCATCGCCAATACGGCACCGCCGTCGCATGTCTTGGGAGGACCGTCGCAATTGCGACAGTCCTCCAAAGCAACTGCGACGGGCCTGGGCATCGCCAATACGGCACCGCCGTCGCATCTCTTGGGAGGGTCGTCGCAATTGTGACGGTCCTGGGTAGAATTTTTAAACAAAAATTATTTAATACATTGCTAATGAACCACATTAATGCTTTTTTCCTTCAACAAATGAGGACAGTCACTCTAAAGACAACATGATAATGTACACTCACTGTAAGTGTACATTATCATGTTGTGTTTACAGTGACTGTCCTTATTCAAGTGGCAATTACACAAGGGACAATCACTGTGAGATGTCCTCATTTGTGACAAGGACAGTCACACATGAGGACATCTCACAGTCACTATCCCTTGTGTAATTGCCACTTGATTGTATTGCTATTCAACCACATTAATGCTTTTCTTCTTCAACAAATGAGGATAGTCACTCTAAATACAACATGATGATGTACACTCACTACAACTGTACATTATCATGTTGTCTTTACAGTGACTGTCCTCATTCAAGTGGCAATTACACAAGTGATGGAGAGTGGTCTGCAGAAGTGGTTAGCAGAGTGCATAGGGTTTCACCAAACACCTATCTCCACTAACCTTGGAGACCAAATAATTGTTCACACACCTTCTCTTTGATGCCCTAGGACATCTCAACTCATAATACAACCCTCTTATTCAGCCCAATATGCTGCTATTACACCATTCCCATCATTTCATCAAGGAACACTTCACTGTTTCTTGCAAATCATCAGCCTTCTCGCACTAGTGCTGCATAGAATAAGTTAGATTTTTATTTTACATGTCAATAACAAGCCTCCCATGAAGTCTGGGCCCTTGGGATTCATGGGAGGTTCATTTATTTAAAGAAAACCTTTGACTGTTACAGAAAATTAGTAGAAACTACCAGTTTATATGTTAGTAGGCGTAAGTACTTCTTCAAAATAGAATTAAAATTGATGCAACAGTGAGTAGAATGTAGTAAATAACCTTTCTAGTTCATAAACATATCATTCAACAATGAAGAATTCAATAAAACATTGAAACAACATTAAAATGAAAGCTAGGACTTACTAGGACTTTTATGACTCTTGACTGGCAAAGTACATTGTTCATTACAATATGCCATTATTGGCCTTAAAATATCCCAGTTGACATGTAGGGTTGCCTTTGATCTTCTGGTTCCATCTTGTTCCAAGGTGTTCCTAGTTGACTTGATAGGTGCCCCTGCACCAACAAGGGATAGTCACTGTGAGATGTCCTCATTTGTGACAAGGACAGTCACACATGAGGACATCTCACAGTGACTGCCCCTTTTGTAATTGCCACTTGAATGTATTGCTATTCAACCACATTAATTCTTTTCTTCTTCAACAAATGAGGACAGTCACTCTAAAGACAACATGATAATGTACACTCATTGCAACTGTACATTATCATGTTGTCTTTACAGTGACTGTCCTCATTCAAGTGGTAATTACACAAGGGACAATCACTGTGAGATGTCCTCATTTGTGACAAGGATAGTCACACATGAGGACATCTCACAGTGACTGCCCCTTGTGTAATTGCCACTTGAATGTATTGCTATTCAACCACATTAATGCTTTTCTTCTTCAACAAATGAGGACAGTCACTCTAAAGATAACATGATAATGTACACTCACTGTAAGGACAGTCACAAATGAGGACATCTCACAGTGACTGTCCCTTGTGTAATTGCCACTTCAATGTATTGGTATTCAACCACATTAATGCTTTTCTTCTTCAACAAATGAGGACAGTCACTCTAAAGACAACATGATAATGTACACTCACTACAACTGTACATTATCATGTTGTCTTTACAGTGACTGTCCTCATTCAAGTGGCAATTACACAAGGGACAGTCACTGTGAGATGTCCTCATTTGTGACAAGGATAGTCACACATGAGGACATCTCACAGTGACTGTCCCTTGTGTAATTGCCACTTGAATGTATTGCTATTCAACCACATTAATGCTTTTCTTCTTCAACAAATGAGGACAGTCACTCTAAAGACAACATGATAATGTACACTCACTATAAGGATAGTCACAAATGAATCTCACAGTGACTGTCTGATGTAGAGGGAAGGGTGGTGGTATCAAATGCACAAGTAGGTTTAGAAATTTCAGAGGTTAGACACTTGGGCTTATTCAACAATCTTAAATACTTCAAGAACTTGACTATCAAGGCTATCCTAAAGGATGGATTTGAGTTTTAAGGCTTCACTTTACTTGGTTTCAAGATTCTGAGACTCTCACTCAATTCCCATATCCCATTTCACCAATGTTCTCACAAACTGGTCACAAAAAGCTTAACAGGCTATCTAAACCCTGCAGCAGACTTAAGAATGGAATAATTCTAACTTTTCTGAAAACATTTGATGAGGTAACAACATTTATGGATACCCTCTTTGGAGTTCAACAACATATCAAAAGTTTTTATACTGTTGCTTTGGACAAACACCCTTGTTCGGCACTGCTACCCTGTTTCAATGCACTAAAATCTACTAAATTTTCAAAGGAAGTATGGGTTAAAGATCTCCTGGCTCCCAACTCCTAGACAGTGTCTAGTTATGTCTCCAATTGCTCAATTCCAAAAGGAATTAGACACAAATGCTCTGCAACTACAAAACCCCAATTTGTTGTCTTCGAACCCTGTCAACTAGGGCTTCCTCAATCTACTGTCTCCACATGACCCTGCAATGAATTGGTGGCAGATTCACCATCAAATGAACATTGTATACTATTCCCAAGCATTAAACATATGCCTTATGTGGACAGATCACCCACTGCTACACCTTAGCACACTTCCAATGTCGTTTTCCACTGTTCTTGTTTGTGATCACACTATTCTCCCACGCGGTTCTACATATATTTAGATTAGAATCATATATTATAGGTTAGCAAATGTCATTCCATGAATTAGGCCTATCAATTCATGGAATGACCTCAATCACCCCTAAACTTCTACTGTAACAGAAAACTAAGATATAGAACGTTGTTTCAAGACAACTTGTGCGATAGCAAACTTAATAGATTGTAACACTCATCAATCTACAATTCGAAGGATAACAAATCTCCCTCAGAGCATATGGAATTCAATCAATTCAAAATGAGATTCAAAATGAATTAGTTTACATAAACTAGATGCTTTATTGCTCACTGTTTCCCCAAAATGGTACACACAGGTTCACTGCAATGTTTGGAAACATAACAAAAGCAAATGAAATGATTAAAGAACACTGTCAAAGCATTTCAATTTCAAACCAAGCCAATAAAGTTTCAAAATAGAAATTGAATTGCAAGAAATAGCAGTCTTGTATTGCTTGTCGAGCACAAATTAATACACCAATCTCCTCTCTGTTTAGTAACAGAGCCTTTATCTAAATATAAAGGATTCTAATATAACTTCTTCTAATAGATTCAACTATCGACCAAGTGTTACAACTCAAAACACAACTAACTAAGAACTAATCTTCAACCAACTTTCGTTGAGTTGAATGTTTAAACTTAACACATACCAAACTAAAACTAGCCATTGGATTTTGAAAGTTCAAAATTCCAACTTACAATTTATTAAATTCTTTAAAACAAAAGACCACTAACTTACTAATTTGGATCTTTTATGATCATTAAACTCTTCTAGACTCCAATTGTAGTGCTTGGACAATCTTAGTCCATTATAATTTGTCTTTAAGTCCTATTAAGGACATTACAATTTAATTGAAGAATTGCTATATTTTACTAACATTATAGGTGCTAAGATCCACCAAGTGATCTGTTGTCCTTGATTAAGCATTCCATCCTCCTGTTTAGCCTTGATGTTCTTTGAAGTCTCCTTTATCTTCGACCATGGATTAAATGTTGGAGGTGCTCCTGCACCACTGTCCCTTGTGTAATTGCCACTTGAATGTATTGCTATTCAACCACATTAATGCTTTTCTTCTTCAACAAATGAGGATAGTCACTCTAAAGACAACATGATAATGTACACTCACTGTAAGGACAGTCACAAATGAGGACATCTCATAGTGACTGTCCCTTGTGTAATTTCCACTTGAATGTATTTCTATTCAACCACATTAATGCTTTTCTTCTTCAACAAATGAGGACAGTCACTCTAAAGACAACATGATAATGTACACTCACTGCAACTGTACATTATCATGTTGTCTTTACAGTGACTGTCCTCATTCAAGTGGCAATTACACAAGGGACAGTCACTGTGAGAACTTCTCATTTTGTGAAATTACACAAGGTACTTTCTTGTCAACATATGTTGTATACTGAACTTGCAACTCTATTCTCTGATTATGCATTATAGTTGGGTGTTTTCTTATGTTGTTTCGTGATTGTTTTGTTGGTATTTTTAGGTAATTCAATGGATCTCATTGATGATATTGATAATGATGATGATGATATTGAAATTGAAGGAGAGATTATGAGGAGGAGAAGACTCCTACCTATTATTGTATTTGTTCTTGCCACCCTTGTCGCGGCCATAGGGGAGTGTATAAAAGAAGGTAGTCAAAAAATGCGTAAGCGCACAAGATATGCAATTCCTTTTTATAAGTGTGTTATCAACTCCAATGAGATGGATTGCCATGACCAAATACGCATGACTAGATGATCTTTCTTTAAACTAGCCAATATTCTAAGGCAAAAAGGAAGCATCAAAGATACAAAATTCCTCACGTTAGAAGAACAATTAGTCATGTTCCTCCATACTCTTGGCCACAATCTGAGGAATCGTAAGATTGCCCATAACTTTGGGCACTCTGGAGAGATAGTAAGCTGATACTTCCACAAGGTCTTGAGGGCTATCTTGGTGCTCCATTCGGATTATTTTATACCCCCTAGTCCAAACACTCCTCGGGAAATTACTGGGAAGGCCCGTTTTGATCCATACTTCAAGGTATATCTCTCAGTGGTTTAAGTTTGTTTAGAGTTTTAATCCTATTATTGTTTGATTAGACCTATGATTTATTTGAGTACAGGATTGTGTGGAAGCAATGGATGGATCCCATATACTAGTCACTGTGGATATCAACTTGCAAGCTAAATATCGCAATAGAAAAGGCAACTTGTCACAAAAAGTTATGGGAGTGTGTTCATTTGATTATAAGTTTCAATACATCCTTGCTGGTTGGGAAGGGTCTGTTGCAGATAGCCATGTTCTAGCTTCAACTCTATCTAGAGCTGATCCATTGGTAGTTCCCCTAGGTTTGTAAAATATGATTATATTAGTGAAGCATACAAAAAATAAGACAACGTTATGACAATGACATTTTGTTTTGTTTAGGTAAATATTATTTGGTCGATGCTGGATATCCTAACGTACCAGGATTTCTCACACCTTATCATTGCACACGCTACCACCTAAAGGATTTTTCAAGAGAAAACCCAATAAACACCTCACATGAGTTGTTTAATCATCGACACTCCTCTCTTAGGAATGTAATAGAGCGTACATTTGGGATATTGAAGCAGCGTTTTCCTATATTGAAGCATGTGACATCTTATCAAATCAAGACACAAACACATATTGTTTTGGCATGTTGCATACTTCACAACTTCATTATGATAGAGGACGGCCTTCCATCTGAGGTAGAATTTGAAGAGGAAGATGGTCATCATGGGATAGATGTACCAGTGCTTGAGACATATGGGTTGAGCCAGCGTGAAAGAGATGATTGGGCCAATTTTTGAGATGAAATAGCAAGAAGGATGTGGGAAGACTATAGATCTCGATCTTAGTCGGTTGAATAACTATTATGGCAATGTTTAAACTAATGTCAGATTTCATAAATTTCACAAACTGATACTATACATTAATAAAAGCCGTTATGCCATATTTAGTGTTGTCATGTTATATTCAATGTTGTTATATTTAATGTTGTCATATTATATTTAATATTCTCATGTTATGTTTAATGTTGCTATATTTTATATTTAATGTTAAGTCATGTTATATTTAATATTGTCATGTTATGTTTAATGTTGCTATATTATATGACAAGGACAGTCACACATGAGGATAGTCACTGTAAAGACAACATGATAATGTGCACTCACTGTAAGATGTCCTCATTTGTGACTGTCCTTACAGTGAGTGCACATTATCATGTTGTCTTTAGAGTGACTGTCCTTATAGTGAGTGTACATTATCATGTTGTCTTGAGAGTGACTGTCCTCATTTGTGACTGTCCTTACAGTGAGTGTACATTATCATGTTGTCTTTAGAGTGACTCTCCTCATTTGTGACTGTCCTTATAGTGAGTGTACATTATCATGTTGTCTTTAGAGTGACTCTCCTCATTTGTGACTGTCCTTACAGTGAGTGTACATTATCATGTTGTGTGTGCATCAGATATGTCTATGGATGGTGACGTTCAAGTTATCCAAGAAACTTCTTCTTCCAAGAAGGTGTTCTGGACAAAAGAGATGGAACACAAGTTGCTAGACTTGCTACAGGAGCAAGTGCAGCTTGGAAAGAAAGCTGAAGGGGGTTTCAAGAAAGAGGCTTGGACAGCCATCGAAAGGAGGTTCAATAATGAGATGAAAATGAAGCTATCGAAGGAAAACTTCAAGAACAAGCTGAAAACTTGGAAAAAAGGGTATAGAGTTATGAAAGACTTGAGGAATACAAGTGGCTTAGCTTGGAATGAGACTACCCAAACTATGGATGCTGATGATAGTGTTTGGGATGAGTTGTTGAAGGTAACATGGTCTTCAAATCTCCTTTTAAGTCGAATATATCTTTTTAAGTAATGAAGGACCAATAATGAATTCAATTGTTATGCCATGATATAGAGAAAGGAATTTAAAAATGCCAGAATGTATAAGAGGCAGCCATTTCAATACTACAATGAATTATCCTATATTGTTGGGAATGACATAGCTGAGGGCACTGTAGCTGCAACAGCTCAAGAGACGGAGGAGGATTTCATTGATGATGAAGATTTCAGTTATCATGGTATGGATAATGCATGTTTTGAGATTGTTGCGGATTTGTCTAATGATGATAACGAATCTATTGATACACCTACATCGAACCAATCTACTACAAGTGGCAAAGATAACCCTTCAACATCGTCAAGGAGGCAAAAGAGGAGGAGGGGAACATTGGCAGGTTTTTTGGATTCGATTTGTGAAGTGATCAAAGATCTGTCTGCAGGCATTACATCAGGCCTTGCACAGCCTCTGAAAGTGGATAAATCATCTAGTTTGAGAAATGAGGTAGCGGAGTTGCATAAAGCACTTAAAGCAATCCCTGGCCTTCGCGACTCTACTATAATTGAAGCATACGAAAAGTTAATGCATGATCCACAATCAGCCGCATTGTTCTTGACAATGGATGAAGGGGAGAGAATCCAATATATGAAATTGAAGTTTGGACTTTAGTTGATCGATGTTTATTAGGTCTTCTGTTTAAAATCAAAACTAATGTTTAAAATCAAAACTAACTAACGTTTCTCTCCATTAAGACTATGTAATGCAGTATGAAGATATTTGATAGAATGAATGGAATGTCATTAGTTTAAGTTGAACTACTAATCCATTTTCAAGTGTTGAGAGTTGTGTTGAAGGGTTGTGCTTGGAAAATTTTATGTTGTCTTTTAGATTTCAAATGCAATTGGTTTCATGTAATTTTGTTAAGTTTTGAGCAAGATATGATAAAAATACCATTGGCTGCCCTAAAAGTTTGTTTTTTCTAAAAGTTACAATTTGAAAATAGGCATGGTATGGCTCTGTACAGTCTGGTACGAACTTGCACATGATTGATAATGTTGATATTGTCTTTTACCTTTCAAAGACAGTTGGTTTCATGAAATTTCATTGGATTTTGATTAAGTTATGGTATTTTTCATGTTGACTGTCCTGACCCTAACTAGGATTTCCAGCGAGAGTAATAAATTCATAACCAGAGTTTCCACGGTTGAAAATTGATTAGGATCTTGTATGTTAGGTTGAAGCACTCCTTCCTTTGCATTATTATTGGTATTAGAGCCAAGATCATGCTAGGATAATCATGTAAACAGTAAAATTACTCTACAGCTGTTCATTTTATGTACTCTTTATGTATCTGATTTGCAGATTTATCCATGACACAAATGAGGACATCTCACAGTGACTGTCCCTTGTGTAATTGCCACTTGAATGAGGACAGTCACTGTAAAGACAACATGATAATGTACACATACAATGAGTGTACATTATCATGTTGTCTTTACAGTGACTGCCCTCATGTTGTATATTCTTCTCTGTAGATGCTACTGTGTGCTAGGGAAATTCTTAGAATTGTTGGTATATTCTTAGAACTTGTTACACCTGGGATATTCTTCTCTGTAGATGCTACTGTGTGCCATGGTCCAAACGGGCCCATAAATGTGGTTGAATAGCAATACATTCAAGTGGAAATTACAAATATTATAATGTATCTATCTAGTCCTCATGACTACTCATGACAGTACAAGTGATATTTTTTTGGGGGTGGGGAAAGGTTCGAGACTTTCAGCTGTATGAAGAATCCTTTCTACCTAATACAAAAATGCACCCCATAAAACATCTGATTGGTTCGAGTATCTTTGAACTATTTGGGTCTATTGACAACATTAGACCAGTGTCTATAGAATGACTAATTTCATGCAAGACAATGGCTCTATCTGACAGAGAGTCCATGCTAGGCTTCATGACTTGATGCATTTTACGTTGCCTTTGGGTGAAGATAGGGAACTGTAACTAGTATCTAGAACTACTTGTGCTAATGAATCGGAGCAAAATTACCTTTGTCCTTGTTGAAATACATGTTGCATATATATATATATATATATATATATATATATATATATATATATATATATATATATATATATATATATATATATATATATATATATATATATATATATCTTGACACGTACATATGTGTTTCTCAATCATGAATTAGGTGTTTGCCTATCAAGCATCAATTTGGTCTCTAGGAATTGTGCACTCTCTCTTACTTTTGAAAAAGCATTTGAGCACTGTGCTAACTAATGAAAACTCTCTATTTTGAGGCCCATAAACTGATCTTTTTACAGAATCTTGACCATAAAAAAAGAGAGTGATGGAACTCAATCCTCTTTGAATGAGGTCCCACCTGCTCTACTTTTGGGTCACCGCACTATATAATGAAAGTGCTCATTATTGGCCACTTCCTTCACTGTTGTTTAGGATATGCTCAAGAGACCTACTACCATTTTTTGGATACTGTCCAAAACAACACCCAAATCAAGGGGAGCAGTATGCAGCACAAGGGGATGGGAATAATATGAAAAAGAGTGAATTTAGTACAATGAGGAGGACAACAGAGATGCCTTTAAAGGGTAAAACAACAAATATAAGATTTTATAATACCATTTCAAATATGATTTGTTTTATTACAAATTAGAAGTATCAGGCTTGTCATGTTCATATTTTTCTTCTTTTCCTACAAACTCCATTTGAAAAGGAACACACCCTTCCTCCATGAGATAACTTTTCCACCAATCCACTTCTGAAGCATTCACAAACCCTATCCACTTTTGGAGAAAGGATCACTAGTTTTACAATGTCTGACCCAGAAGAAAGAGCATAATTATTCTCATTTGCATAGCCCACTAGATAAGGAACACAAATTGTGGCTTCAACTAAACCATTATATATCTCTTTCGAAGAGCTATATAACAAGGGTGTTTAGGAATACATACAATATTGAATGCTTGGAGCAAGGAAAAAGATGAAATGGATACACTAGTGATAGATAACAAGGTGTTGACATTTTGGTTTGCCATGGGAGACAAAGTGAAAAGATGTATGGTATGTGAGGCAAATTCATCTTCTACCACAAAGTCCCTATTTAATTCAAAACCAAATATAACACAAAAGCCATTCCTATTTTGTATAGTTTCTCCACACATATTTAGCATAGAAGTTTCTAGTTTAATTCTAGAAATAGTTTGTAAAGTGTCTGGTTCATGTGTGTGAGCCTACTTCATGTGTGTGGATTATAAGCATGCACTGTCAGAGTGTCTGAATATTGAGTGTCTTATTGCTATTGCTATTGTTTAATTTTGGGATTGTTGATATAGGTGCATTATTGAAATCAGTTTGATGGCTCTGATCAATGTGCCAAGTTGTCGATGTGGTGGTGGGCAGTGCCAGTTGAAGATTTCACGGTCAGTGGAGAACCCTGGATGACAATATTGGTGTTGTCCAAACAAAAAAAAGGTTGGTAATGTGTATATATTTAATGTTTGTAATGTAACTACTATTTATTATATTTAATGTTTGTAATGTAAATAGTATTCAATACTAATGTAGATTGGGCATCGCAGGGCTATCATGATTGTGGGTACTTTAGATGGGTCGATGACAACCCATATACATCTATTCGCCCATCTCTAGTTATCCATGATCCAGACATCCGCCCATCTCCACTCATCCACAATCCAGGATTTGAGTGCAATAGTTGTCAAGCTAGGACAAACGAAATTAAATTTTCACACATCTACTTATATTGCTATAAAATAATGTGCTATAACCCTACAACAACTCAAGCAACTAAAAATAGGTCCAAAATCCAAGGTAATATAATTTGGTTGTGAGACACCTGCCTATAAATTTTAGACCTTATAAACTTTACAAAATATCCTTAAAGAGTGAAAATCTTAGTAGAAAATATTGCAAGGTTACATATAGAAATGTTCATAACACACTTACCTTTTACGAATCTAATATTGTGTCACTAAATAGGACTGTATACATAAGAGGCATTCAAGTTTTTATGAAATGAGATTTTCTTAGCCAACACAAACTTAGCTTAAGATAGATTCCTTCTATTACAAAGCATCTCTCTACTTCATACCTCCATATTCCTGCTAGCAATTTCATCCATTTGTTGAAGATGTTGCTGCCTCCCGTGCTCATCTTCCTTGAATCAAAGATGAAGCTTGACCACTGAGCAAATACACCGATTCTGCAAATGCCTCAATTGTTTTTGAAATTCTAAAGCTTCAGCCCTATATGTTGTTGTTGCTTCCCTGCCATGCAAGAAAAACAAGACAAAATAATTAATATGCATTAAGCTAGTGACACAGCTAAGTATGAAAAATGCTCCAAGTTATGATAAAATTGTGAAAATAATTTAAACTTCAAAATTCTACGTCTCTAACAAAGAGCCACAATGCAATGACGGTTGTATATAAATTTTCATGCAAACTAGTTCATTCAGAGTGGTAAAATATGATTGCATCCACATTAGTTAAACTACCTACATTTTTTGAAATCTATGCTAGATCGATCATCTTGACTTTTTTGGAGAAATTTTTGCTTCAGTTCTGAAAATAAGACTCAAATAACAAGTTCTGTACAAAATTTGAGACATTACTAATTGAGGACAATGTGTATTTTTATGGCACTGAAAGTTTGTGTCTTATAGGCAATGTGCAAGACTATTTATCAAAATGGTTTTATGAAAGCTCCAGGCTATATATGCTATAGTGGAGACAACATGATAATGTACACTCACTATAAGGATAGTCACAAATGAGGACATCTCACAGTGACTGTCCCTTGTGTGATTGCCACTTGAATGTATTGCTATTCAGCCACATTAATGTTTTTTTCCTTCAACAAATGAGGACAGTCACTCTAAAGACAACATGATAATGTACACTCACTGTAAGGATAGTCACAAATGAGGACATCTCACAGTGACTATCCCTTGTGTGATTGCCACTTGAATGTATTGCTATTCAGCCACATTAATGCTTTTTTCCTTCAACAAATGAGGACAGTCACTCTAAAGACAACATGATAATGTACACTCACTGTAAGGATAGTCACAAATGAGGACATCTCATAGTGACTATCCCTTGTGTGATTGCCACTTGAATGTATTGCTATTCAGCCACATTAATGCTTTTCTTCTTCAACAAATGAGGATAGTCACTCTAAAGACAACATGATAATGTGTGAGTGTACATTATCATGTTGTCTTTAGAGTGACTATCCTCATTTGTTGAAGAAGAAAAGCATTAATGTGGCTGAATAGCAATACATTCAAGTGGCAATCACACAAGGGACAGTCACTGTGAGATGTCCTCATTTGTGACTATCCTTACAGTGAGTGTACATTATCATGTTGTCTTTAGAGTGACTGTCCTCATTCTATAAGTGTACATTATCATGTTGTCTTTACAGTGACTGTCCTCCTTCAAGTGGCAATTACACAAGGGACAGTCACTGTAAAGACAACATGATAATGTAGAGAAATGTTTTCATTTGTATTTTCAGCAGCACTGAGAGAGGTTCCCTCTGCGAAATCACAGCTACAATTTCTGAGTACGTTGGGTTTATTTTTCTTTTGTCATTATTATGTAATCTGGTATTCAGCTGTTAGAGAGCTAAAATACCCAGAAATGAGGACATATCTATGTTGAATTTATTGTTAGTGTCTTTGGTTATTTAGAATGCTTCCCCACAATACTTAATAGGATGCATTTGGTTTTTAGAGCTTTCACTGACTTGGATTCAAGATTCTGAGACTTTCACGTGCCTTGCTTCAGTTGTTTCCGCAAACAAATCGCGTGCCTTTTGTATGCTTCCACATTTTATATACATGTCCATCAGGGTAGTCACCACCATTATATTTGACAAAAACCCATCTTCAATTACTTTTTGGTGAATTTCCCTACCCTGTTCTATGACTGTACCTCTGGTTTTAATGTATAAAAATGACCCAAATTTCAAAGGAAGTATATGATAAATTCCACCTAACACTTCCTAATCCCTAGATAGTGTCTTCTTACACTTTGAAATAAACAATTCCAAAGGGAATTAGCCTCTAGGGCTCTGCAACACCGAAACCCACAATTCTTGGCTCTAAACCCTTCTTAACTAGGGCATTCTCAATCACCCAATTCTACACCCTTCAAATCCAAATTAGTGGATGATTCACCATCTCACAAACATTATACAATGTTCCACATTATAACAATCCACCCTTGCTTGGATAGATCACTCACTGCTATACATTAGCATTCAACTCAAGGTAATTTCCCACAGTTTATCCTGTGATCACACTGTTTTCCACAAAAATTTGCCTATGCAATGTCAGTACTTCATAATACAAGTTAGTTATTGTCATCCCATGAATATTAGGCCTTCTATGTTACAGAAAAATCAAAGTAAACTCATTCAAAATGGTTTAGAATGGATGAAAGAAATCCTTCTAACTCATGTATATGTTAGTTCAAACAAATGAGGATAGTCACTCTAAAGACAACATGATAATGTACACTCACAGTAAGTGTACATTATCATGTTGTCTTTAGAGTGACTATGCTCATTTGTTGAAGAAGAAAAGCATTAATGTGGCTGAATAGCAATACATTCAAGTGGCAATTACACAAGGGACAGTCACTGTGAGATGTCCTCATTTGTGACTGTCCTTACAATGAGTGTACATTATCATGTTGTCTTTAGAGTGACTGTCCTCATTCTGTAAGTGTACATTATCATGTTGTCTTTACAGTGACTATCCTCCTTCAAGTGGCAATTACACAAGGGACAGTCACTATAAAGACAACATGATAATGTAGAGAAACGTTGTCATTTGTATTTTCAACAGCGCCGAGAGAGATTCCCTCCGCGAAATCACAGCTACAATTTCTTAGTACGTTGGGTTTATTTTTCTTTTGTCATTATTATGTAATCTGGTATTCAGCTGTTACATAGCTAAAATACCCAGAAATGAGGACATATCTATGTTGAATTTATTGTTAGCGGCTTTGGTTATTTAGAAGTTTAATTTTATTTGTTCATCTTTCAAGCACAAACATTTTGTGGACTGTAACGTCTTAATTGTTTTGGGTATGCAATGAAACAGCCCTAACTTGCGACTACCTTCACAGTACTGCAAAACCGAAGAGGGAAAAGTAAGTTAGGATGGAAATAAACAAACTTAAAACTTAGACTTAAGAAAGATGAAGGCAATGCTTCAAAATGCCGATGCCCTAAACATGGGAAAACACAATACCACCATTAAATGATGCCCTAGTCACCATATCAATGCTGCCAACTCTGTACCAGTATGTTGACTGCTCACTTTCATCCTGTGATAAAGGTAACTTCATTAATCATACTTGAAATGGCAGCATACGAACTAAAGCTGATGAACATTTATAAACTAAAAGTTTAAAACTACAGATTACAAATGTAGTAGTTTCATACGAAAAGAACTTGATGTCTGAAATTTACCATTAGAAGTATCCAAAGGAATACCACAGTACTGTTGAACTTGGAGAATCGGAGATGATCTACACAGCAAGGTTCAACAGCTGTAAGGACTATTACACCATCTTTAGCATTTGAATACATTTTCTACTTGGCTTCTGGTGGATCCTCAAAGACCCCCAATGACGTTTTCCCTACAATTATCAATTGTTTGTCAGTATGAGATATTAATAAATAAACATTAATCACAATATTAGGCAAACAATGTTCTTGATGTCTGAATCTAAATCACAGAAAGCTCTAATAAAGTAGTTCTTAGTTTCACATTAAACTAAGTTTCAATTTCAAATGGTTATAATAATTTTTGCAAGTTATAAGTAGCTGGTTACAGTATATGACATAAAAAGAAAAAAAATCATTTCTATTCTTTTCTTCTTTTTCTCTTTCAACGAAGCTTTTGCACCACACAAATGCATACCAAGAATTTCTCAGGAGGTTTCAAGACCATTGCATACCAAACTTCTTCTCTATAGATGCTACTGTGTGTCGTGGTCCAAACGGGCCCATAAATGTAGTTGAATAACAATACATTCAAGTGGAAATTACATAAGGGACAGTGACTGTGAGATGTCCTCATGTGTGACTGTCCTTGTCACAAATGAGGACATCTCACAGTGACTGTCCCTTGTGTAATTGCCACTTGAATGAGGACAGTCACTGTAAAGACAACATGATAATGTACACATACAATGAGTGTACATTATCATGTTGTCTTTACAGTGACTGCCCTCATGTTGTATATTCTTCTCTGTAGATGCTACTGTGTGCTAGGGAACTTCTTAGAACTATTGGTATATTCTTAGAGCTTGTTACACCTGGGATATTCTTCTCTGTAGATGCTACTATGTGCTGTGGTCCAAACGGGCCCATAAATGTGGTTGAATAGCAATACATTCAAGTGGAAATTACATATATTATAATGTATCTATCTAGTCCTCATGACTGCTCATAACAGTACAAGTGATATTTTTTTGGGAGTGGGGAAAGGTTCGAGACTTTCACCTATATGAAGAATCCTTTCTACCTAACACAAAAATGCACCCCATAAAACATCTAATTGGTTCAAGTATCTTTGAACTATTTGGGTCTATTGACAACACTAGACCAATGTATACAGAATGACTAATTTCATGCAAGACAATGTGATGCAGAGTGGTCAGCAAGAAACTTGGTCTTAAGCCCCAACCCACTTCAAGACACCAAAATGTTACACCTAAGCAATTTAGCCTCTGATTCTATCAGACCAGTTTAAAATCTCTATACTAGAGGGACTTCAAAGGTTTCAAGATACTTCTAACACCTTATTGACTCAATCCCAACCAAGACCAAATTTCCTTTTAGGGACAAGTTCCCTGATTTTCTACCAAAAGAGACTTTATTGATCCTAGGCTTTGCCAACCCAATCAAACATTTGAAAACTCTTAAGATTCCCTAAAACATGTAGAATCATGCATTGGTTGTGTTCCAAACAACCCAAGACATCAAAATCACAAATAGACCTAGTGACTCTAGTAGGTCTCCAAAACCTATTCTGCAGCAATAACTCTTCAATTTGACAAAGGACCTTATGAACTTATATGTTTTTTGAGTACCCTTTTTGATGTTCTAAAAATCGTCCAACTCCTAGAACCTGACTCCACTCCAGCATATCAATGTCCTTATTGAGTCCGCAGACGTAATGCATGCCTTTGGGTGTGGGTTCCAAAACAAGGCATTGAAAATGGGTGCATGAAACCAAGATCAGAGTTTGAAGATGTCCACCATGCTCTAAAGATCTAGATTCAACAAGGTTTGAGGTCCTTTACTTGCCGCTACCCTCTGATCTTGCATAATCCATCAACTCCTAGTCAAGAACATTGAGATTCTTGACCTAGGGCTTGCTCTCGAAATTCTCTGGCTTAGTATCCTGTTCCAAAGCTTTTAAAATATGAAAATAAACCCCCTTAACTTGCATTTTACAAAGAACAGAGGATATCCTATGGTTTATTTGCAAGTTAAGGCCATTTGAATGCAATAACCCAAAAAATGAGGGTTTGACAAAACAACAGATAAGAAAAAGGAATAACTTTGATATAAGGTGTCTTGAATCTACCAAATAAACTCTCAAAGCATAAGATATAAATACTCTAACTTCCACCCTGGTCTACCCTCCCTTTCACATCCGTACACTGTACAGTGCTTGAAGGAAATGCACAGAAAAGGCTCTGAAATAGTGGCTCTATCTGACAGAGAGTCCATGCTAGGCTTCATGACTAACCTAGAGCACATTCCTTGTTATGGAGGAAGTTTGAATGGTGAAGAACTTATGGAATGGATAGAGGACCTAGATAACCATTTTGACTACAAGTATCTTATGGATAGAGGACCTTGATAACCATTTTGACTCATTTAGTATCTTATTGAGCTTCACTTTGTTTCAAGAATATAGTTTAATATTCTCTACTAAACAGGGCCAACCACGTGAAGGTGGAAGCTCATTTGGCCCCACCCCCCTCCCCCTAACATCACTCTACATTCCCCGTTAACATCTAACATTCATTCATTCTTTCAATTATTAATAAAATGTAACATTCAATCAATATCACATGATAACATTCATTAACACATTAGATTCGTTAACACGCAACATTCATCAATATGAAAATAAACACATAATTCATGAACATTCATTAGCACATAATTAAATTCATTGAGACATAAAATTCAGTCATTATCAATTAAGGTATTTAGATGACAATCATTTCTTTTTTCTCTTTCTAATTTTTTTTTCTATGTAAGCTCTAAGAGGAGCATCAGTGTTATCATCAATACCCCCCTCATCAGTTGTTTTGTTCTCTGTTCTTGATGATCTCAAATTCCTATGCTGCTGCAAAGGGGGGTCCTCTACAATAACAAATAAAAGAGTTAAATTTAAAATATTTAATTATAATTGTTACAAGTATTTAATTATTTTAAAGAACATAACTGTGGCACTCTTTAATTACCTGATCTGGCCACATCATTTTGTCTAGACTCAACCTCAACATGCTCATGAGCACTGACCGCTCGATCATCTACAGTTGCTATACAAAATGTTGCAACTTGAATTCACTATAACATACCACAAAAATGTGTTAGCCCTGGGGCATCATGTATTGTCCATACAAGTATTGCATGGAATTGAAATTGTCTTTGTCCTATTGGTCTAGACATGTCATACATAGTGACACCGTTCCATAACTCCACCAACTTGTCAATAAGAGGCTCAATATATACATTCATATCTTTAACTTGATATTTACCTACTTGAATGAACAGTAACATTACATAATTATTGTGACCATTTTACTGTAAGATTTGTAAGTACATGTAAATTAATAACTATCAAATGATAAAATACCTGGAACAATCATTGCCAACATAATGTGCTCCCTCTTTATTGACATCCACAGAGGAATGTTATTGTTGATAACAAAAACAGGCCACACCGAGCAAACAGATCTCATCTCTCCAAATGGATTGACACCATCCACTGCCAATGAAAGCCTGAGATTACGAGGTTCTTCTTTGAAGTGTTGCCACTTTTCCTCTATGTGCATAAATGTTGAACCATCCGTAGGGATTCGAATAATGTCATCTCAACTTCTATTGCGTGCATGGTAATCCATAAATTGTGCCAAGCTAGTACACCTGAATAATTGTCGCATCCGTGGAATAATGGGGATGTAACGAAGAACCTTGTGAGGCACCTTTTTTGTTATTCGATCTGTTTGATATCTACTCGTATGACATACAGGGCATTGTGTTGCAAATTCATGTTCTTTATAATATATAATATGATCATTGGGACAAGCATGTATTGCTTGATACTCCATTCCAATATCTTTCATAATAGCAGATAATTCTCGATATGAGCGAGGTAGAATATTTGATGGTGGTAACAAAAACTCGCCTATCAATCTACAGCAAAAAATATAAGTTGTTAATATAAACAATATTAGTGGTACATTATTCACCCTTTGTTAACTATAAAGACATATATGACATACCTTAACATACGTGACATTGTTATGTTGGATAAACCATTCATAACCTTCAAGTTCAACAAAAACAATACAGCAGAGAGAAGAGTTGTTTGGGAGTCTTTGTATAGGGGCTCGTATGCCTTCTCAAGTAGAGGTACATCGAGGCTATCATCATCATCATGATCAGATCCGCTTGGACTAAATGTGTCATGGATCAATGTATTAATACCATCATCTTCAATTGTGTTTTTTGGCACATGATCATCATCTTCCATGGGATCATTATCTTCACCTTGGATATTCACACCCCCATGTTCCTCCATATCATGTACTTCCCTGGGGAGATCAACCTATATAAAATTGATTAACATAAATAAACCATGATCTTCAACTCATCATCAAGTGATTTCATATGTATATAAATTGTTAAAATGATATAATGAACAACTTACCAGTGGATGATAGTCATGCCCCCCTTCAATGTGACCATTCTCCCTACAATGTCTCTTAACTGTTTTGATTAGCAGTCTTCTACGGTTTAAGCCCTTACAAATTTTGCAGGGACAATAACATTTTCCATCACCTTTTCTTTTCAAGTTAGACCACAATCTAGAGATTGTCTCCCTATTTTGTTCTTCACTTATATTATCTGACATGATCGTTCTTCACAGGAAGCGAAAATTGGGCTATGAAAACTTCGGTCTACAACTTTCAGTGACTAAGAAAAATTGTCAAAAGTACACAAATCTTCTTAGACCTAGTTAAATCCTTTAATATTTTAAAAGTCTAGTTAAAATATACATTAGATTAAAAAATATACAATTTTCATGCCTGAGCGCGCGGCTACGACTAGTGCAATGGTCTTCTTGCTTAGCTCTAGAAGCTCTCTAGCAATCAAAACATATAAGCTACAAGGCCTAACAACAATTTCAAAACATATAAGCTACAAGGCAAGACATATTACATGACATGGCAAAAGGATTAAAATATACATTAGATTAAAATATATACAATTTTCAAACCTGAGCACACGGCTATAACTCGTGCAATGGTCTTCTTGCTTAGCTCTAGAAGCTGTCCAGCAATCAAAACATATAAGCTATTAGAATTCATTAACTTTCTGTAATTGGAAAACTCTATTTGATATTAGACCGTAAACTACTACTATTCTCTCCATAAGAACTAAGTACAAAATTCTTTCAAGTTCACATCCATGATTCCCTTTAGATTAAAATATACAGCAAAAATAAGCTAAAAGTCTAGTTAAAATATACATTAGATTAAAAAATATACAATTTTCAAACCTGAGCGTGCAGCTATAACTCGTGCAATGGTCTTCTTTCTTAGCTTTAGAAGCTCTCCAGCAATCAAAACATATAAGCTACAAGGCCTAATAGCAATTTCAAAACAAGGGTCATCAAAAGAACCAAAAACAATGTGTGCAAACAATACCTTGTGAAGTGGTATAGACAATTAGAAGATGCTACTATGTGCTAGGGAACTTCTTAGAACTGTTGGTATATTCTTACAACTTGTTACACCTGGGATATTCTTCTCTGTAGATGCTACTGTGTGCCGTGGTCCAAATGGGCCCATAAATGTGGTTGAATAGCAATACATTCAAGTGGCAATTACACAAGGGATAGTCACTGTGAGATATCCTCATGTGTGACTGTCCTTGTCACAAATGAGGACATCTCACAGTGACTGTCCCTTGTGTAATTGCCACTTGAATGAGGTCAGTCACTGTAAAGAAAACATGATAATGTACACATACAATGAGTGTACATTATCATGTTGTCTTTACAGTGGCTGCCCTCATGTTGTATATTCTTCTCTGTAGATGCTACTACGTGCTAGGGAACTTCTTAGAACTGTTGGTATATTCTTACAACTTGTTACACCTGGGATATTCTTCTCTGTAGATGCTACTGTGTGTCATGGTCCAAACGGGCCCATAAATGTGGTTGAATAGCAATACATTCAAGTGGCAATTACACAAGGGACAGTCACTGTGAGATGTCCTCATGTGTGACTGTCCTTGTCACAAATGAGGACATCTCACAGTGACTATCCCTTGTGTAATTGCCACTTGAATGAGGAACAAGGAGGAAGTGATACAATAATAGGGGGGTGATCATTTTAAAATGTGTTGGACAACAAAAAATGCTATGCACGGGGTAAAACATGGGCTCAAACCTTAAGAAAACTAGAGACTAACAACAAAGAAAATGTACCTCATGATACTTATTGAGCTTAAAGCATAAATAACCTACTATGTACAAGAAGGAAGGATAAACTATTAATAGAAATGTTTAAGATGGATCCTATTTATCAATATCTCAAAAGGATTACCTTCCATGTTTTCCAACTCAAAAACATAATTTTCTTTGTAGCGAGAAATATAAAAAGGACCCTCCCATAAGGCATCAAACTTTGTATGTTGACTTGGATTGGCTGCTCTTTCATTGTACTTCAAAATCATATCATTTTTCTTAAGAGGGGGATTGCATACCTCTTGTCAAACCCACATTATACTATTCTTTGGTGATGTGTCAAGGCATTATAAGCATTCTCATAAGCTTCTTGTAGATTCAACAATTTTACTAATATGACATTCATCGCACCATCTTCCTCTACTTCAATTAATGTTAGAAGTTGTAGAGCTAGGATTTCCATTGATATAGGAAGAACAACTTCTATTCCATTGGCGAACTGGTGCCGGAGCACCTCACACAACCAATTTGGAGATGGAGATTATACAGACTTTCAGGACAAATCAGAGGGATGGAATACATAAACAGGGTCAACAGGTCAATTGGAGGATCTTAGCACCTTTAATGTTATTAAAATAATGCTATACTTCAATGAGTTTGTAATGATGTCCTTATTAGGACTAAAAGCTTGTTTACAATGGACTGAGATTGTCCAAAGTTCAATAATGTTCTAAGAATCTAGAATAGGCTAGTGCGGAAGTTTAAGTCTTTTGGAAAGTTTAATAATCATAAGAGATCAAAGTTAGTGAGTTTAGTGGTCTTTGGATTAAAATAATTCAATTAATTATAAGTTGGAATTTTTGAATTTTCAAAATCCAACGGTTAGCTAACAATGGAGGGAGTTAGTATTTAGGATTTAGTTAGGCTCAAACTAAGCTCCAACCGATGAAAATTGGTTGGATTAGTTTTTGAGAAGATATAAAGAATCTTATATATATCTCTGTTACGACAAAGAAGGGAGATATATACGGACTGCAACAGTAAGAAATATAAAACTCTTAGTTTTTGCAACTCCATTTATCTTGGAAGTCTTAGTTTGTTTGAACTAACACATACATGAGTTAGAAGGATTTCTTTGATCCATTCTAAACCGTTTTGAATGAGTTTACTTTGAATTTGTTGTTGCGCGGGTGTATGGACTGGTGAAGGAAACAGCGAGCAATGAACTTTAATTTCTGCAAGTTCCTTGATCTTTTAAGTCTCAAATCATTTGGTTTGATTATTCAATTATTCTTGTTATTGAATGAGTTTACTATTATATTGAGACTGTTGTCGCGCCAGTCACTGCTGAAACAGTCATTCTTTTGTCTAGACTTGTCATTGTAGTAGAGTTTTAGAGATAATGAAGATCATCCCATGAACATAGAAGGCCTAATATTCATTGGATGACAATAACTAACTTGTATTATGAAGTACTGACATTGCATATGCAAAGTTTTGTGGAAAACAGAGTGATCACAGGATAAACTGTGAGAAATTACCGTGAGTTGAATGCTAATGTATAGCAGTGAGTGATCTATCCAAGCAAGGGTGGATTGTTATACTTTAGTTTTATACCTCCCAATTGCATTTGTTTAAAAATCATTGGAGGTTTTTAAACAAATGCAATTGGGAGGTATAAAACCAAACTCAACCACTTTTGCCAGCATTCTTCAAGCATATGCCAAAATGGGATCTTTAGAACAGGGTAGGGAAATTCACCAAAAAGTAATTGAAGATGGGTTTTTGTCAAATATAGTGGTGGTGACTACCCTGATGGACATGTATATAAAATGTGGAAGCATACAAAAGGCACGCAATTTGTTTGCAGAAACAACTGAAGCAAGGCACGTGAAAGTCTCAGAATCTTGAATCCAAGTCAGTGAAAGCTTTGAAAACCAAATGCATCCTATTAAGTATTGTGGGGAAGCATTCTAAATAACCAAAGCCGCTAACAATAAATTCAACACAGATATGTCCTCATTTCTAGGTATTTTAGCTCTCTAACAGCTGAATACCAGATTAAATAATAATGACAAAAGAAAAATAAACCCAACGTACTCAGAAATTGTAGCTGTGATTTTGCGGAGGGAATCTCTCTCGGCGCTGTTGAAAACACAAATGACAACCCGCTTGTTTTCGCGGAGGGAATCTCTCTCGGTGCTGTTCAAAACACAAATGACAACCCGCTTTGTTCAAAACACAAATGATAACCCGCTTGATTTCACGGAGGGAATCTCTCTCGGCGCTGTTGAAAACACAAATGACAACGTTCCTCTACATTATCATGTTGTCTTTACAGTGACTGTCCCTTGTGTAATTGCCACTTGAAGGAGGACAGTCACTGTAAAGACAACATGATAATGTACACTTACAGAATGAGGACAGTCACTCTAAAGACAACATGATAATGTACACTCACTGTAAGGACAGTCACAAATGAGGACATCTCACAGTGACTGTCCCTTGTGTAATTGCCACTTGAATGTATTGCTATTCAGCCACATTAATGCTTTTCTTCTTCAACAAATGAGCATAGTCACTCTAAAGACAACATGATAATGTACACTTACTGTGAGTGTACATTATCATGTTGTCTTTAGAGTGACTATCCTCATTTGTTTGAACTAACACATACATGAGTTAGAAGGATTTCTTTCATCCATTCTAAACCGTTTTGAATGAGTTTACTTTGATTTTGCTGTAACATAGAAGGCCTAATATTCATGGGATGACAATAACTAACTTGTATTATGAAGTACTGACATTGCATAGGCAAAGTTTTGTGGAAAACAGTGTGATCACAGGATAAACTGTGGGAAATTACCTTGAGTTGAATGCTAATGTATAGCAGTGAGTGATCTATCCAAGCAAGGGTGGATTGTTATAATGTGGAACATTGTATAATGTTTGTGAGATGGTGAATCATCCACTAATTTGGATTTGAAGGGTGTAGAATCGGGTGATTGAGAATGCCCTAGTTAAGAAGGGTTTAGAGCCAAGAATTGTGGGTTTGGGTGTTGCAGAGCCCTAAAGGCTAATTCCCTTTGGAATTGTTTGTTTCAAAGTGTAAGAAGACACTGTCCAGGGATTAGGAAGTGTTAGGTGGAATTTATCATATACTTCCTTTGAAATTTGGGTCATTTTTATACATTAAAACCAAAGGTACAGTCATAGAACAGGGTAGGGAAATTCACCAAAAAGTAATTGAAGATGGGTTTTTGTCAAATATAGTGGTGGTGACTACCCTGATGGAAATGTATATAAAATGTGGAAGCATACAAAAGGCACGCGATTTGTTTACGGAAATAACTGAAGCAAGGCACGTGAAAGTCTCAGAATCTTGAATCCAAGTCAGTGAAAGCTTTGAAAACCAAATGCATCCTATTAAGTATTGTGGGGAAGCATTCTAAATAACCAAAGCCACTAACAATAAATTCAACACAGATATGTCCTCATTTCTGGGTATTTTAGCTCTCTAACAGCTGAATACCAGATTAAATAATAATGACAAAAGAAAATAAAACCCAACGTACTCAGAAATTGTAGCTGTGATTTTGCGGAGGGAATCTCTCTCGGCGCTGTTGAAAACACAAATGACAACCCGCTTGATTTCACAGAGGGAATCTCTCTCGGTGCTGTTCAAAACACAAATGACAACCCGCTTTGTTCAAAACACAAATGATAACCCGCTTGATTTCGCGGAGGGAATCTCTCTCGGTGCTGTTGAAAACACAAATGACAATGTTCCTTTTTTTTTTTGCACTTATATCCTGACAACGTCGCAATTGCGACGGTGTCGGGCTATATTTGAAAAAAAAAAGCCAAAACCGCTTAACATTTCCCTGTCGTCGCAAATTGCCGTCGCAATTTCACCCCAAATGTATTAGTGTTCCCAATATCAAATTGCCAAATGTTGCTAAGGGGGGCACACAAATTCCTTTGTGAGTAAGCTTCTTTGAACAAAATGAGGCCATTATGATCTTCACCCACCCTAGCATCTCATCCAATTCCCTCTATCATGGAGCCCACTATTGACATAATCCCTAGGGTTCCTCGGGACCAATTCTTTTAATCTAGCTACCCCATTGTCTAAATGTGGTAGCAATTGCATTAAGCCATCAAAGACAACCCTATCTTTATAATTTGTCTTCCCAGATAGTCCTCTCTTTGGTGGCAGTTTAAACAAGGGTTTTTAGAACAATATATAAATACCTGAGAAAAAAAACCCTAAAAATATCAACAAGCAACATGATTCTTCCCACAATTCCTTCACAGACTTCAAACAATTTTAGAATTTAGAAAATTATGACCTACCAGGCACTTGAAAAATCTTCTCTTGATATCACTCTAGAGGAAAATCCAGTTTGTCAAAATGCTTATGAGAGTGGTAAAGAGAAACAATGATCAAATTTTGATATATAATGTTGCCAACTATTTACAATTCATCCACATGTAGCTCATTAAGTCCACCATTACTAAAAACTAGCAGCCTTAGCATTCAGAGGATGTGAACAACGTCACAGAGAAAAAAATTGAATTCAGACTATTCATATTGTTTCCCTTTTGGTGCATCAGATGATCAGCAAAAATAGCCATGCAACCCTCTTTTTACTTTTCCCAAACGAGTTCCTAGCCAATGAGAACAGTTCAAATTAACCATGTGGGGAAAGAAACAACTTAACTTTTCCTTGATCAAAGTAGATAGGTGTCATCTTGTCGCTAAAGCATGGGCATAGAATTTGAGCATCTTCCTTTAGTAGTGTAATGACAACCACAAGATTTTTTCCAACTCATAACGCTTTATCTTTTCCCAAAGCAATGAACCCACCTTTCCCTTTGAAAACTTTATCGAATCAGGACATGCCATATCAGATAGATCAGTAGGTAGAAAACCCTAACTTTCCCCTCAGTGTCAACTATACTGACAACTTGACATGTCATTTCTACCTTCGGCCAATAAAAAATGAACCTGTCAGCATGACCCAGTGACAAAGGACCCACCTTTCAGTCCTCATCTTCAAACAAGATCAATGATCATCACTATACCATGACCTTAAAGATCATGCACTTTATCCCAGTGGTATAGTGACAACCGTGAGATCTTATCTAACCTTAACCATCTGAGAAGGCTGGCCCTACTATAACATTTCACTTATCTTTCTGTTGAATCAAAAGATGCCACGTTTACAAGAATAGGTGGGTGGGCCCTCTCTCCATTTCTTCTTTAATATCAAATATCCTGTCAACCACCACATCACATTTATTTTAACCAATCAAAAACACACATGTCAGAGTGACATGGAAATTCAAGGCCCCACTCACCATCTCATCCATCGTATAGCATCGAACAGTCGTTGCTACACCACAAAGCTTAAATACTTCACATTTTCCATCAGTGGTATAACAACAACCATAAGATCAAATTGTGCTTTATCCTTTGAAAAGTCTAAACCCACAATTGTTACATCACCTAGGATAGGTGTCAACCTAAAAAACACACCACTGAGATTGTCATGTCAGAAATCCTACTACTATTAGTAAAGCTTGATCAGATGTTTGTTGCTATACCGTGATGCTTAAAAATGAATCATCTCAACCCAACAGTATAACAACAGCTGTTGATGCACTATTCAATTTAATCACCAACACAAAAATGAAGATGGGCCCATCGAGATAGATGTTTTCTTGTCGCTAGATCACATATCAGAGATTCTGACAATAGGAAGCCTTGATATTTAATGATAGCCACTCATTTTAAAGGGTGTGTCACTTAGGAAAATTTACAGGGAACTTAGGCTTTGTGAGAAATATTAAAAAGGGGTCCCGTTTGACAACCTATCAACATAACATGTAAAGTGGTCAATAAAAAGGGGTCAAAAATAGCACATGCATATTTGGAGAGTTAGTGAGCCAAAAAGTAATGTGAAATTAGAACAAGGCATAAAACCAGCTAGGGCTTCCAACAAACCTAGGGTTTTAACCTTAAAACCTTACCGTCAAGTCTAAGAACTGGATTTTTTCAAAATTTTAGCATGAGGATGAGAAATTTTAGAATACTACCAACAAATAGGTGTCAATGATCTAAGGATATTTGCAATGACTTCTTCCTCTTCATAAGTTCCTTTGGAATTTCTGATTCTAATTACAACATTTGTAACTCTTTGTACATAAGCCCTAATATTTTCATCATCTTTCATTTGCAACTTCTCCATTCTTATTTTCAAGTTCTTAGTAAACTTATCTCTTTCATACAATGCTTCTAATCCTACCCAAATTTTGTGTGCTGAATCTAGATTTCTCACCTCAGTAAATTCTCCTTCAGAGAGTGCGTTGATCAATGCTTCGCTTGCAACCATGTTCTAAGAAAATGTCTTCTTTTTTTTATCAGTACCTTTGTATAATTCATTCTCAGTCTTCATGGTTACATCATTCTTTGTAATCATCCAATAGTCAATGTCCAAACATATCAAATGAGTTCGCATCTTGTTATTCCAACTGTCAATTTTTTAAGGATCAAATTTTGAACTATCCTTCCTATTGAATTTCATCTCCAAGATTACCTCAAGTTGTTAATCTTTCTCTCTAAGGACCGGTAGCTTTGATACCAATTATTAGGAATAACAGTCCACCAATACAACTAAGAGGGGGGATGAATCATTTGTATGATAGATTATTAAACTTTAAACTTTGAATAGAAACAATACCAAATAGAATGATAACACAATGAATTAGCACCCCATTGGGAATTAAAACCCACTAATGTTAAAGGTAAAACCCCAGTGGGAATTAACACCCACTAAGGATGTACTAAGAGTATAGTATCCTTGTTAGAAGATTAGATCTATTAGGAGCTTATTGAAATATTACAATACATAGTCCTTGTTAGAGGATAGACCCTATTAGGAGTCAATAAAAAGAGTAGGCTCACTACCCAAAGAATGTTATGTCCACCTTCGAAACTCATTGTTCACAAAACAAGTGTATTTAAGGAAAATACAAAATCCTTGTGAATTGTCTGATAGAAAATGTCTTTTCATGATCAGTTCTGATGAGCTATATAATATATCCTATTCTCTACATCCAACAGACACAAGCTCGTAGCTTCCACAATCCTCTTTACATCATATTCATACTACACATCTTTTCAAAAGAAAAGATCTTACATATATACCCTATTAAAAAATAAATGACCAAGTCAGCCAATTAGGCTTTTCTAATATAAAAATGATTACATAAATCCTTTCTAAGATACACACAATATCTAGAACAATTATACAATAATTATATTTCAATAATTAAGTTCCAAGATCTTTAATCCATGCTCACAATCCATAACACACGCTATAATTTGGAAGTCAGCCCTAGACAGGTCTCCTCTAGAGGACATGCCACAACTAACATCATCATACATCCCATGACTTTCTAAGATCAAAAAACATTCCTCAATGTGTTATCTAACATCTCTTAAGCTGGCATATACTAGATCCACATCACTTGCAAGATATACTCAAAATACAGAGACTTATTCTATCAACTTCCATTGTCACGTCTAGTAACTAGTCTTCACCAAATCTTCTATAACTCAACCAATATGAAATATTAGATCATGTGATCTTAGATATAAGATCACAACACCTCCCTACACACACAAGAGTGTTTACACATTCTAAATCATCCGTACGGTATCCGTACAGAGTAATAGTTTGCTCTCTTCATAGAAATATATGTTGACATCAGTGAAAAAACACAAATGACAATAGTAGTAATTCCAACATACCTCAATCAGGATAACATAGTGATTAAACATATTAAATTCATTAGAAATATCCAAAAATCTCCCCAATGCATTAGCAATATCCAACATTATGTTTAATACTACTAATTGGGTGCAGGTATAAACTAGAGGATAGAATGAAAGGACTCTTATAGGCATGAAATATTTGGTTTTTAAAATGAAATATTGTTAAATGATTGTGTATTTGAAATTCATGGGTAAAGAAGATGCTTGGATCCTATTATGCTGAAGGGATAGAGTAAATAAAGCTAGGTTGGTCATTAAGTTATGCATCTAATATTGATTGAGTTGGTGATTACATGCTGAAGTTGAGAATTGTGTTCAGATTAATGAAAAAATTAGATTTGGATCAGAATGATCCTTGAGTTTGGGTTGGTTTTCCATTATTATCTCAATCAAATTGGTATCAAATCAAGAAGATCCTAAGAGTGTGAGGAGTGACAACTCACACCATGACCTAGCTTCAAATGGATTCTTATATTTGGTTTTGCTGATGATTTTTTGCTTGTATGTGCTCATCCATCTAGCTACAAGAAGGAAGAAATGAAGGTTTTCCAAGGGCCATAGGGATGGGCCAGAACTGAGGGATGGTCCATTGGTTTCCAAGAGACTAGGGAGAGAGGCAAAGAGGATGACTCCTAGGTGAGGTAGAGAAGTTGGTGAGGTGGAATTATGACTAGTTAAAGCACCATGTTTTGTAGTCATTTGATACTCCATGGATGGAATTAATTGAAGGATTTATTGAGGGTAAAGGTAGGAGATAAATGAAGAGGAAAAGGAGAATGAAGAAAAAGGTAAAGATTTTACTCAAAAATTTCTTGCAGATCATTGTACCCATGTTTACTAGGGGCTTGGAAACTTTTCAAGGTCGGGTGTATGGTGCAGGAGTAGCTAAGATACATGAGGTCAAAGGTCATAATAAGGCTAGTCTCATTAGTATTTTATTTTTATGGTCATTTATATGTATTTTGAGTCCATTTGAATCCAAATGTGAGGCTACACAAGCCAAATGGTAAAATTTGTCATGATTGCACAACTAGGTCCTAGATTGGTCAAATGTGTCAAATAATGTAAATGTACCCATGAAAGGGTAAAAATGATGTGAATTGTCATAAATAGTCTATTTTTATGTTCCCAAGGTATTAATAAAATGTTTTAAAGTCCTTTATGTTAAAATGTCAAAAAATTTGTCAAGTGAAACTTTACAAAAGTTACACCAAATGTTGTAAATGAGAAAGTTGGTTAGTCCAAAAGTGCCTATGTAGTTAGAAATATAAAATTTTATTATAAAAACCTTGTAATGGTTGAATCTAAAGAGACACACATGTTGGAAGATTCTTTCATGGTGTTAAAACTTTTACACCTCTGATTGTCATAACAACATTGTAGTGAAGGTAATAATTGTGGAAGTTTGAAGCATAGTACAACAAGGAACTCCTTCAAGAAGATCTTAAATGGGAAGGGTGAAAGTGACAAGCCTATTTGAAATCCATGTAATGTAATAGTCTTAAAGTTTCAAGGTAATGAAGTTATTTTTTGACAAATGATGATAATTGTTCTTATGCCAGTCATGGTTTTTCTCTGTTCATGAACATTTCTTTTCATGAAAATGGATTGGAAAGGAACATTAAATGATTTTATAATGTAAAATATAGAACTAGGAATATTTCGAACCAAGTTTTGTTTGTAGCCATGGAGTATATGAAAGACCCAATGTATTTTATAAAATATGCAAGAAACCCTCAATAGTAGACCTTCTCACAAGGGTTTATTCAAAACTTTGATTTTAGCAAACCAAAAGTTGTGTAATTTTGGAATCTTAAGGTAGATTCACTAATCTTTCAAATGTATTTGATTTCATTCTAAATGGTTTTTTTATTTTGGGAGTAAATTGATGCCCTAATGGGCTCTTCCCTTTGGATCTCTTTGTTAAAGTAGCAAATACTAAGTTTTTAGATCCTTGTGATAACAACATAATTGGGAAATGGTATTTATTTGTGAAATAAGATGAAGACAATGTAAATGGACCTTTTGAACATGTATTGAAGATTGGTTTATTAGTAATTAAACTCTGATTGTGTGAATAGTCCAAAACTATCAATGAAATGACAATCAAAATTATAATCAGTTGATTATCTTACTTGGTGAATGGTTGATAAATTCTTTTTTGATGTTGACACTATGATATAGAGAAGGGGAAAGCTATTGGATCAAAGAGTTAGATGGAATAGGCTACTTGTTCAAGTATTTTGAACAACAATAATTGAAGTTGTAAAAGTTTATTAGACAATGATGGTACACTAGTACATTTGAGGCCTATCAGTTATTCAATGGCTATCAGTCGGATAGTCGACTGAAAGCATCGTCAGAGTTATTTGATCAAAAATTACTATGGAAATAGTCACCATCACCTTTCTGAAGGAAAATCCATTGGAAATAACAACACAAATGAAAGAAATATTATTGCATTTTCGACCATACATCTGTCAGACGTATAGAATCCCCGATGGTTAGCCAGTGAATTTCCAACAGAAAACCTATCAATATTATAGCATCACCATCGACAATTGGTGTCATAAATATAGCATCCCTGATAGTTAACCTATGAAATTTTTATTGGTATAATCATTGGTATTACAACATTTCCATCAATAATGGGTGTCAAAACTATAGCATCTCCAACAGTTGTGCGGTGACATTTTCGACGGTAAACTTGTTGGTAGTATAGCATCACCAATGATAATGGGCATAAAAAATAGAGCATCTCCAATGATTGTACGATGAAATTTTTGACGATAAACTTGTCATTAGTATAGCATCACTGTCGAAAGTAGGCGTAAAAAATGGATCATCTCTAATGGTTATGCGACAACATTTCTGATGGTAAATCTTTTGGTAGTATAGCATCTCCATCGAAAGTAGGTGTTGAAAATGGATCATCTCCAATAGTTGTATGATGCCATTTCTAATGGTAAATCCATTGACAGTATAGCATCTCTATCAAAATAGTTGTCAAGAATGTAAAAATTTAGACAATCAGGTACTCTAAAAATAACAAAGCTCAAGAGACCATAATAGTGGTCTTCGTCTTTGGTCCATATTACTAAAAAAATGGTATACCTTTCATTAGCTCATCAAATGTGGGGATTTGAAATAATGTAATAGAATATTTTTGTGATAACATATATTATTTAAGTTGACATTGCACAAATTTATCTACTTTGCACACTTGAGGACTACGAGGACAATGATGAAGAAGCATCTCTTCCTGTGACCTAGATTAATCAGGCCACAAGAGGGGATGCTTCTTTATCATTGGCCTTGTAGTATACAAGTTCGTGAAGTAGATAAATTTGTCCAATGTCAACTTAAATAATATAAGTTATCATGAAAATACCATCTATTAAATTATTTTAGATCACCACATTTGATGAGCTAATGAAAGGTAAAATATTTTGTCAATTGTATGGACTAAAGGTGGAGACCAACTATTATGGTCTCTTGAACTCTTCTATCTTTAGTCCTAGCTACTAGGTAAGGTCTAGAAGACTTATACCTACTGATCATCATTCATAATCATTGCCTTGCCTTTATGTACACTGCATAGTATCCAATATATTACTAAAGGTGAAGAGAAGGAAGAAAATATGAATGGATAAAAGAAAATAAAGATACAATAATATTATCTTTTTGTTTACCTTCTCATAATTGACCAAATAATTGATTCCTGCAGACCTCTAGTGTTGATGAGCTGCAAAAACATAATAGGTTTTGATAATTTCATGAATAAAAGAATACAAACAATTAGTTTTTGTCCTTGGGACCCTAAAATATTGAGCTTCTCTTTGTTTCGAGAATTGTTTAACATTTGGTACTTAATAGAGTCAACAACATGATGGTGGAAGCTCATTTGGCCCCTCCTAGGAGCCTCTTATGACCTCTTAAGACACTTTAAGACCTCTAAGATGTATTCTTAGGGATTGTAAAGGGTCATAAGGGGTCAAGGGATGCAACAAATGAGAAACATAAATGTAGGCATCATGGTCACTATTCTTTGCAGAAACAACATAATTGAGTGCTACATACAAACGATGCAACAGAACCACTACACCTTTGGTTTGAAGTTGACACTGTAGAGTCCAAAAACCATAGATAAAGAATAAATTTAGAGAGTAGAGGACTGCCATAATGACCAAAATAATACATGGTTTGCATAAATTATATCCTCAATTTATTCCTCTCGCTCTCTTGTGTGTTCAACTAGCCATCATTATCTATGGTTTTTGGATCCTACAGTGTCAATGTAGAACCAAAGGAGTAGTCGTTGCATTGCATCATCTGAATATACAACTCAATTATGTTGTGTCTACAAAGAATTGTGACCATGATGCCTACATTTATATTTCTCAGCTTTTGTGAGATCAAAATTCTTCTAAGGAACATGTTGTGTTGATGTGGAAATACATAGGATCATCACCAAAGGGGGTTCCAGATCATAAAATCCCTTTCACTTAATAATTATGAACCCATCGATGGTACACAAATTGTTTAGGATTGTAAGTTTAGGGCCTTTTTCTTGAATGCATTATACCCCTAACATACTTCATGGAAATATTTTGCATCAAGATTACAAGGAAATATAAACCAAGATTCATATAGAGAAAGGTTCTGCTCTTGGAAAATGGTTGATGGTGATTGATGAAGAAGATTTAAAAATGATGGTTGATCCAATTCAGAATTATGCAATATTTTCAAATCTTCTTCATTTTCATCATCAAATGAACATTTTCAAATCTTCTTCATCATTCATCATCTCAATATTCTAAAATCATCTTCTTCCAAATGATTATCTTCAAAAAATAAGTCATGGGAATGACTAAACAATACAATAACACATGAAATTAAGAGCGAGTAAGAAATTTTTATTTAAATTCAAACAAAGATAATTTTTATTTAAACTCAAAAAAAGATAATTTTTATTTAAATTCAAACAAAGACAAGTCCTAGGGGCCAGACCTAAGTCTCAGGGGCTCATCATTGATGGCCTTGCCTACATCAAGCACAGAGACTTTTTACTTGGGTACTTAGGTTTACAATTTGAATTAGGGACAAAATCCTTTTCAAGGTTAGATTATGCAAGTAAACCCCAAGGGGGTTTCTCATTTACACAAGAAACACTTTATAATTTTGGCATATATATGTATTTTCCCCTACAAATTTCCTACAATAATTTCTCATGCCTTATTTGTTGACATAATATATTAAATGAATAATGACACCTAAAAAATTTATTTCTATATCCTCTATAGTTTAAGAGAAGATTTTTTTGCAATACCATTCAGTAGCCTCTATAAAGAACAACAGTCAGACTTATGGAAATAAGATCATAATTAAAAAAATAGGTAAATAAAAATAAAAATTAAACAACACAAGTACTCTAATTCACTTGGCCAATATCTTAAGACTAAATTTTTCATCCATAAAATGATGAAGTGTATAAATTAAATATTGTATATCTATGTAGTTTAAATATGGACATCTATACTTAACAAAACTCAAATCTTTATTGCAAAATTTAGATATCTAAATTATGAACACATTTGTGCAGTCAATGCAGCCTTCCTATTCTAAGATAACACATTCATCATAAACCCATAAGGAAACCAACTAATCCATTTTTAATTCATAACCAAATATTCTAGACTTCATATGACCTATGTTTACTATACTAATTTCTCACTAATTCTAATTGATTCGAAAAGAAAACCAATCTCATACAACAAATTCACCCCAAATAAAATAAACTAATAACTACTGAGATTAGAACAATACATCTCTATAAATCTTCATACTTAAACCATACTCCACTATGAACTAAATAAGAAGAAATATTTGTTAATCACAGTGATTTCCAAAGATGTAATTCATAATGTTCATAAAATAGAGTCTAGAAAGAATTCTAACCTGTACTTTGCTTGTTATATCATCCCTACTATTTGTGACTTTGTACCCAATCGAACCCAACACAAGCTCCTTTTTGATGAGCCATAGAACACAATAGGCACTGCAGAATAAGCAATAATTGGCTGATAGGATTTATCTTAAAAGATATGTTAAAGTCATATTGGATTATTTGAAATATGAGTCTAATTTACCCTTATAATTTAATAGGTATTCTTTTCCCTACCAAACTCTATGAGATAATTATGATTTTAGGAACTACAAAAATTCTTAGGAAGATATACTTGGACAATATATTTAAGGGTGGGGAGAAATTTTTTGTGAGTATATTTATCGATGATTGTTGCTAATGTTTTTGTGATACATGGTATTTGTCTAAAAGACAAAGAAAAAAAGAAAAATGATGTCTTCATATTGTCCACTCAGGTGCAAATGATGTTGGTGCTCACTATGCAAGTTGGATTCTTCAAATTGGCTCACTTTAGTTATTTTGTGCAAAAGAGAAATTGACCGTAATTGATTTATAACTCAATTGCATACCTTAATTTGTTGGGATGGTGAGCTTCCTCTCTTTTCCTTATAATTGTATATAGTTTTTTTTTCATTTTAGAGTATCTCTAAAAGAAGAATGTTGATTGAATGAAAATGTCATTTCACAAATGGACTGTGGACATCACTATGAATGTTAAGCACTATCTTTCAATCCTCGATCAAGAAAATTTTAGTGATTCAATATAGACATCAACAAACATAGTTGAATGATGAGTCATCTAGTTCTTCAAAATTGAAAGGTTATATAGAATGAACAATGAAAAATGATAGTGTTGTTAGAAGGAATAGATGATGCTAAAATAGTGAGTTGAAATTGTATACACTAGGGGGTACAATGAACAACTAAACAATGAAAGAGGGTGTTATTATACTATGGCAGTGATATTTCTTAGTACATAGTGGTTGAAAAAAGTTAAAAGAACATTGTTATTTGTAGTGACAAAGATCATCTATAAAGAAAAGTAGTGATACCATTCAATAATACAATGAAAAACCTTACTTTTCAAGAATATTCACTACCCCACCAGCCTATTGACTATTCTATATAATCAAATAAACAAATCAACAAACCTTTGAGGCTTGATCATTTTAGATCATATTATATTGAGATATATATATTGTAGTGGATAAAAATGTATGTGTGTGGGGAATGTAAGATCTACTTCTTAATCCAAATTCCCAAAGGAAAGATCCAAATTGATCAACTAAAAGAGAATGGTTAATGCACAAATGAATCAATCGATGAAGAATATGAAGAAAGGAGAAAACCTTATATTCTGTTATAGAAAGTATGTATTGAAACCTTGATTGAATTGAAGACAAATACTAACCTCAAAATATGACTGATCTGAAAAATGTTGTTTTCTAGTGTCTGTGTTCAGTTTCAAGAAATTATGCAACCAGATTTGGCCTGGAAATGCAAAAAATAGAGAAAACCCAAAAACCTTTTGTTTTTATGAAGAAGGTTAACCTTGACCCAAAACAGAGGTAAGATCTTACTTCAGGGCACAATCTTACCCCAAAAAGTTGACCTTGACCTACACTGCTTTGACAAAAATTATGTTTGCGGATCCTAAAAGTTTGTTGAAAAGGGTACTCAGATATGAACTGTAATTCATTGTCTCACACCTGTACCTATAAGAAAAATGGTTTTTTTTCTTGGATGAGGGGTTTTCCTTGGTCAAACCCCAATTTTGGAATTAAACTTGAAATATAATTGAAATTGTAGCAATAAACAAAGTAAATGGTGTTGAACCTTTGGTAATTTGGTCTTTGGTTTTGTCATTGATGTCAATAAGACATGTCAGATCTCTCAGCTAGTTATGATGGTATACAAGATCGCTTAGTTATGGTGGTATACAAGATGAAAACTTAATGATCTCATGAAAGTTGATTAAAGTGATCAAAGGAGGTTAAAATCATGTTATTATTGTTCCAATACATTTATTATATCATTACTGAGGTGGCTAATAAAGTATTGAGTATATAATACTAAATGTTGATTATGAGTGTTAAATTAGTTATAATTTTATAACTACCTAGTTTCGGTCTAAATGAATTTCAACATATTAAGTGTTAAACAAGACCCCAACTATTATACCTTTTCGGAAAGGTAACAAGAAAAAATAAAATGGGTCTGAGTTAGTGTTCAAATATCATGTGGGTGGAGAGAGAAAACCAATTTTGACCAAGCAGTTATAACCATTTTTGGTGAGTTTTGGTCTAATTACTATTTGGGTTATGTAACCATCTTAAAAATTTCAACTTCTTTGATTTATAAGTAGAGGATACATTCCTCTAAAACATCAAATAGGTTATTTGATCAAAAGTTTCAGGAGTGGTGCATAATGTGAAGTATATCAGGCAAATTGCAGGAAGTTTTTATAGCAGCAAAAAGGAGGGTAATGCTTTATGTTTCTATTTTGCTATTTATGACTTAATTTTCATTAAAGAAGTATATTATAGGTTGAGAATGGTTTATAAACTGATATATTAATGTTTTACATCAGTATTTAATCAGATGTTTTTATGAAACATGAATATGCAATTGGATCTTTAATGTTTTGAAGGAAAAATGTTATTTATCTTTCAAGAAGTATAGCATTTTGAAGACCATTGATTAAACTCATCCTATTACATTCAGATGTATTGATTTAAGTCTTATTACACATTTCATGATCTGATAAAGTCATTTTGAGAAGGCTTGTATCATTTGGTATAATTTGGTGATGTAAAAGAATCAGTATGAGAGATAAGAAAAGAAGTGAATCCTGCTTAATGTTTTCAACTTGGAGTTGAAATCTTGTTTCATGATTTGTATTGTAACAGAGATGATCCTCTAATTTTGTATTTCATTTATTCATTTTAGAAGTTGGTGCTTCTTTTATTCTTGAAGTTGGTGCTTCAGATGTAAGGGATTGGTGTTCCTTGAAATTGGTGTTTCTAAAACAGGGTGTTGGTGCTTCCCAGAGTTGTAGCTCTAAAAGATTTTCCCAAGAGGCTAATAAAGTTTTAGATTCAAAGTGGTTTTTACCCTAAGGGTTTTTCCACTATAAATATTGTGTACTATATTCTTTTTACATATCTTGTTCATATTTCATAAGTATATTTTATAATTGTAAAAATTGAAAAGGACAAGTTTTTAAGAAACCACTGATTCACCCCCCCTCTCAGTGGTGTTTGTATTCCAACAAGTGGTATCAGAGAAAGGTTCCCTACATCAAGTTTAACAACTTTGGGTAGATTTTGGTTGAGTGGAATGCTTATTTACGATGGCTCAAGATAGTTCTTCAAATGTTCCTATTTTTTATGGATCACATTATGCTTTTTGGGAAGTTATGATGCAAACATACTTGTTATCTATTAATGTTGATGTTTGGGCTTTTGTTGAAAATGGTTATAATGTTCCTAATACTTTACCTATAGATCCTAATGAAAAGAAGAAGTATGAAATTGACATGAAAGCTAAATTTGCAATACTTAACAATTTGTCTAAAGATGTGTTTGTTAAGGTTATGCATTGCAGATCTTCTAAAGAAGTATGGGACAAGTTGAAAAACACTTATAATGGTAATGATAGAGTTAAAAAATCCAAGATACAATATTTAAAATCAAGATTTGAAGATCTAAAAATGGGAGATGACGAAAAGGTAGAAGACTATCTTCTTAAGATAGATGAAACAGTTAATGGCATAAGAGGACTTGGTGAAACCATTGATGATATTGATGTTGTAAAGAAAGTTTTAAGATCTCTTCCTGATAAGTTTGATTCTAAAATATGTTCCATAGGAGAAAGTATGGACATTAACAAATATAAAATGGAAGATATTCATGGAGCACTTGTAGCTTATGAAATGAGAAAGTTTGGCAAGCATGAATCCACAAGCAAAGAAGCAGCATTCAAAGCAGAAAAGAAGGCAAAGCGAGTCTCATCAGAATCAAAAGACTTTGATATTCTTGAAGCACATTTCTCAATAAAATTAAAGAAAGGAGGAGGTAAATACAAAGGTAAACTTCTTTTCAAATGCTTTAATTATGGTAAAATAGGACACTTTGCATCTAAATGTCCTTACAATAGTCATGATGAAGTAGATGATGAGAAAGAAAAATCAAGTAAAAAGAAATTCTATAACAACAAGAAGTTATTTAAGAAGAAGAGTTTGATTTCTGATGTATCAGATAGTGAATCTAGTAGTTTTGAATGTGATGAAAATGAATTTTCATTCATGGCTATAGAAACTACTTGTCAAGAATCAGATAGTGATGATGATGTTGAGCTTGTTGAAGCTGATTTAGAATGTGAATTTCTTTATGCACTTAGAAAGATCAAGGAATTAAAAAGGAATTTAAGTGTTCAAGAAAATCAATTCATAAGAGAAAAATTTAACTTTGAAAAAGAAGTTAAGGAATTAAATCAATAGGTTATAGATTTAAAATTACAAGTGCAGGAACAAAAGAGAATTGTCTTTATCACTAAGGAAGAGTTAAGTTCTAAAGATGATGAATGCACAAGGTTAATGAATGAAGTAGTATCATATAAAAGGAATTTAGAAAAATATGAGAATACTACTTTGGATGACATGTTAAGAAAACAAAGACGAACTGATGATCTAACTAGAATTGGTTTTGAACTTGGACAATGCTCAAGTGACAAGAAAGATAAATCTTTATTTGAGATATTCAAATCTGAAAGTAAAGACATAGATCAACATGTTATCACTTCAAATTCAGATAAAAATGCAGATTTTAATCAGATTTCTAATGGTAAAAGTCTGGTTACATCAAGCTCTTCATTCATGGGTAAAAGATATTCAAATAGGTTCACTTCTTTCTTTGATGGGTATTGCTTCATGTGTCATCGATATGGACATAGAATAAGTAATTGCAAACATATGTCAAGAAGGTTTTCAAAGTTTCATTTTGGTTATTCCTTTCCTAAAGTGAATGGTCTAAGATGTTACAAATGCAATCTTTTTGGTCATCTTATAAGGAACTGTAAAACTAAGACATTTCAAAATAATCAATCTTATACTAGTCTGCAAGTTGATAAAGGATTTGATACTAAAGTAACAAAGATATGGAGGCCTAAGATTAATAAGTCTATGTTTATTCAAATGGCTTTACATTCTAAAGAAAAGGACTTGTGGATAATTGATAGTGGTTGTTCTAGACATATGACAGGTGATAAAACAAAGTTTGATAAATTGGTTAACTACAAAGGTGGCAGTGTGAGTTTTGGTGATGATTCTTCAAGGAAAGTTAAAGGTTTGGGTTCTTTGATGCTTAGTGAAAAAATTTCTATTCCTTATGTGTATTATGTTGAAGGTTTAAAGTAAAATCTTCTAAGTGTTAGTCAAATTTTTTATCTGGATATGAAATTGTGTTTGATGATCATGGTTGTCAAATCAAATTTAAATCAGGACAATTGGTTGCATCAGGTAAAAGATCGAAAGGGAATGTATACAACTTAAAAGATATCACCAATACTAACAATCATGAAGATGTTTGTATAATGGGATAGGTGAATGTAGTTGTGCAGCATAAAGATAATATTATCCTTCAAGAAAATGATAATGACTTGAAAAAATCAGTTAATAAAATTGAAGAAAGTGAAGAAGAGATAAAAGATCAAAAAGGAACACTAGAGCCAATAGGTACAAATTCTACAGGTTCAAGATTCAAGAAATATCATTCTCAAGAACAAAATATAAGAGGAAAAAAGGAAGATTAGTTAGCTAACATATTAAAAAATTCTCTAGCAAAAGATGGGTTTCAAAGATCAAGAACAAGATTGGGGATTCTATCGCTCTCTTCTCTTACATAAGTTAAACAACGTGAGATTGGTTTCAGGGGGAGTATTATGATAGTTTTTACAACTCAAACCTTGGTATAGCTCCTTTTTCATTGATGTCAAAGGGGGAGAAAAAGTATGAGGAAAACATATTGTGATTGATGGAATCTATACAAGTACATGCAAAGTTGATGGAATCTATACAAGTCCATGATTTATTCTATAGTTGATGATATACAGGTGATATAGGTACATGCAAAGGTTAATATGTTTTTACAGGTATTGACATCAATGCCAAAGGGGGAGTATGTTGAACCTTTGGTAATTTGGTCTTTGGTTTTGTCATTGATGTCAATAAGACATGTCAAATCTCTCAGCTAGCTATGATGGTATACAAGATCAGTTAGTTATGGTGGTATACAAGATGGAAACTTAATGATCTCATGAAAGTTAATTAAAGTGATCAAAGGAGGTTAAAATCATGTTATTATTGTTCCAATACATTTATTATATCATTATTGAGGTGGTTGATAAAGTATTGAGTATATAATACTAAATGTTGATTATGAGTGTTAAATCAATTATAATTTTATAACTACCTAGTTTTGGTTTAAATGAATTTCAACATATTACTTGTTAAACAAGACCCCAACTATTATACCTTTTTGGAAAGGTAATAGGAAAAACTGAAATGGGTCTGAGTTAGTGTTCAAATAGCACATTGGTGGAGAGAGAAAAGCAATTTTGACCAAGTCTATTGCAGGCTGTTATAACCATTTTTGGCCGGTTTTGGTCTAATTACAATTTGGGTTATGTAACAGTCTTAAAAATTTTGACTTCTTTAATTTATAAGTAGAGGATACATTCCTCTAAAATGTCCAACAAGTGATTTGATCAAAAGTTTCAGGAGTGGTTCATAATGTGAAGTATATCAGGTAGTGTAGACAAGGCTTTTTATGATACCTGTATCTGTTTTGAAAGGCTCAAATCAATCAAACATTAAGATTTTAATCTAACATGAAATCAATCCAAAAAAAGGAAACTCTAAGCTAAGCCACCTCAGATTGAGCTAAAATAGGTGCACCCAAAAACTGTTTGATTTGCTCTTGCTTAAGGGGATGTGGGTGTGCTCTCTAAGCACTTGGAGCATATTCTAATGCATGCTAAGATGGATTGAGATTCATGAACACCCCAAAAATGGCACAATTTTGGGTAGAACACCCAAAATTGCCCCTAAGGCTTCAAGAACTCAAGATTTATGCAACTAGCATGATTAAGTAGATTTTAGAACACCAAATAGATGTGAGAATGATGCATAAACAAGAATTAAACTAAGTTAATCCATTAGTTCTATGCTAAGATGTGAGTTAAAAATGCTTGAAAATGATTAAAACTAACAATTAGTATGAAAGCTAAATGATTTAGAGCTATTCTAGCATTATAACATTGCTTGAAATAAAAGGTGAATGGGTATTTTGCTCTTAGAAATGAGGAGTATTTATAGGATTTTGGAAAGGGTTGGGTTAGGTGGATAGGTTAGAGTTTGGGGTAAGGTTAGATTTTGAGTCAAGGGGATAAGGATGAAGATTTTCTAGAAGAGTCTAGGCTTTGGATGAGGATAAAGACTTTCTAGAAAAGTCTAGGCTTTTCTAGGGATAAATATGGAATTTAGAAAATAAATAAAGTTTTATTTATTCTAAAGGCTTTAATGAGTTTGAGGCTCATTAGGGGTAGGGTTTGACTAGGAGTCAAAGGAGACTTTGATTAGCTTAGGGAAAGTAGGTAATTTCCCCTAAATGGGTTTAGGGAAGGATTAGGAAAGTTCTAGAAGAGTCTAGAGTTTTCCTAGGGTAAATTAGGAATTGAGGATTAATATTTAATCTTAATTAAATATTCTTGAGTTGGGATTAGGATTATGAAATGATGGGATTAGCCTTTAATCGAGATTAAAGAAGGATTAGAAGATTCTAGAAGAGGTTAGTGGTCTTTAGGAATTTGGCAAGGTTTTGGGCAAAAAATAAATAAATTATTTGTTTTTGGATTTTTGGGTCAATTTATTAATTAAATAATTAATAAATGTTTTTGAGTTGGGATTAGGCTTAGGAAATGGTGGAATCACCCTTTAATTAAAATTAAAGTGAGATTAGAAATTTCTAGAAGAGGTTTAGGATCTCTAAGATATTTCCAAGGTTTAGGATTAAAATAAATTTTTAATTTATTTTAAAGTTTTTTGGTCAATTTATTAATTAAATAATTAATAAATAGGGAAATAATGTTTAAATGAGATTTAAACATTTTTGGGAGGGATTTCTTAATTAAATATTTTAAATTAAGATAAAGAGATTTAATGACATAAAAATAAATAAATTAATTAAATAATTAATTAATTAATAAATGATGATGTTATCAGGGATTTTTCAGAAAATAAAAATACTTTATTTTCTAAAAGATTTTTAGGTGTCTACAGGTAGATTGCAGGAAGTTTTTATAGCAGCAAAAAGGAGGGTAATGCTTTATGTTTCTATTTTTTTATTTATGATTTAATTTTCATTACAGAAGTATATCAAAGGTTGAGAAGGGTTTATACACTGATATATTAATGGTTTACATTAGTATTTAATCAAATGTTTTTATGAAACATGAATATGCATTTGGATCTTTAATGTTTTGAAGGAAAAATGTTATTTATCTTTCAAGAAGCATAGCATTTTGAAGACCATTGATTAAACTCATCCTATTACATTCAGATGTATTGATTTAAGTCTGATTACACATTTCATGATCTAAAAAAATCATTTTGAGAAGGCTTGTATCATTTGGTGATGTAAAAGAATCAGTATGAGAGATAAGAAAAGAAGTGAATCCTGCTTAATGTTTTCAACTTGGAGTTGAAATCTTGTTTCATTATTTGTATTGTAACAGAGATGATCCTCTAATTTTGTATTTCATTTATTCATTTTGGAAGTTGGTGCTTCTTGTATTCTTGAAGTTGGTGCTTCAGGTGTAAGGGATTGGTGTTTCTAAAATAGGGTGTTGGTGCTTCCCAGAGTTGTAGCTCTAAAAGATTTTCCCAAGAGGCTAATAAAGTTTCAGATTCAAAGTGGTTTTTACCCTAAGGGGTTTTCCACTATAAATATTGTGTACTATATTCTTTTTACATATCTTGTTCATATTTCATAAGTATATTTTATAATTGTAAAAATTGAAAAGGACAAGTTTTTAAGTAACCACTGATTCACCCCCCCTCTCAATGGTGTTTGTATTCCAACAAATGGAACTATTCACCTTGCTTATATTGAAGTCCTTATGGAGGATTTGAATCCTTGAATCCATAAGAATGGAGGATCCAAATGAATGTAGAATTGTATGTAGGATGTCTCAAATCAATTGCATTAGATCATCAACTCCAATCTTGAATGGATCTTGGAATAGGAAGAATCTTGGATGGAAATGGATGGAGAAATCTTCAACAAGAGGGCTCCAAAGAGATTGAATCCTTCAATGGCTTTCAATGAATCTCCTTGATGAATTGGATCTTGAATTCTTGAATGCTTGAGAATGAATGAATGCTTGAATTATTTCCTTCTCCTTCTTTCTTTCTTAATGATTTCTTGATCAATTGATTTCACTTGCTTCAATTCTATGGATGTTGGATATGAAAATGAGAGAGGAAGGCTTCCTTTTATACTAGTCTAGGGAAAAAACTTCTAGAGAGGCCGAAATTGGAGAATTAAATTCCAATTAAGCCTTAACCCCTAGAAATGGACCTAAATTAAATATAATTTAAGATTTTACCATTCTAAAATTTGAAACAGTCGACCCGAAAGTGAGAAATAAAACTTTTCGAAGCTTGACATCTGAAAATTTCCAGGATTTGAAATTTGGACACAGAGATAGGGTTGATGTCGACTCTAACCTAGGTAAGAGTTGAGGTTAACCTTGATGTAGGTTAGGGTCAAGGTCAAACTTGATCCTGAGGTAAATAATCTTAGATCATCAGGATAAGGTGAAAGAAAAAGGCTGGAAAAAGGTGAGAAGAGAAGAAGAATAGGGGGAAAAAGCCAGATCCAGTCAAAGACCCACTCAAGGTGCTTGACATGACCCCAGACCACTTACTCAGAGGGCTAAACCAGTCCTAAATGGAAGTGCTTCTATTTTCTGACAATACATTTCGCCCCCACTTTATCAAGAGTATGGAATCAATGCAAACTCTTGGTAAAGGAGATCACAATGAAAAAGATTATCTTATTGAAATCAAAGGGACAAAGGAATCCTCAATCCCCTAGGGACTCAAGTCTTCATCAAATCCAAGATTAAAATAAGAGAGACATCTCTAGAAAAGAGAGAGAAGAGGGTATGATTAACTCACTCAATGAGAACTTATATCCCATTGTAAACCACACAAGGAAATAGCAGAACTGGAAAGATGGAATTGAACCACCTAGTGAATGTGGCTACTCACTAGTCAATCCATCAAAGATTCACCCTTAGGAATATTCTATTCTACAAGAGTAAAGCCAAAAAAAAGAGATCGAGTCTTAAGGACACCTCTGACCTTAAGGGATCAAAAATTTGAAATTGGAGGGATAAAGAGATCCTATAAGATAAAAATCCATGCTTTAAGGATTAGTCACTAATCCATAAAGGGAGAAAAGTGCCTTGAAAAATATATGTATATTGAAAGCTTGTGTGTGTAATAGGTGAGAAGAGCATATGACCCCATGTTAAAGTCATTGCTAACACTTTAACAGGAGCAATGGCTTGAAGGGAAAAATAAACAACTCCACTAATTTCATTTCCACTACGACATGCCCCCAAGAAAAGACAAATCAAGGGAAATACCACATAAACATATAGAGAACACAGAAGGGATATACCTATCATGGGGTCAATATGATCATAAGATAATATATATATGATATTGTTGCAAATGAATTGACATCATTCCCCAAATAAAGTAGAACTACAATCACAGTGGAGGAAAGAACACATAAGAGTTACAGAGAAGAGTATTTTCAGACCACAACATGGAGACCAAAAAGAATCAGTGCTACCAAGTCACAAATCTAAAAAAACTATACAATGAAATCTTTACAAACAATAGCATAGGTACAACATAACATGAAAAAAATGTATAGAAGAGTAAAGATACATATAGATGAATAGTAAAATAGGTTCAATCACTTTATCACCTTGCACCAACAAAGTAACAAGGGTCATATAAAAGAATATAACAACATTTAGCAAACACATTACAGGAGAAACACAGTACCACAGGAAAACACACAAAAAGCTACCATGAAGGAAAAGTCTATCAAGCATGCCACCTACTCTCCCCATCTTGTTCTATATCATTTTGGGAAGGTGGGAATCTCGCAAGAGGGACTCTATCCAACAAAATAGGAATGATAGCTAGTTCCAAACAAGGATCCTCTTGAAAATCATAATGTTCGATACTAGGTTTAATTTTCAATTGTGATGGAAGAATATTAGGCAAATCAATGTCAATGTTAATAGTTTCATATTCATCATTAACATCATTAGTATTATCAAGAGTATCTTCTTCATCTAGATTAATCAAAATATGATCTAAGAAATGAATAGAATCATCATAATCATGCATCTGAACATCATTATTAATATGAACTTCTAACACATCATGCATAGATTGATCAAAAGAATGTAAAATGCTTTGAATAACAGAGGCATAGGCCTTAGCTTGAGCTCAACACTTCTTATGACATTCACTAGTAGATCAGTTACATTTTGTCTTGTTTGAGATATGCTAAGAACTAGGAGGGACAAGTGTTGGTTCCTTCATAGGTTCTATAGGTGGATCAGTAGAGTTTCTAGTAGACTAAAAAGAAACACTAGGAGCTTGATTAACAAAACTAGAAGACATGGATAAAGGATGTATGGAAGGCATGGGTAAAATACCATGGTTAAGATCCATCCGAGGCATACTTAACTCAAGAATATTATGATCCTTATAGGCTTAATATGAGAAAAAGAGATTATCAAGTTGAGAAGGACATGAATTAGGTAATGAAGGTCAAAAGAAGTCAAGTGTAGCACAATCTATGGGCCTAGAAGGTTGATATAAACTATGATTAATCATCTTCACTTCTTCATCATGAATTAATTTAAGAAACTTATGGATAGGAGAAACAATACTATACATGGCATTCAACCAAGGAAAACCAAGCTTAACTTGAAATTGAACAAAAGTAGGAACAACAACAAAGGTAGTGTCCACAATTTTACCACCAAGTTCAAAACGCAAGTTAATAGAACCAAATGATGGATAAAGAAAACCATTACAAGTCTGATGCAGGAGCATCCTGGGTGTAAGAGCAATCTTGCATCACCCAAAAATATTTCTATTTTTATATTCAATAAGGGCTATTTTGTGCAGAGCTGTTATTTATGGAAAGTTACTATTTTTGGTAATTTTTGTATGTGCTCAGAATGATCTGATTTCTTTCTTGGAGGTTCATTTTGGTCATATAAGTCTGCCAGCAAAGTTTCATGGCTAGATCAGGTGTAGTTTTGAAGATATTGAAGATTTTCGGTATTGGCAGCAGGGTACAGGAACTTTGAACTCAATTTTGAAGGCTTTAGAGGCCTCAGATGAGGTCAAAAATTTGAGTGATGGGTGCTTGCATTGGTCAAGCCTGTAGAGCGCTTCGTGGTGTTTCTGAAATGAGGTTATAATAGTCAATCAGGTCAACTGGTGATGACTTATGATCTCCGGAAGTCGGGTCACCTGAAATGGCAGAAAATAATTTTCCTTCAAAATTTCTGTTCAGGTTTCAAAAGTTATTTTGAGCCGACTTGATGTAATAAATTGAAAAAAATAAAATAATTCTAAGTTTGGTCAGCCCTTAGGGCTAAATTTCTGGAACCTTCTCGGGCGGTGGAAATTGCCTATATAAGGAAGGCTGTATTATTGTCTTAGGCAGTTCAGAATAGTCTGGGTAATAGATCTGGGTAATAGTTCGAGGCTTTGTCCTACAGAATATTGTAAGGGAATGCCCATGTGGCTTTGCATATTGTAATTCTGAAAGTTTGTAATTCCACATTTGTGGAGATAATAAGAAGCCAATTTTCTGTTCTTGCATATTGTTGTTGTTTCTCTATTTCTGTTATGTGTTTGTGGTATTAAGGGGAGAACCCTTCATCAAGTGGTATCAGAGCAGGAGTTCTTGAGTGTGTAAACAGATCACCGACTGTGAGGCAGTTTGCACCAGGACCGTGGCTAGGGTTTCAGCGCGTATTGCGAAAATGCCTCCACGAAGGGAACGTGGCGAAAGAGCTGGTGTTGTAACACCTGAGGTTAGAGAGCTGTAGAGACAAGTGCGAGCATTGCAAGAAGAGATTCACAGAGGAATGAATCTTAATGTCAGAGATGAAAGCGAGGATGAAGCCGAAGAAGAATATCAAGAAGGAGAAGTCGAAATTGTGAACCAGGAGGAAGAAAGACTTTTTCGGGCCATTTCTAAGATTGGGAAAAGACCTAAGATTGAGGTTCCTACATTTTCTGGAAATCTTAACCCAGAAGAATTGATCGACTGGATCAATGAATGTGAGGAATATTTTGAGTATGAAGATGTTGAGGATCTTGATAGGGTCAAATTTGTGAAGGCCAGACTGAAAGGTCATGCGAAGATTTGGTGGCAAGAAATTCAATTGGAGCGAAATAGAAGAGGGAAAGATAAAATCACGAGATGGGATCGGATGGTGGATAAATTGAAGCGACAGTTCATTCCTATTGATTATGAGCTTGACCTACTAAAGAAAATGCAAAGTTTGAAGCAAGCAGGAAGATCTGTTCAGGAGTATACAGAGGAGTTCTATCGACTCCTCATCAGAATAGGCCATGCAGAAGCTGATAAGGAGAAAGTTGCCTGATACCTTAATGGGTTAAGGCCAAGCATTCAGGAGGAGTTGAATCTGGTTCAAATGAATAGTATTGAGGAGGCATACCAGTTTGCCCTAAAAGTAGAGGAAAAGCTGAACAAGAAGTTTGAGAGCAGACAAAATGGAAGAGGTCGTGGTGGATGATCTAGTGGACGGTCATATGGTGGCCGAAATGAAGATCTGATAAAGAAGGATGAGGCCAGTAGTAGTCAGAATCAGCGAGGAAATAATTCCAATCATTTCCAGGATCAGAATAATAGAGATCAGAGAGGAAGAGGAAGAGGACAAGGATCTGGAAGAGGTGGCTTTCGTGGAACATGTTTTCACTGTGGAGAAGAAGGTCATAGGGCATTTGAATGTCCTCAACACCAAGGAAGAACAGACAGGAGAAATGAAGGCCAGGTCAGAGTTGCACATGTAGATGAAGATGCCAGATCATCAAATTCTGAAGATGCTGAAAGAGGAGAAACGTTGATTAATAGAAGAGTCCTGTTGAGTGGTGAGAATGAACCTGAGCAAAGAAGGAGCCTGTTTCACACCAGGTGCAAGTGCGAAGGTAAATGTTGTGATGTGATTATTGATAGTGGAAGCACTGACAATTTGGTGTCAGAAGAGATGGTGACAAAGTTGAAGCTCAAGAGACAGAAACACCCACATCCATATCAGATTGCCTGGGTACAGGATGACCACAAGGTCATGGTCAATGAACAATGCCTAGTGAAGTTCAAGATTGGCGGATACCAAGATGAGGTATTGTGGGATATTATATCTATGGATGCATGTCATATGTTGTTGGGTAGACCATGGCAGTTTGACAGATGTGCTGTACATGATGGTCGTGCGAATACCTATTCCCTGACAAAGGATGGAGTGCAACATAAGCTAAAACCATTGAAGGAGACTGAAGAAAAGGTATGTGGTAATGCAAGGATAACTTTTGTTGATGGAAGAAATTTCCTAGATGGTATGAGGCATGAGCATGTATGTTTTGCTTTAATTCCAAAAGCTAGTAAAGAGGAAGTAGAAGATGTTCCTATAGAAGTTGCAGATTTGTTGAATGAGTTTCAGGATATTGTATCCGATAATATGCCTGATGGATTACCACTAGTCAGGAAGATCAGTCATTAGATGGACTTGATCCTAGGAGCGAGTTTGCCGAATAAGGCAGCACATAGAATGACACCTGCAGAAAGTGAGGAGTTGAACAGATAAGTACATGAACTATTACAGAAAGGATTGATCTGTGAGAGTCTGAGTCCCTGTGCTGTACCAGCGGTATTAGCACCAAAGAAAAATGGAGAATGGAGGATGTGTACAGATTCTAGGGCAATAAACAAGATCACAATCAAGTACAGGTTTCCATTGCCACGAATGGATGATATTATGGACTGTTTGAGTGGAGCTATGTATTTCTCAAAGATAGATCTGAAAAGTGGATATCATTAGATTCAGATTAGAGAAGCAGATGAATGGAAGACTGCCTTCAAAACAAAGGAAGGACTATATGAGTGGTTAGTCATGCCTTTTGGGCTAACCAATGCACTGAGCACTTTCATGCGGCTCATGAACGAGGTTCTGAAATAATTTCTGGGTAAGTTTGTCATTGTTTACCTAGATGATATTTTGATCTTTAGTAAGACATTGGATGAGCATATGATGCATATTCGTATGGTATTTGAGAAGTTGAGAGAAGAGAAATTATTGATTAATTCGAAGAAGTGCACTTTTGTGAAGAAAGAGTTAGTGTTTTTGGGATTTGTAGTTTCAGGAGAAGGTCTAAAAATGGACCCAGAGAAGGTACAGGCTATCCTTGAATGGCCTACTCCAAGGAGTGCTACTGAGGTAAGATCTATTCATGGTCTAGCTAGATTTTACAGAAAGTTTATCAAAATTTTTAGCAGTATTTGTGGACCCTTGACTGAAACAATGAGAGGGGATAGAAAAGAGTTTAAGTGGACTAATGGGGCAGAGAAGAGTTTTCAATTGTTGAAACAAAAAGTTACAGAACAACCAGTTTTAGCACTTCCAGATTTTAATAAGGTGTTTCAAGTAGATTGTGATGCTAGTGGTACTGCAATAGGAGCTGTTATGAGCCAAGAAGGTAAACCTGTTGCTTATTTCAGTGAGAAGTTAAATGATGCCAAGAGGAAATATTCTTTTTATGATCAGAAATTTTATGCTATAGTTCAGGCATTAAAGAAGTGGAGACATTATCTGCTTCCTAAGGAGTTTGTTTTGTATACTGATCATCAAGCTTTACAATATTTGAATAGTCAAGGAAAACTGAATCAAAGGCATTTGAAATGGGTTGAGTTTTTGCAGAGTTATACATTTGTTTTGAAACACAGGAGTGGAAAGTCTAATAGGGTTGCAGATGCTCTTAGCAGAAGGCAACTATTGCTGACAGAAATGCAGATTGAAGTGGTTGGGTTCAAGGAACTCAAGAATTTGTATCCAGAGGATCCTGATTTTGGTGAAGCTTGGAAGGCTTGTACAGAACTTGTTACTGTAGACAGGATGAAATGGATGGATTTTATCATCCAAGATTACATGCTATTCAGAGGGAGTCAGTTGTGCATTCCACGAAGTTCTATGAGGGAGAATCTCATCAAGGAGAAGCATAGTGGAGGATTGGCTGGACATTTTGGTCATGATAAAACCCTTGCTTTGGTTGGTGAGAATTATTATTGGCCACAATTGTAGCAAGATGTGAAGAAGTTTGTACAGAGTTGCAGAGTATGTCAGATGGTGAAAGGAGTGAAGCAGAATACAGGGTTGTATCAGCCATTACCTATACCAGAGAAGCCTTGGGAGGATATCAGTATGGACTTTGTTCTTGGTTTACCGAGGACTCAGCGGGGACATGATTCAATTTTTGTGGTGGTTGATAGATTTTCAAAGATGGCACATTTCATTCCCTGCAAGAACACTAATGATGCTGTTCATGTAGCAGAATTATTTTTCAGAGAAGTAGTGAGACTTCATGGTTTTCCAAAGACTATAGTTTTAGATCGAGATACTAAGTTTGTTGGATATTTCTAGCAGACATTGTGGAAGAAGTTGAAGACAGATTTGAAGTTCAGTTCATCACATCATCCATAGACTGATGGACAGACAGAGGTGGTGAATAGAAGTTTGGGAAATCTGCTAAGATGCTTGGTTGGAGATAAGCCAAAATGATGGGATTTGATTTTACCACAGGAAAAATTTGCATACAATAATTCTGTCAACAGGAGCACTGGTAAATCACCATTCCAGATTGTATATGGAAGTAGTCCAAGAAATGCATCTGAATTAAGGAAGATAGATAAAGGAGAAATAAGTAGTGCTGAAGCTAAGAATTTTGCAGAACACTTGAAGAACATCCATGAGGAGGTGGGGAAGAATATTACCAAGATGAACGCACAGTATAAGGCTAAGGTAGATGAGAAAAAGAGGTATAAAGAATTTCAGGTTGGTGATGAAGTCATGGTTCATTTGCGGAAGGAGCGATTTCCAGTTGGTACATATAACAAGCTGAAAATGAAGAAGTTTGGACCATGTAAGATACTGAAGAAACATGATTCAGGAAACGCATATGAGGTAGAATTTCCTACTGAGCTAAATATTTCCCCAGTGTTTAACATTTCAGATATGACAGAGTATCATGAAGGAGGTGTTGAAGATGAGATCACGGCAGCACAGTGGAGTATTCCAGCAACTAGTTTAGACACTAAGGAGATCAAAGATATACTGGACAGTCATGTTGGTAGAAGCACAAGGAACATGACATATGAAGAATATCTGGTCAAATGGAAAGGATGACCTATTGAAGATTCATCATGGCTGACAAAGGAGGAGGTTAGCCGTCTTGGTTTTCCTCTGTACACCTGAGTTGTGACAGGGTCACTTCTCAAATTACCCTGGGTGTCTGATGCAGGAGCATCCTGGGTGTAAGAGCAATCTTGCATCACCCAAAAATATTTCTATTTTTATATTCAATAAGGGCTATTTTGTGCAGAGCTGTTATTTATGGAAAGTTACTATTTTTGGTAATTTTCGTATGTGCTCAGAATGATCTAATTTCTTTCTTGGAGGTTCATTTTGGTCATATAAGTCTGCCAGCAAAGTTTCATGGCTAGATCAGGTGTAGTTTTGAAGATATTAAAGATTTTCGGTATTGGCAGCAGGGTACAGGAACTTCGAACTCAGTTTTGAAGGCTTTAGAGGCCCCGGATGAGGTCAAAAATTTGAGTGACGGGCGCTTGCACCGGTCAAGCTTGTAGAGCGCTTCGTGGCATTTCTAAAATGGGGTTATAATAGTCAATCAGGTCAACTGGTGATGACTTATGATCTCCAGAAGTCGGGTCACCTGAAATGGCGGAAAATAATTTTCCTTCAAAATTTTTGTTCGGGTTTCAAAAGTTATTTTGAGCCGACTTTGATGTAATAAATTGAAAAAAATAAAATAATTCTAAGTTTGGTCGGCCCTTAGGGCTAAATTTCTGGAACCTTCTTGGGCGGTGGAAATTGCCTATATAAGGAAGGCTGTATTATTGTCTTAGGCAGTTCAGAATAGTCTGGGTAATAGATCTGGGTAATAGTTCGAGGCTTTGTCCTACAGAATATTGTAAGGGAATGCCCATGTGGCTTTGTATATTGTAATTCTGAAAGTTTGTAATTCCACATTTGTGGAGATAATAAGAAGCCAATTTTCTGTTCTTGCATATTGTTGTTGTTTCTCTATTTCTATTATGTGTTTGTGGTATTAGGGGGAGCACCCTTCATCAAAGTCTGAATCCACACATAAGATGTATCATAAGAATCACATTGCAATTTCTTCATAAAATTATTTTCTTCATTAATAACATTGACTAAGGATGTAGGATCAACAAGACAACCACACGTAGGTATATGAGAAATCCTAGCATAAATGTAAAGGGGAACATCAGGAGCTTTAATAGTCTCAGAATCATCAAAGATAATCAAGAGTTCCCTAGGTCTTTTATTCTTAGGTTGTTTTCAAGGTTTTGGTTGAGGTTTCGATTTAGGCTAAGGTTTCAATTTAGGTTAAGGTGGAACTTGAGGTTGAGATTGACGCTGGGGTGGAGATACAATTTGAAATAAAACAACATGCTCCACATGGTTAACAATATGATTAAGATCATCCATCTTTGAATCATGAACAATATCCACAAAAGATGGTTGAGCAATGGTATTAGTATCATGTGTAGCAAAGGATTCATATAGATTTGAAGGTTTTGATTAGGAGGAGAGAAAGATTTGCTCCCACTACCCTCAAAATTATCTATAGATAAGGCATTAGAATCAATTAAGTCTTGAACCTTATGCTTTAAAGAATAACACTTCTTAGTATCATGGCCATTTTGACAATGGTATTGAGAAAAGGATTTAGGATCAAATGATTTAGATGCCACTGTAGCAAGTATAAGAGGTTGAATAGGAGGTAAAGTAATTATATTAGTAGTTAAAAACCTATTCATAATAGAATGTAAAGATTCAGAGAGAGTAGTAAACGTACCATTCAAATGAAAAGAAGTGGATGTAGAAGTAGCATTATGGGATGCAACAACAACTTGATCAACAACTGCATTTGCTTGTTTATTTATCTTGACAGAGTTATTGAGTTTTTGAATTTTTTTTGGGTTAGGAGAAGCATCACTGTTATCAAGTGGAACAGGAGCCATTGGAGTGTTGCTCTAAAATTGACTCACTTATAATTGATAATGATGAAGACTGCAAAAAGTTGTTGAAAAGAGGTAAATTTGGAAAGATGAATCTTGTCTCTAATATCCTTTTGCAGATTTCAAATAAACATACATTGAATATCCATATCAGGATTAGGATATGAAATCTAAGCATGCAAATGCTTAAATCTACCAATGAATTCAGTCAATTTTTCCTTAGTGTTTTGTTTACAGTGCATCAAATTAGTTAAGGACACTTGTGGACCAATGCTATTTTGAAATTATTGAATAAAAGAATTGGAAATTTTTTGAAATGAATCAATAGAATAAGGAGGCAAGGAACAATACCATTGTAAGGCATTGTCATGAAAAGTTCTTGCAAACAACTTGGCTAAAATCCTATGGTCCTAAGTATAGTCACCATAAAGGATTTGAAATGTTTTAACATGAATAAGATGGTCTCCCTTACCATTTTAATTCTCAAGATGAGGCATATCAGCTTGCTGAGTAATAGGAGCACAAATGATGTCTAGGGATAAAGGACTTCCCATCTCACATGTAGGAATGCTAAACTTGGATTGAGTCAAGGATGCAAGTTGTTGTTGTAAAGAGGACACAGTTTAAGCCAAACTGATGATTTTTTAATTTTTAGAGGAAATTGTAGGCATAGAAACATTAGAAACACTAGGTAAAGTGTATGAAGTAGCAGGAATGGAAGACACAATTGGAGGAACACTTGGGACCACATTTGAAAGAGGATTGTAATAAGTAAAAGGAACATTATGGTAAGAAGGTTGTCAAGTAGGAAGAGATGAGGAACGCTCATAGGAAGTGAGGGAACCATCGTAGTCACCAAAGGAGGAGTATAAGTAGGAATGATAGGTAAAGGAAGAAATGAAGGTTCCATACTAGTGACAAGAGGAGTGAATCCTAAATCTTGAGCTTCTTGAGCTAAAGTTTTAACATTTGAATGCACAAGATGAGTAATACCATGTAGGAAGTTAACACCTTAATCACTATCTCGAAGGCATTTCTTAAGAGCCTCTATAGCTTGAATAGAATATTGATTATGGTTTTCATGAATAAGCCAATTACTCATTTTATCAAGTTTGGTTGAAAGTTTTTGGACTTGTTCAGGAGGAACTCTTAAAGCATCATCCTCATCATGAGATGAGTGAGAAGATTTTTTCTCCATGGTAGGACTAGAATCATGAATAATCAAATTGTCATCTGAGATCCTAAGGAAAGGAGAGGAAGACTTAGGATCAAAGGTACCCATAAGTCTATGACTTCATCTAACCAGAATATTATAAGTAGGACTAGAGGTAGTAAAGCTCATATACCAATGCAATACAAAATAAACTAAACACAAAGCATAAATGAATGAATTTTTTTGTATTTTTGTTTTATATGAGATACAAACACATAAAATAAATCTAATACATGAAAGATCTAACACCATAAAAGAAAGAGTTATCTATCATGGGCTCACCAAAAATGTAGGATTTGAATGTGAATACACAAGGTAATACAAAGAGAGATCTAACACCGTAAAACAAAGAGTTGTCAATCATAGGCTCACCAAAAAAGTAGTGGATAAAAATGTATGTGTGTTGGGGAATGTAAGATCTACTTCTTAATCCAAATTCCCAAAGGAAAGATCCAAATTGATCAACCAAAAGAGAATGGTTAATGCACAAATGAATCAATCGATGAAGATTATGAAGAAAGGAGAAAACCTTATATTATGTTATAGAAAGTATGTATTGAAATCTTGATTGAATTGAAGATAAATACTAACCTTAAAATATGAATGGTCTAGAAAATGTTTCTTTCTAGTGTCTGTGTTCTGTTTTGGGAAATTTTGCAACTAGATTTGGCCTGGAAATGAAGAAATAGAGAAAACCCAGAAACCTTTTGTTTTTCTAAAGAAGGTTGACCTTGACCCAAAATAGGGTAAGATCTTACCCCAGGGAACAATCTTACCCCAAAAAGTCAACCTTGACCTGCACTGCTCCAACGAAAATTCTATTTGTGGATCCCAAAAGTTTTTCAAAAAGGGTACTCACATCAAAACTGCAATTCATTGTCTCATGCCTGTACTTGCAAGAAATATGGTTTTGTTTGTTGGATGAGGGGTTTTCTTTGGTCAAACCCTAGTTTTGGAATTAACCTTGAAATATAATTGAAATTGTAGCAATAAGAAAAGTAAATTGAACTATTCACCTTGCTTATATTGAAGTCCTTGTGGAGGATTCAAATCCTTGAATCTACAAGAATGGAGGCTCCAAATGAATGTAGAATTGTATGTAGGATGTCTCAAATCAATTGTATTAGATCTTCAGCTCCAATCTTGAATGGATATTGGAATAGGAAGAAGCTTGGATGAACTAGATCTTAAATGCTTGAATGCTTGAGGTTGAATAAATGCTTTAATTCTTTCCTTATCCTTCTTTCTTGCTTGATGATTTCTTGATCACTTGATTTCACTTGCTTGAATTCTATGGATGGTGGATATGAAAATGAGAGAGGAAGGCTTCCTTTTATACTAGTCTAGGGCACAAACTTTTAGAGAGGCTGACATAAGAGAATTAAATTACAATTAAGACTTAACCCCTAGAAATTAACCTAAATTAAATATAATTTAAGAGTTTATTGTAGTGAAATCCAAAACAGTTGACCCATAAGCAAGAAATAAAACTTTCTGAATCCCGACATCTAGAAACTTCTGGGATTTGAAATTTGGACCAAGGGTTAGGGTTGAGGTCAACTCTAACCTAGGTCAAAGTCAAGGTTGACCTTGATCTAGGTTAGGGTTGAGGTTGACTTTGATCCAAAAGGTCAACCTTGAACCTGAGGTCAAGAATCTCAGATCCTCAGGATAAGATGCTAGAAAAAGGTAGGAAAAAGGTGATGAGAGAAGCAGAATAGGGGGAAAAATCCAGATTCATTCAAAGACCCACTCAAGGTGCTTGACATGACCCCATACCACTTACTCAGAGGGCTAAACTGGTCCTGAATGGAAGTTCTTGAATTTTTTGATGATACATATATCGAAGGATATGTTATCATTGTATAAAAATTTTCCAGCTTCATGCTAAACATTTTTGAAAAAATCTAGTTTGTAGACCTAATGGCAAGGTTTGAATGGTGAAAACCCTAGTTTGTTGGGAGCCCTAGTTGATCCTAAGCATTGTTATAATTTCATGTTACCTTTTTGGCTCACTAACTCTCCAAATATGCATGTGCTAATTTTCAACCCCTTTTACTCATCACTTTACATGTTATATTGTTAAGATGTCCGTCACAGTCACCTTTTAATTAATTCTTTCAAGGCCTAAGTTTCCGATTATTTTTTCAATAGTTTGTCCCCCTTAAAACTTGTGGTTGTTGTTGAACCGCAAGACTACCTGTTGTCAAAATGTCTGATATGTGCTTTAGTGACGAAGTGCCATCTGTCAAGGTGGGCTCGTCAATAAAGGTGTGCTGGAAATTAAACAATGGGTTAATCCTATGGCTGTCATTATACCATTGGACCAAGTTGATAGCCTTTTAAGCATCACACTTTAGTGACAAGTGTCTGATCAAAGCTTCACTGACATCGGCAGGTTCTAGCTTGTCATTCTCTGTGGCATTTCTCTTGGGTTGACATCTATCTTTGGTGATGTAGTGAATGTGGGGTTGGACTTTCCAAAAGATAAAGCACAGATTAATCTTATGGCCATCACTATACCATGGGAGAAAGATGTTAGGATTTTAAGCTCACGCTTTAGAAAAAATTGTCAGATTCTCTTTAAAGGAAGAAGTTTGTAGTGGGGCCTAAGGTGCCAGGTCATGTCGATGTGTTCGCTTTCCATTACTTGCTAGGAGTTGTGATCTGGCAGTTTTCAGGATGACTAGTATCAACAAGAAGGTAAGGAGGCTCACTTGTTGGGAGTTGTGACATGGCAGTTTTTTATTTAATGAAGGGAAGTTGTGGGGCCAAAGTCTCTTAAATTATGAGGATCATCTGATTAAATAGTATCGATGATTGTCATTATATCTTGATCTAACTTTCTTGATAGTTTTAGGTTAGCGCTTTAGTGATAGGGTGACACCTGTCCCCTTCGAGCAAAGTAAAGTTAAGTTTTTTCTTTCCCACACAGTTAAAATGAAATGTTCTCATTGGTCAAGAACTGATTTGGGGAAAAGTTACACAGGGTTATGCTATTTAACTTGTCAACTGTCCAATGTGCCTAAAGGGAAACAAAATCAATGGTCCGAATTTGAATTTCTACTTTGTGACATTTTTCATGTCCTATGAATGCTAAGGCTGCCAAATTTTAGTAATGGCAGATTCATTGAGCTATGTGTAGATGGATTGTAAATGGTTGGAAACATTATATATCAAAATTTGATCATTGTTTCTCTTTACCGCTCTCACAAGCATTCTGGTGAACTAGATTTTCCTCTGGAGTGATTTTAAGCAAAGTTCTTTCAGGTGCTTGGTAGGTCAATGTTTTCTGAATTATATAATTATTTAAGGTTTGTGAAAGAATTGTGGAAGGAATTTTTGTTACTTACTATATTTTTAGGGTTTTCTTGGGTTTTATATATTGTTCTAAGAAGCCATAGTTTCAAAATGCCACCAAAAAGGAACCTGTTTGGTAAGATAGAATACAAGGACAGGGGAGTCTTTGAAGATTTGATGAAATTACTCCCATATTCTGATAATGGGGCAGCTAGATTAAAGGAATTGGTCCTAAGAAACCCTAGAGACTTAGTAGTTGAAGGACTCCATGATAGAGGAAATTGGATGAAAGATGCTAGGGTGGGTAAAGATCATAACGGTCTTATTTTATTAAGGTCAGCCTACTCACAAAGAAATTCATGTGCTCCCCTTAGTAATATTTGGCAATTTCATATAGGGAAGTTGGTGGTCCCCAGAGTATTCATGGATGTAGAATTGCTGATCCAAATTTCCAAGTGTTATGATCCCATGAAAAAATGTGTCAAGGACATAAATGGGAAAGACCTAATTAGCATCACAAATGATGAGATTAGGGAGGTATTTTCACTAAATGAACCTTCTATTGGGTTGGAGAAAATAGATTTCACAGAGTTTACAAAGATATATGAGGCATAGAAGGATTATTTGAGAGCAGGGCCTCTAAAGGAATTTTTGGAAGAAATTGGATCAATGTGTGTTGTTAGTGCAAGCACACCAGAGCCTTTTAGGGTGGACTTGTTTAGTAAGAGAGCACAGGGTTTCTATAAGTCTTTAACTTTAATCTTAGGGCATGATGAGGCCACTCATATGCCAATACCATATATGTTTATGATGGTACAATCACTACACCTCCAATTGGCACTGATTTTTTATTTTGCCTCTCATATGGCTGATCTTATCCATGAGGGATTAATGGGGATTAAGAATATGAAATTTAATAGGCCTTTTGGGTGGTATTCAATGCTTATGCATATGTTCCTATACAAGGGTGAGCAATTCTTCAGCTCAACAGTCAACATTGTGAAGGAGAGAAATGGAGAAGCCCTTCCAGTCCAATTGTGGACTACAACTTTGTCATGGGATAGAGTTGATGCTAGCTACATTGCTTTTGATAGGGATTTTTCTTCAAGGCTCAGAACTCTATTATTTTTTGATAATCCTAGGATTCCAAGAGAGTTTTTGAGGTTAATCAAACCAAAGGAGTACTATCAAGACATCACCATAGTCCACAATTTTGGGGATATAATTTTATATCCAATTTCCACAATTTTCAGAGTATATGGTTGCAAAGTGGCACCATACATTTTACCCTATCAGGTCCCATTGAAATTAGGATATGCTAAAATTTTGAGGCAAATTTGGGACTTGCAGGAAACTACTCTCACCAATAAGGGAAGGGGAACTTTCTTCCTAGACATTACTATAGCACATCAGTGTGTCATAACTAAGGGAGGATGGATGCATTTGAAGCAAGTTCTAAAAACCTACAGAATGACAATGGCCACCATCAGATGTGCTGACATAGAGAGTTTCCTATCAGGAATGTTCAAAGACAAGGTAAGGTGTGCTCTTATAGAACACCAATTTAATTTTCCTAAAGATATAATAAGAAATGAGTTTGACCTTGAAATTCAGGAAATTAAGAAGGAAAAGGGGGTCATCTACAAAAAGACTGTAGATTTCATTAGGAATTTTGATAAGGCTTATGACCCACTAAAGGGATTTGAACCCTGGGCTAGGAAAGTAGATGCCCTTATGGAACATTTTGAAGGGGTCATGCATGTAGTGAATGAGAAGAAAGTCAAGGTCAGTAAGGTAGAGCCTGAAAGGGCCAAACAAATTTTGAGTCAGCCAAGGTACATGAAATTGACTCCTAAGGGAACATACACTATGCAAAAAAGAAGTGGTTATAGTGTGCTTTTGCCAACACAACAGAGAGGTGAGGACCTTCCTTCCACCTCAAGAGGAAAAACACCCATAGATGATCCAGTAATGAAGGCACCCTCTCCTAAGAGGCAAAGATAAGAAGAATCAAGGCCAGGAGAGAATGTCTATTCTCCTTCTCAGTCCCCTATCCAATTAGATGAACATGGGGTAGCAGAATAGTTAGTTCAGATGAGTAGTGAGGGAAACATTTTTGTTTCCAATGATGAGTTGCAAGAAGGAATACCAAAGGCACCTAAGGATGTGGCCATGGATCTCACTATTTCTAAATTTGAGGGTAGAGAAATGAACCCTATTTTAAAACAAGCCATTGATTCATTTCTTGCTGATGACAAATTTATCAAGACTAGGGCATTCTCCCAATTTTTGTGGAGAATGAAAATAAATCAATTTAAGAAGATTTGTGAAAAGAAAAATGAAGAATTCCCTGATAAGGATACAATAAAGATTGAAACTGAGACCAAGGGTGAGCTGATGAAATAGTTTGAAAAGGTTACTCTAGAAGAAGGAAGAGCTATGGTCCATACTAGAGGGGTGTTGATTCTGCTAGAGTGGCATATTGTTGATGCAATAATCTTTGATCAAGTTAGGAAGAGAAAGGTGAAGACTCTTGCTACTGTAGAACAGGCTCAACAAGCTACTAGAGGAACTACTTTTTCAGAAGATCATGTTGCCTTGGTGATATGGTCACTTAAGAGGGAGGAGAACAAAGGAAAAAGAGAGGCTCTTTCTGTAGGGTGTGCAGGGAATTTACTGGTACAAAGAGTAGGTGAGACTTTTGGTATAGAAGCTTCAAACCTAATTTTAGAGACTGCCAAGTTCAATGTCAAAGTGGCAGAGAAAGATGCCCAAGAAAAAGAGGAGCTTAGGCTCAAATTTGAAACTATCCTCAAGTCTTACAATGAGCTTAAGATAGAGATAATCCATAGGGAAAAATTAATTGCTAAGCGATCAGGACCCCAGGATCACAGGTCTCCCCAATTAGCAATCTCTGACAAGCCTATAGTTGCTTCTTCATCGAGCCCAATTGTTGAATTTCCACCATCACCATTCCTAGACACCAGTATGGATGCAAGGGTTAGTTGGGAAAAGAAAAGATTGATTGAGGAAGCTAATAAATTGAGGGAAATAAGGGTACAATTGGAGAAGTAAAAGGATGAACATGTGAAGGCCATAGCTTTGGCAAACTAGAAATATGAAGAAAAAATGACAAACGCAATGATGTAGTTTGCATATGATTTGAAACCCTCACTTTTCTTCAATCATGTCATTAAGTTACATGATTTATTTGCAGCTTTGAATAAGGAGAAGACTGAGATGTCACCAGTTTTGAGAAATTGGATTGAGAGGTCTCCAAATGTGAGGCTTTTCTATATGTTATCAAAAGGCCAAGAGGACCCTAATCCACTTATTAAGCCAGTGCATCAAGCTGTGAAGAAAATAGTGCAGTATGGCATTATTTTGGATAATTTTATTAGGAAATCAAGTATGCTGAAATCTAAACTGATGCTTTCAAATTATGAACTAGTACCAACCATTCTTATAGAAGAGGGAGAATTTAAAGAATTGTATTAGTGGAGAGAAGAGATGGATGCACTCTTGTTAGAGAGGGTGACTGGTGTCTTAATTGACACCTATTCTTTTAGCAGGACCATCAAGCTATTAATAAATGCAAAATCAATGGTTGATACTATTCAGAACAAGGTCAGCCAAATGGAGAATGAGTAGGAATAGTTATCAAGTAAGAAGGTTGAGTTTGCAAATTTTGAGTTCCCAAGTGAAGAGGTGTACAATAAATGGAGGTATCAATACATACCTCACGTTGAGAAAGTAGATATTCCACCAGCCTCTTGAAATAAGTAAGATAGTTACTTTTTGAGAAATCAGGGTTGTTGAGATGTAGAAATGCATTTATTATAGAATTTACTACCAGATATTGTAGTCAGATTTGTTGAAAGAAGTTGAGGACAGCATTGAAGACATAAAGCAAGGCGGCTCATCTACAAATATCTCACCTGTTTGATCAATGTATTTATTGTAAACCTAATAAGGTTGTTGTAAAGGTTTTAGGTTAGGAATTTTGTAAACCCTAGAATGATCGGTAGCTTGTTGCATCTCCTTGTATATGAAGGATTTTCCACGATCATTCTAGGCATTAAGAGTTTAGGAGTCAAAAATATAGAGATTCTGGAACCCTAGCCCTTAGTCGAGGATTGTAAATTTTGTATCATTCTTATCAAAGAAATAGAGAAGTACAGGTTGCTACTGCTATTTTGCAAAGCTTATTGTTTAGAATATGATGTAGACAACATTCAAGGTTACACTTAATAAAAATCTCAATTCTTCATCTCTCCTTTGAGTTTATTTTGTAAATCTTTAAGTCTTTCTGAGAGTCATATGTATGTGTTTGGCTTTGAGTTCTAATCTAGGATTGGATTAAATAATGCTCAGGGTGGGATACATGTTTATTGAATCTGTTTGAGGATTTTCTATAAGTAGGAAAGAGCTTATGTGTTTGTATTTATGTCTAAAGACCGAATTCTCTTCAAAACATGTTTGTATGCATTCTGTCTTCTAATATTTTGCCCAATGGATAGGGCACTGGCATGTATTTTCCTATCTTTCCTTTGTGTAGAATGATTGAAATCTTGTAATCCTAAAACATTCAATCAATACCAGTCTTTTACATTTATTTTACTTTATATGAGTTGTTGTACCCAGTGATGGAGAGTCAATGAATAATAGGTTTTTATTTAGTACTATCTCACTGTCATATGTCGTAAGATCTAGTATTGAGTAAGGAATATAGTTGAATCTATTGGATCAGGTGTACCCACCTTGGTTTTGTAGAGCCAGAAGTGAAGAGGGCAGTCTTCTCCCTATAGTTGGTCCAGTTGCTTATAGATTTCCCATATTTGGAATTAACCTCTCCTTAACATTAGTCATAAGCATACTAGTATCTCTTGGAGTGTAAAATATTTTGAAGGACCAATAGGATAGACCAATATGTAGTCCACATGAAGTAGAAGCTACAAATGAAAAAGGTTCTTATAAGGTAAACATTCAAATTCAAGAAGAGGAAAATGTAGTTCTTATAAAGCAATAAATAGGGATTGTGATCAATGTGATCAAAAAATGATTATATAACTATTGGAAACTACAATTGAAATAATTTTTATATTGTCATTGATGTCAAACCTTAACTGGTGAGACAATTTCTATCTAGTAGAGTACCATATCTTTTTATTAATGAAGAGGATTTGAAAAGAGGAGATAACAAGAGGAACTAAGGAAAGGTTGAGTTATGTGATACTGCAATGGGTACTTGATTAGTTGGCACATTGACAAGGTAATGTGTGGTTTATCTTTAACACTAAGTGAAGAAGTCAATAGATTTGAAGCATAGGCTTAATTGAGAAAAAGAGAAGAAATTCAGTTTAAGCCGAGTGATCCTAGTGTCAACCGTGCACCAATATAAGCCAAGAAAATTCAATGTCGACCAACCATTAGTAATTGCCAAGTATCAGATAATTAACTAAGAAAAGATAGTATTTTCCAAGAAGAAAATTTCTAATGATGACCGAGATATCCAGTGATGATTGAGGAGGTGAACACAGTATTGACCAAGTGTCAAAAATTTATAGTTTTTGAAGGAATTGAGAATCCCAACCGACATAGTTGAATTCTTGGGATATGTAAAACATGTTGACATTATTAATGAATGATATGGAGCATTTAATGGATGGTAAAATATTTTCTTATGGATTCAAGGAGAAGTTTGGAGAAGTATCTAGAAGCATAAGGAGGAGAACAAAATGATGGAAGGATTTGATGAATCTGACCTAAACCTAAGATCTACCGAAGAGATTAAGTGGCAAAAGATTAATCTGCCTGATCAAAGAGGTATAAGGATGACCTAATTATGAGGTTATGAAGTGTGCTAGAAGAGGTTGATGTTATTCACTGATGAATCTAAGTAGAAGGCTAAGAAGAGCTTAATAGAGTTGAGGTGATTTATTGAAGGGATTTCTAAGAAGATCAGAGATGGAGATGGTAATGAAGGTTAGTCAGTAAATCAACATATGAGCATATTATATATGTATTTGCAAAGTGAGTTGTATATTTTAGATCAGAACCTAAGATTACTTTCTAACCATTGTATTAGTCAAAATCCTTTAATCAAGGTTGACCTAATAGTCATTTTGTAAACTCTTTAATCAAGGTGACATTCTAATGTAATGTTATTAAGCCCTCTAACCAGGTTACTCTTAAGAGGGTGATTAAATTCTTTTTAGACGGTCACACCTAACAGTGTGTACCATAAACCTTTAACAAGGTTGGATTCTCATAGAGCTCACTTTAGAAGACTGAAAATTTATTATCATGTTACTAGTGGTTTTTCCCATATTGGGTTTCCACGTTAAATCTTGGTGTTATACTTGTGTGAATGATATTTGATGTGTTCTTGAAAGTTTTATATTCTTCAAGTTGATTACTTTTGGACAGTGGACTGCAAGTTTTATGTTGCTGATATATTCTATAGAGACCGAGTGAATTGATGAATAGATCTAAGTTTGTTGAAGAGTTGATAATTTTAGTTGGTACATCAGGACCTAAGGATAACTGATTCACCCCCCCTCTAAGTTATTCTAAAATTATTCTAACAATTGGTATCAGAGCTTTTGGTGCTTGTAAGGAAAAATTTTTAAGGTACTTGAAGCTAATGATTAATATGTACAATGATGCAGGAGCATCCTGGGTGTGAGAGCAATCTTGCATCACCCAAAAATATTTCTACTTTATTTTCAATAAGGGTTATCTTATGCAGAGCTAATATTTATGGAAACTTACTATTTTTAGTAAGTTGGTCACACGATCTTGAAATATTCTGATTTCACAGGTGGAGGGTCATCTTAGTCATATCAGCCTACTAGTTGAGTTTTGTTGCCCTATCATTTGTATCAGTGAAGTTATTGAGTTTTTTGGGTATGAAATCTTTGAGCTCAATTTTGAAGGCCTTAGAGGCTCCAGATCATGATCAACCTTTGGTTGATTGGAGCTTGTGCGAGTGAGACATTGTAGATCAAGTCCTACCATTTCTAAAAAGTGGTTATAATAGAAAAATAGAACTAAGGTTAGAAAGTTATGGCCTCTAGAAGTTGGCTACCTAAAAAAATATTTTGTAATTATTGGAGCTGACCCTATGTAAAATAAAAAGAAAAGAAAATAATTCTTAGGGAAGTTAGCCTTAGGGGCTAAATTTCTGGAACCTTCTCGAGTGGTGGAAATTGCCTATATAAGAAAGGCCCGTAGTGTTATCTAGGGTAGTTATGGGTAGATCTGGGTAATGATTCGAGGCTTTGTCCTACATAATATTGTAAAGGAAAATGCCCATGTGGCTTTGCATAGTGTAATTCTAAAATTTTTAATTCCACATTTGTGGAGATAATAAGAAGCCCATTTTCTATTCTTGTAAATTGTTTTTGTTTCTCTGTTTCTTTTATGTGTTTGTGGTATTAAGGGAAGCACCCTTCATCATATAGAAAGGAGGTACCAAATCTGAACAAGGTGAAATTCCCTTCATGACATCTGAGGAGATGAAGGAAAAACAAGAACATAATCAGGCAATGTTGGAGATTACATCAGCCCTAAGATATCCTAAATTTGAAGACATCAAGGACTATACTAATGCAAAGAAAATGTGGGACACACTAGCAATTATCTATTGTGGGGACACAAATGTGCTGAGAATCAAATCTGAAAACATGAGAGGTAAGCTTGTTGAAATGAAAATTCTTGAAGGTGAAAACATTGTTCAGTATTTTGGCAGAGTTAAAGAGGTAGTGAATGATATTAGAGGAGCTAATGGAAACATTGATGATGAAATTGTTATTAGTAAAGTGTTGATAACCCTACTTCCTTTATAAGCTATAAGAGTTTCTGCAATACAAGAATCAAGATGTACTCTTGGTAATGTCCTAACTTTGGAAGGTCTTGTTGGTAGACTTACTTCTTTTGAGTTGTCTAATTTTTGGTAATTTTACTACTCACAACATTGAATCCACATTCAAGTCTCAAATGGTTCTTCATAAGTCTAAGAAATGAAAAGAAAGATATGTGAATAGTGATAGTAACAATGATAGTGAAAGTGATACTTTCGATGATGGTCTAGATGAACTTGATGCACTTATGGCTAGAAGGATACTGAGAGGAAAAGGAAAATTCAAAGGTAAACTTCCTATCACCTATTTTTCTATTGGAAATATTCAAGACTAGCCAAGTTACTGAGAGGGTAGGGGTGAATCAATAACTTCAAAGCTGTTATATCAATTTCAGATCTTAACCATATTCCAAATAACATTTAGATCAATAAGCCAATTACATGCATGAGTAACAGAAAGAATAAAACATTCATAACACTTTGAACATACAGATTTGGTGACCCAGAAACCTTCCAACTAGAAAGTAAAACTAGGGTGGGGATGATACCCACAAAACTTCAATACTGCAGTATAAAGCTGGCCAGTTAAGGCTTACAATGATCACTTCTGATGATCTGCCTTGTTAGGAGCAATTAGGACTACTAGGTCCACCTTGTTAGAGGATTTACAAACATATAATGAAGTATGCACTCAGTTAAGAGATTTTACAAAAGACTGTTAAGTCTACCCTGTTAAAGGATTTCAAGTTGATTCACCAGTTAGGATGAAATAGTAGATCTCTTACTTGCAACTGTACTTGCTGATTGAGATTCTTTGATGTACTGATCACCTTCTGTGATAGATATGTCTCTTCTACTCTTTATACTGCTGTAGCCCTTTGTAATTCACCTATCTCTGCCTTTCTTCTCTTTTTCACACATTACTCTATTATTGATATGATACAAAACATTTCTTATATATCAATCAAAAATAATTACAAAGTTGACTGCTAAAATACAAGTCAACACAAGTATTACTGAGTCGGCCCTGATGTAGTTACAAAGTTCCTACAAACTAACTCGGTGACTTTCTGATACTCAGCATCCACTACAATACATGGCATCATCATGCTCTCGGTAGGAGTGGAGGCTCGGTCCATACTAACCACTCAGTCATAGTTTCAAACTCGATATACACTAGAGACTCGGTATTTACAGTGTCACTCGGTAGAAACTGAATTCCCTGTTTACTATGCTGGCACTTGGTAAACACTGCTCATCTCATCACTTGGTAATGATAACTCGGTAAGCACTGCGAAGCTTGGTCTCCTTGGTAAACACTATTCTGCTAGATAAGCTTGGTAAGCATGCAGAGTCTGAATAAGTGTTGTCACTAATGACAAATATACTTAATGCCAACAATCTCTCCCTTTGGCATTAGTGACAAAAAGACTTATTGCCCAAAACTTATATACAAAAATCATGTTGAATCTATTTTTGATTTTTCAAAATTTGTCTTTGTCAATCTGTTGTATATACATTTCATATCTCCCCCATATAGTATACATATATACAAGTATCTTATATCTCCTATATCACTTGTTCTCATATCTCTTCTCATATCTCCCCCATTCACCACATACTCTCCCCCTTTTTGACAATAATGCCAAAGGTGTATATACAAATATTTTACACGAAGATGCCAAAATGTGAGAGAAAATCAGAATGTATGTTGCCAATCAATGCCAGAGTTTTATCCCAATTATCTTGTAGAATCTTGCATGTATGGAATGCAACTTGGACTTCTGTAGAGAGTTCAATCATGTGATCTGCAATTGAAAACTGATTGTCATGGATCAATGTTTTTGAGTGCAATATGCTTCTGCATTGTATCCATGATGGGAAGGATCATGTTCTGAATATATATTAATGTTGACCTAATCCTTGCATCCTCTTTCAGTAACTCTGACTACTTATCAGATAGGAATCTAATTGTCATATGATGTGTAGAGCTTGAACTAGGTTCAAGTTGCAACTTTTGTGCACTGACCTTCAAATCCTCATCAATCTTATTTATTTTTTCCTTAATCTCCTTTGAGAACTTGGCAACATTACATAGCTTGACAAAAAATGATGTTACATTGGAATAGGAGGATTCAATGTTAGTCAAAACTAAAGATAACCCTGCCTGATTGATAGCTATTCCCTGAGCAATACACTCAAGCACTTTAATATCAAACTTCTTCTCAGCCTTCTCAAGAAACTTTTCTTGACCAGAAGAGTCCTCATTAAAATTTTTTACTACCTCTACCAACTATAACAAAATGTGTTGAGAGGAATCAACTTCAACACCTATTGCTTCTGTCAAAATATTCTTGGCATCCTCAATGATCTTAAATTCCCTATCTCTTTCTTCTTTTCATTTCTTTTGCTTTGCTTTCTTCTAGAGGAGTTCACCAACCATTTGCATTTGGTCTACTGAAAGATTTGTAAAATCTAATTGTGGAATTTCTATCTACTCATCCAAATCTTCACTTCTTCTATGTCTTTACTCCTGCTCAAAAATCTTGTACTCGATTAATGCCTTTGTAGTAGAAATTATTGTAGACATAGTAGGACTTGCAGTGAAAAATGATAAACTTCCAATTGATGAAGTGCTAACTAGAATACTTGATAAACCCAAAACTGAAGTATTTACAACTGTAGAATCTGAAGTACTTACTGAGGTATCCAAAACTGAAGTACTTGCTGCTGAAAAACTCAAAACTGAAGAAGGTACTAAAGATGATGTTGGAGACTACAACTCGGTGGAAGGAGGATGAAGCTTGGTGGATGAAGTGGTAGCCAATTATATCATTGAAACATTGAGCTGTGTGTGAGCTTGGGATGATTGAACATTTGATGCATCTGTAGGTGTTGTCACAATCACACTTGAAGCTATCTCTGGGCTAGATGTAGCAACTTTTGCTGGAGAGTGAGGAAGTGAAGCAATTACCTCTGCAGCTATCCAAACTAGATCATCTTCCTCAACATTCCACTTAGCTTCCTCGGTAGCTTCTTCTTCTGCTACTTCTTCAACTTCAATACTATCTAGCTAAACTATTTCTATGTCAGCTTCTTCTTCTTTATCTTCATCACTATCATCTTCAATATCTTTTATTATCACAATTTCAACACTTAGTTTATGAAGATGATAGATGTTTTTCCAAGTATAATTTTCACTCTTCACAACCAACTCTATATCCTTGATCAAAATCAAACAACTATTGAATTTTAGTGTCATCTTGGGCTCATTTTCTATCAATGCCTTATTGATTTCAACATTTTTCAAACTGGGCATCAACTGTCTTAAGTTTTGAGCATATATGTCCTTGATAGTTTTCCTTGCATTGGACTATCTCATCTTAACTTTATCCAATAGAACACCTGGAGTTTGAGAAGCCATATCATCAGGTGAGTACTTCCATTTTCCCATTTTCTCAATAACAACATCTTCAATTTCTTGCTGCTCTACCTCTGATCTAATTTCATATTTGAGAGATTTGAAATTTGAAATTCCAGATCCTTCTCTCGAATCCTTAATATTTTCTTCTAATGAGGGAGGAGGCCTTTTGAGTACTATATCATCACTAACTTTACCTTCCTTGCCCCTTGTTTTTCTTGTGAAGACTGTAGTAGATTGTTTAGGTGCTTTAGTGATTGTCGCCTTCCCTTTCTTCTTCACAGGTACTTGTTCTTCTTCACTCTCATTCTTTTCTTCTTCATCTTCAATGTCCTCTCCCTTTCCCTTGATTAACATTAGAGGTGTGCTAGATTGCATCTTGGCCATCCTCTTTCTACCTTTGTTAACCACCTGTGGAAGCTTTATGATTAGTTCTATTCTTATCTTTTCTTCATCATATGTTCCAAAGTATGGAGAGTTTAGATCAATAGGTTGATTTACTAGGGCTTCAATTATATCCTTTGTCTCATCAATATTTACCTCATAAGGAAGAGGTTTCACCCATACAATCCTAGGCCTTACTGCCTGAATGTATACTCTATCACAATCAACCATGAAACAAATATCATCTTTATAATCTTCCACCAACTTTTGTGGAATCCAGAATTTGTTATTCATCTTTTCCTTAAAAGATTCAAAATAGTTATCCATTATGTTTACAAAATTCTCACCCATTTCTGCAATGTACTCATTTATCTGATAAAGAATAGGCACATCTTTTCTCCATTTTACCGTGCCTTTTGATGGGAAAAACTCTTGAGCATAGAAAAATAAACAAACCAACAGTGAGCCAAAGTTACATGGATTGTTCTTTGGGGTTTGGATGCTCTCCATATTCTTGTTAAACTGTTGGAAATATTCAGGAATTAACCAAGTTACTGAGAGGGGAGGGGTGAATCAGTAACTCCAAATTTTCTTCAATAACAGATGTATTAACATATAGTTCACTTTATCCTTATGCATATAGAAAGCATGAAACTTAAAAGCATTCACAACAATGACACATAGATTTGGTTACCCAGAAACCTTCCAAAAGAAAGTAAAACTAGGGTGGGGATGAAACCCACAAAGCTTTAGTACTACAGTATAAAGTTGGCCGATTAAAGCTTACAATTGATCACTTCTGATGATCTACCCTACTAGGAGCAATAAGGACTGCTAGGTCCACCTTGTTAGAGGATTTTTACAAACTTACAAAAGAAGTATGTACTCGGTAAAGAGATTTTACAAAAGACTGTTAAGTCTACCCGGTTAAAGGATTTTAGTACTGATTCACCTGTTAGGATGAAACAGTAGATCTCTTGCTTGGCAACTGGATTGCTGAATGAGATTCGCTGATGTACTGATCACCTTCTGTGATGAATTTGTCTTTGTTGTTCCTTATACTACTGTAGCCCTTTGTAATTCGCTTATCTCTGCCTTTCTTTCTTTTTCACATTCATACTCATTATATCTTGGCATTTTTACAACATTGTTTATATACAAGTCTAAACAATTAATTACAATTACAATTAAAAAGTTGGCTTGACAAATAAACATAAGTGCTACTAAGTCAGCCCAAGTATGGTTACATGGTTCCTGCAAACTAACTCGGTGACTTTCTGATACTCAGCGTCCACTGCATTACTCGGCATCATCATGCACTCGGTAGAAGTGAAGGCACTGTTCATACTAACCACTCGGTAGGTTTTGAACTCGGTAAATACTGGTGACTCGGTAGACATAGTGTTACTCAGTTTACACTATCCTACACGGTTTGTACTGTCCTGCTCGGTTTGCACTGTTCTGCTCAGTTTGCACTGTTCTGCTCAATTTGCATTGTTCTGCTCGGTTTGCACTGTTTTTCTCGGTTTGCACTGTTCTGCTCGGTTTGCACTTAGAATGCAAATAAGTTTTGTCACTAGTGGCAATCCTGCTTAATGCCAACAATCTCCCCCTTTGGCATTAGTGACAAAAACACTTATTGCCCAAAACTTATATACATGAACCATGCTGAGATTTATTTTGATTTTTCAAAATTTGTCTTTGTAAATTATCTCCCCCTTTCAATGTGCTAACTTTTTCTTCTTTTCTTCTATACATATCGATACATATCTCCCCCTTTTTGGTGATAATGCCAAAGGTGTATATACAAGTGATTTACAAAGAGAATCCAAAATTTGATAGAAAAATAGAATGTACCTTCATTATCAGTGCCAGGGTTCTGTCCCAATTTTCTTGCAGAATCTTGCATGTTTGGATTGCAATTTGGACTTTTGTAGAGAGTTCAATCATGTGATCTACTATTGAGAACTGATTGTCATGAATTAATGTTTTGGAATGTTCAATGTGCTTATACATTGTATTCATGATGGGAAGGATCATGTTCTGAATGTCTAGCAGTGTGGACCGGATCCTTGTGTCTTCTTTCAGTGGTTCTGACTGCGTATTTGATAGGTATGAGATTTTCATGTGATAAGAAGAGTTTGAACTTGGTTCAAGTTGCAACTTCTATATGCTAATCCTCAAATCCTCATCAATTTTATTCATTTTATCCTTGACATCGTTTGTGAACTCGGCAACATTGCATAGTTTGACCAAAAGAGAGGTAACATTCGAATAGGAAGATTCAATGTTTGACAAAACTGAAGACAATTCGACTTGATTAATAGCTATGTGCTGAGCAATGTGCTCAAGCACTTTATTGTTGAATCTCTTCTTGGCTCTTTCAACTAACTTTTCTATCCCAGATGAATCCTCATTGTACTTATTTACTGCTTCTGCTAATTGTAACAAAACATGTTGAGAGGAGTCTACTTTAATACCTAATGCTTCAGAAAAAATGTCCTTAGCATCTTTAATGATTTTATATTCCTTGTCTCTCTCCTCTTTAAGCTTCTTCTGCTTTTCTTTCCTTTGGAAGATTTCACCTATATTTTACATTTGGTCCACTGATAGATTTGCAAAATCCAATGTTGGAATCTCTATTTCCTCATCTAGGTCTATATCCTCTACTATATTCTTGCCCAAAAATCTTATACTCGGTTGAGCCTTAGGCTTATCTGTACTTAATGCCTTAGTAGTAGTGACAGTAGACATAGTAGGACTAGCTATAGAGAATGGTATACTGTCTACTGGAGAACTTGAAGTATTTACACATGTAGAATCAAAAACTAGAATACTTACTACTGGAAAACTTGATGAAGTAGGAGACTGCAACTCGGTAGAAGAAATGGTAGTTACTTCTGTTGTTGCTATAGGTGATTGGACAAATGTTGAAGTTGTCACAACCATGCTTGAAGGTGTCTCCGGGCTAGATGTAGAAACTTTTACTGGAGAGGTAGGAAGTGATGCAATGACTTCTACCGCTATCCTCACAGTATCATCTACCTCAGTGGCTTCTTCCTATTCATCACTGTCATCTTCAATGTCTTTTATTATAACTGTTTTAGTACTCGGTTGGTGAAGATGGTATATGTTCTTCCATGTGGCATTTGCAGCCTTCACAACCGATTCAATATTGTTAATCAGAATCAAACAAGTATTGAACTTCAGTGTCATCTTATTTTCATTCTCCTTCAATGCCTTCTTTATTTCATCATTTTTCAAGATCGGCATTAACTATCTCAGGGTTTGATCAAATATGTCTTTTACAGTTTGCTTTGCATTGGTCCATCTCATTTTTATTGGATCTAATAAAGCTCCTGGAACCTATGGGGCTATTTCATTAGGAGAGTATTTCCACTGTCCCATCTTTTCAATAACAGCATCTTCAATCTCCTTTTGTTCTATTTCCATTCTTGTTTCATATTTAAAAGATTTTATATTACTTACTCCAGATCCTGATCCTTCTCTAAAAAGTTTGATCTTCTCTTGAAGGGTTAGAGGAGGCCTTTTGAATATTATATCTTTGTCTGCCTTGTCTGCCTTGCCCCTTGCACTTCTCCTTGTAAATATAGTAGTGGGAGGCTTAGGTGCCTTAGTGATGAATACCTTTCCTTTCTTCTTTGTAGGTTCTGGTTCCTCTATTTTCTCATCCTTTTCCTTTTTTTTCTTCAGTGTCTTCTCCTTTGTCCTCGGTTAGTATTTGCATTTTGGCTATCCTCTTCTTTCCTTTATTTACCGCCTATGGAAGTTTTATGCTTAATTCAATTCTCACCTTTGCTTCTTCATATGTTCCAAAATATGGAGCTTTGGGATTAATAGGCTGATTAAGAAGGGCTTCAATGATATTCTTTGTCTCATCAATGTTTGCCTCATAAGGAAGAGGTTTTACATGTACAATCCTCGGTTTAGCTGCTTGAATATATACTCTGTCACAGTCCACCATGAAACAAATATGATCTTTATAATCCTCAACCAACTTCTATGGAATCCGAAATCTATCATTCATTTTCTCTTTGAAAGACTCAAAATAACTATCCATGATGCTCTCAAAATTTTCACCCATTTTTGAAATATATTCATTTATCTCATAAAGAACTGGCACATCTTTTCTCCATACTACTTTTCCTTTAGAAGGGAAGAATTTCTGAACATAGAAGAATAAACAGACTAGTAGAGATCCAAACTTACATGGATTGTTTTTGGAAGTTTGAATGCTTTCCATGTTCTTGTTAAACTGTTTAACAATAAATCTGCAAGGTCAAATGATAGATTATTCTTGACCACTTTGTATGCTAGGTCTATGGCTTCACAGGATACACTATTTTGTCGACTTGAACTGTATATTTTATGGGCAATGATGTGTGTTCCAAACTTCAGTTCAGCATCAGTAATGCTGCTTACTTTCATGCCTCTACCATCCCATTCAGCTAGGGTTTTCTTCTCCAGTTTTGGCCGACCTAGGGTTTTGGTAGATTTAGCTTTGTTTAACATGGGAAGATAGGTGATTTGATGAATCATCTTCTTAGTGATCTCTATGGGTTGCTCAAGCCAAATCTTGCCATCATGTACATGGCTGAGAATGTATCTAACCCATTTCTCCTGAAAGTTTCAAGGTAAATGTGCAATGTGAACTAATCCCTTGTCTTCCAGATGTTTGTGCTTGGGTTTTAGAATACCATCCACACATAGTTCCTCACGCACAATATCTAGCTCTAGGTTTCCCATTTCTTGAATTGCACAATTGAAATGATTGCGAATATCGTTAACAAGTAGTACCTTAGGAGGAATCTGAGATTGAGCTCCGTTCGAATCTAGGGCTGCTGCAATTGTGGGCACGAGCTTGAAATCTGGTGCGCTCCATTCCCCTTGGACTAACATTTCTGATCCTTTCATCGCTGAAGTGCTGGATGATGCCATGGTAGCTCACAGAAAATTCTTTTCGCAAAAGTGTTTGAATCGCTGGATTGCTCTTGAAATTTTTTGCTCTCAAAGTGCTAAAGTTCACGGTGAAGAATGAGTTTGATTTCTTGCCTTTTGTTTACAACTCTATCATTAATGCTCAGTACAAATTAGGGTATGAATTCTGACAAACTATCACCCACTATGAATTAATTGCTCGGTAAAGACTTCGCAACTCGGTGAACTCGAGAATTCATATTGCTCCGACCTTGCTCGGTAAAGACTGATACCGACCTTGCTCGGTGAAAATTGATACCGACCTTCTTGTGATCTTATTTCATCTTGTATGCCAATTTAGATCTTTCTTTTAATTTGGTTCTGGAACTGCTTGAAATTGGTTTATGAGAATACAGTTCCAGTGCTTTCTTGGGAATTTAGTTTGATTCAGTAGAGCCACCCATTCCATTACTTGGATTGGATTGCTCGGAAGATTTAGGAATCCACTTTTGTCTCACCTATTTCCTGACCTTAGTTGCTTCATTCTTCTTTCCATCTTCAACTTCACTAGCATTCATGTAATTTTTGTCTATGTGACCAAGTTTAGTGCATTTGAAGCATCTTACGGTAGTATCTCTTTTCCTTAGATGATGTTTTATGCAGTTCATGCCAATGTGTCCATATTCTCCATAGTAATGACATCTACACCAGGTGTTGTAATCCCATCCAAACATTGCTTTCATAAATTTTTCTACTGGATTGAATGTTTTGGATCTGCACTCAGATGCCTTGTGACCTTGTTTGTTGCATTTGTGACAATTACCTTTGAATCTTGGTTTTTCCCTACATTCATTTGCTTTGTGACCATGCTGATTGCAGTTGTAGCATTTTCCATTGAATTATGCTTTTTCATTGCTCCAACATTTATTTGAAGTATGTCCTATTTTTCCACAATGATTACAAGTAGGTTTCTGATTTCTTTGAGTACCTTGCTTAGAAGATTCACCTTCTGTTTTGTATCCAAGTCCTGCTTTTCCTTTTTGCCTATGAAGATTTTGATTATACAGCTGATCTAAGTCTTCTTGGCTTTTCAGCATTCTTTCATTGATTTGTTTTTTGGTGTTTAGGTCATCCACCAATCTTTGATTGATTTCCTTTTTAGATCTTAGTTCTTCTCTTGTGCTTTCTATTTCTGAACTTAGAGTCAGAATTTCCTCATTTGTATGGGAGATCTGATCAATTAGGTTTTCTAGCTGAAGGGTTTTATTTTGGACTTCATTGTTCCTTCCATCAAATTCATCTTTCAACTTGTTTCTTTGTTCTAAGATCTCATAAAATCTTGTTGAGTGTAGCTCTTGTTCTCTTTTTAATTTTCTCACTTCTTCCTGCAGAGACCCATTCTTTTCTAGGAGTTCTTTGACATCATTGTTTGCTTCATCTGAGCTATCTGAGGGAAAAAGATCTTCAATCTTTTCTTCAATGTAATTATGATCATTCATCTAATTTGCAAGTTCCTTCCTTCTTCTTAGGGATTGGGAAAGATGTTCTTTTGCTTCTTTAAGTTTAGCTATGGCCATTTCCAGATCTAGCTTTTCATTTTCAATCACCTTGTTCAGTTTGAATACCTCCATTGTCCTGGATCTTTGCTCAAGCTAGTTAAGCTTTATCTTGAGAACCAATACTGCTCTGATACCAATTGTTGGAAATATTCAGGAATTAACCAAGAAACTGAGAGGGGAGGGGTGAATCAGTAACTCCAAATTTTTTTCAATAACAGATGTATTAACATATAGTTCACTTTATCCTTATGCATATAGAAAGCATGAAACTTAAAAGCATTCACAACAATGACACATAGATTTGGTTACCCAGAAACCTTCCAAAAGAAAGTAAAACTGGGGTGGGGATGAAACCCACAAAGCTTTAGTACTGCAGTATAAAGTTGGCCAGTTAAAGCTTACAATTGATCACTTCTGATGATCTGCCCTACTAGGAGCAATAAGGACTGCTAGGTCCACCTTGTTAGAGGATTTTTACAAACTTACAAAAGAAGTATGTACTCGGTAAAGAGATTTTACAAAAGACTATTAAGTCTACTCGGTTAAAGGATTTTAGTACTGATTCACCTATTAGGATGAAACAGTAGATCTCTTGCTTTGCAACTGGATTGCTGAATGAGATTCGCTGATGTACTGATCACCTTCTATGATGAATTTGTCTTTGTTGTTCCTTATACTACTGTAGCCCTTTGTAATTTGCTTATCTCTGCCTTTCTTTCTTTTTCACATTCATACTCATTATATTTTGGCATTTTTACAACATTGTTTATATACAAGTCTAAACAATTAATTACAATTACAATTACAAATTCAGCTTGACAAATAAACATAAGTGCTACTAAGTCGGCCCAAGTATGGTTACACGGTTCTTGCAAACTAACTCGGTGACTTTCTGATACTCGGCATCCATTGCATTACTCGGCATCGTCATGCACTTGGTAGAAGTGAAGGCACGGTTCATACTAACCACTCAGTAGGTTTTGAACTCGGTAAATACTGGTGACTCGGTAGACATAATGTTACTTGGTTTACACTGTCCTGCACAGTTTGCACTGTCCTGCTCAGTTTGCACTGTTCTGCTTGGTTTGCACTGTTCTGCTCGGTTTGCACTGTTCTGCTCAGTTTGCACTAAGAATGCAAATAAGTGTTGTCACTAGTGGTAATCCTGCTTAATGCCAACAAACCAATAGTGAGCCAAAGTTACATGGATTGTTCTTTGGGGTTTGGATGCTCTCCATATTCTTGTTAAACTGCTTCAATAACAAATCTGCTAGGTCAACTGCTTCACACAGAACACTATTCTATCGACTTGAAGTATATATGTTGTGAGCTATGACATATGGGCCAAATTTTAGTTCTGCATTGGTAATATTGTTTATCTTCATACCTCTACTTTCCCATTCGGCTAGGGTTTTCTTTTCTAGCTCTACCCGACCTAGGGTTTTTGTAGATTTTTCCTTGGCAAGCATGGGAAGACCAGTGATCTGATGAATCGTCTTCTTTGTTATTTCCACTGGTTTCTTAAGCCAAATTTTACCTTCATGCACTTGGCTTAGGATATATCTAATCCATTTTACTTGGAAACTTCGAGGCAAGTGGGTGATATGTGTCAAACCCTTATCTTCCAAATGTTTGAGAACACCATCAACACATAGTTCATCATGAACAACATCTATCTCTAGGGTTCCAAGCTCTTGAATTGTACCCTTAAAATGATTGCGAATGTCATTTACAAGAAGTAGCTTGGGAGGGATCTGAGATTGAGCTCCACTTGGGTCTAGGGCTTCTAAAATCACGGGCATGAGTTTGAAGTTCAGCACTTTCCATTCTCCTTGAACTAACATTTCTGAACCTTTCTTCACTTTAGCACTGGATGATGCCATGGTAGCTCAATAGAAAATTCTTCAAAAAATTTCTGCTGCAAATTTTGCTTCAAATCGCTTGATCACACTAGGAAGTTTCTCTGCTCAATATGCTGATATTCATGGTGAAGAATGAACTCAATTTCATGATTTTTGTTAAAATTTTGTCATTAATGCTCCATAGGAATTAGGGCATTGAACTAGACAGACTGTCATCCACTATGCATTAATTGCTCAGTGAAGATTTCACAACTTGGTGAACATATGAATTCATACTACTCTGACCTTACTCGGTAACCATATGAAATTAGGTTACTCGTGACCTTGCTCAGTGGTAACTGATACCCACCTTCCTAGTGATCCTATTGTATCTTGCATACTGATTTGGATCTTTCTTTCTTCGCAATTCAGGAACTGTTTGGAATTTTTCTATGAAGATATAGTTCTAGTGCTTCCTTGGAGACTTAGTTAGAATTGATAGAGCCACCCTCTTCATGAGTGACTTCATTACTTTGACTAGTTTGTTCAGTAGGTTTAGGAATCCACTATTGTCTCATCTACTTCTTGATGCTATTAGCTTTTTCTTTCTTTTTGTCTACAACTCTACCTATATTCATGCAATTTTTAGCTATATGACCAAGTTTAGTGCATATATAACATCTTATGGTAGTATCCCTTTTTCTCAAGTGATGCCTTACACAATTCATGCCAATGTTTCCATATTCTCCTCAGTAATGACACCTACACCAAGTTTTGTAATCCCAACCAAATATTGCTTTCACAATTTGTTCTGCTGGATTGGATGTTTTAGATCTGCATTCTGATGCCTTGTGACCTTGTTTGTTACATTTGTGACATTTGCCTTCAAATCTTGGTTTCTCCTTGCATTCATTTTCTTTATGACCATGATGATTGCAATTGTAGCATTTTCCATTGAATTTTTCTTTTCCATTGCTCCAACATTTGTTTGAAGTATGACCTAATTTTCCACAGTGATTACAAGTGGGTTTCTGATTCTTTTGAGTACCTTGATTGGAGGATTCACCTTCCTCTTTGTATCCAAGTCCTACTTTTCCCTTTTTCTTATGCAGCTGATTCATATCTTCTTGAGATTTCATCATTCTCTCATTGATTTTCCTTTCAGTGTTTAGGTCATTCACCAATCTTAAACTGGTTTTCTTTTTAGATCTCAGCTCCTTTTTTATCTTGTCATTTTCTGATCTTAGAGTCAAGATTTCTTCATTTGCATTGGAGACTTGATCAATAAGGTTTTCTAGCTGAAGAGTTTGATTTTGGATTTCATTGTTCTTTCCTTCTATCTCATCTTTCATCTTGTTTCTTTGTTCCAAGATTTCACAAAATCTTGTTGACTGAATTTCATGTTCTCTTTTCAATTTTCTTACTTCTTCTTGCAAAGATCCATTCTTTTCTAGGAGTTCTTTGATTGCATCGTTTGCTTCATTTGAGCTGCTTGAAAGGAAAAAATCTTCAATCTTTTCTTCAACATACTGGTGGTCATTCATCTGACTTGCAAGTTCCTTCCTTCTTTTTAGGGATTGGGAAAGATGCTCTTTTGCTTCCTTGAGTTGAACTATGGCCATTTCTAGATCTAGCTTTTCATTTTCAATTACTTTGTTAAGTCTGAATATCTCCATTGTCTTGGATCTTTTATCAAGCTGTCAAACTTTATCCTAATAACCACAAAGCTTTGATACCAATTGTTGGAAATATTCAAGACTAGCCAAGTTACTGAGAGGGGAGGGGTGAATCAATAACTTCAAAACTTTTATATCAATTTCAGATCTTAACCATATTCCAAATAACATTTAGATCAATAAGCTAACTACATGCATGAGTAATAGAAAGAATAAAAGATTCATAACACTTTGAACATATAGATTTGGTGACCTAGAAACCTTCCAAATAGAAAGTAAAATTGAGGTGGGGATGATACCCACAAAACTTCAATACTACAGTATAAAGTTGGTTGGTTAAGGCTTACAATGATCACTTCCGATGATCTGCCCTGTTAGGAGCAATTAGGACTGCTAGGTCAACCTTGTTAGAGGATTTACAAACATACAATGAAATATGCACTCGGTTAAGATATTTTACAAAAGACTGTTAAGTCTACCTTGTTAAGGATTTCAAGCTGATTCACCAGTTAGGATGAAATAGTAGATCTCTTACTTGCAATTGTACTTGCTGATTGAGATTCTTTGATGTACTGATCACCTTCTATGATAGATATGTCTCTGTTGCTCCTTATACTGCTATAGCCCTTTGTAATTTTCCTATCTCTACCTTTCTTCTCTTTTTCACACATTACTCTATTATTGATATCATGAAAAACATTGCTTATATATCAATCCAAAATAATTACAAATTCGGCTGCTAAAATACAAGTCAACACAAGTATTATTGAGTTGGCCCTAATGTATTTACAAAGTTCCTACAAACTAACTCGGTGACTTTCTGATACTCGGCATCCACTGCAATACTCGACATCATCATGCTCTCTGTAAGAGTGGAGGCTCAGTCCATACTAACCACTCAGTCATAGTTTCAAACTCAGTATACATTGGAGACTCGATAGATATAGTGTCACTTGGTAGAAACTAAATTGCCTGTTTACTATGCTGGCACTCGGTAAACACTGCTCATCTCATCACTCGGTAAGCACTGTGAAGCTCGGTCTACTCGATAAACACTGTTCTACTAGATGATCTTGGTAAGCACACAGAGTCTGAATAAGTGTCATCACTAATGACAAATATACTTAATGCCCTAATAAATCAACCTGTTGATCCAAAGGACATAATTGAAGCCTTAATAAATCAACCTATTGATCCAAAGGACATAATTGAAGCCCTAATAAATCAACCTACTAATCCAAAGGCTCCATACTATGGAACATATGATGAAGCAAAGATAAGAATGTAACTAATCATAAAGCTTCCACAGGCAGTTAACAAAGGCAGAAAGAGGATGGCCAAGATGCAATCTAGCACACCTCTAATGTTAACCAAGGGAAAAGGAGAGGACATTGAAGAAGAAGAAGAAGAAGAAGAAGAAGAAGAAGAAGAAGAATGAGAGTGAAGAAGAACAAGTACCTATGAAGAAGAAAGGGAAGGTGACAATCACTAAGGCACCTAAACAATCTACTACAGTCTTCACAAGAAAAACAAGGGGCAAGGTAGGTAAAGTTAGTGATGATATAGTACTCAAAAGGCCTCCTCCCTCATTAGAAGAAAAGATTAAGGATTTGAGAGAAGGATTTGGAATTTCAAATTTCAAATCTCTCAAATATGAAATTAGATTAGAGGCAGAGTAGCAAGAAATTGAAGATGCTATTATTGAGAAAATGGGAAAATGGAAGTACTCACCTGATGATATAGCTTCTCAAATTCTAAGTGTTCTATTGGATAAAGTTAAGATGAGATGGTCCAATGCAAGGCAAACTATCAAGGACATATATGCTGAAACCTTAAGATAGTTGATGCCCAGTTTGAAAAATGCTGAAAGCAATAAGGCATTGATAGAAAATGAGCACAAGATGACACTAAAATTCAATAGTTGTTTGATTTTGATCAAGGATATAGAGTTGATTGTGAAGAGTGAAAATTATACTTGGAAAAAAATCTATCATCTGCAGAAACTGAGTGTTGAAATTGTGATAATAAAAGATATTGAAGATGATAGTGATGAAGATAAAGAAGAAGAAGCTGACATAGAAATAGTTTGGCTAGATAGTATTGAAGTTGAAGAAGTGGTAGAAGAAGAAGCTACTGAGGAAGCTAAGTAGAATGTTGAGGAAGATGATCCAATTCAGATAGTTGCAGAGGTAATTGCCTCACTTCCTCACTCTCGAGCAAAAGTTGCTACATCTAGCCCAGAGATAGCTTCAAGTGTGATTGTGACCACACCTACAGATGCATCAAATGTTAAATCATCCCAAGCTCACACATAGCTCAATGTATCAATGAAAGAAGTGGCTACCACTTCATTCACCAAGCTTCAACCTCCTTCCACTGAGTTGCAATCTCCAGCATCATCTTTAGTACCTTCTTTAGTTTTGAGTTTTTCAGTAGCAAGTACTTCAATTTTGTATACCTCAGTAAGTACTTTAGATTCTACAGTTGTAAATACTTTAGTTTTGGGTTTATCAAGTATTCCAGTTAGTATTCCATCAATTGGAAGTTTATCAATTTTCACTACAAGTCCTACTGTGTCTAGAATAATTTCTACTACAAAGGCATTAAGTACAATGATAGTTGAACCTAAGGCTCAATCGAGTACAAGATTTTTGAGCAGGAGTAAAGACATAGAAGAAGTGAAGATTTGGATGAGCAGATAGAAATTCCACAATTAGATTTTACAAATCTTTCAGCAGACCAAATGCAAATGGTTTGTGAACTCCTCTAGAAGAAAGCAAAGCAGAAGAAACTAAAAGAAGAAAGAGATAGGCAATTTAAGATCATTGAGGATGCCAAGAATATTTTGATAGAAGCAATAGGTGTTGAAGTTGATTCCTCTCAACACATTTTGTTACAGTTGGTAGAGGCAGTAAACAAATTCAATGAGGACTCTTCTGGTCAAGAAAAGTTTCTTGAGAAGGCTGAGAAGAAGTTTGATAATAAAGTGCTTGAGTGTATTGCTCAGGGAATAGCTATCAATCAGGTAGAGTTGTTATCAGTTTTGACTAACATTGAATCCTCCTATTCCAATGTAACATCATTGTTTGTCAAGATATGTAATGTTTCAGAGTTCTCAAAGGATATTAAGGAAAAAATAAATAAGATTGATGAGGATCTGAAGGTTAGTGCACAAAAGTTGCAACTTGAACCTAGTTCAAGCTCTACACATCATATGACAATCAAATTCCTATCTGATAAGCAGTCAGAGTTACTGAAAGAGGATGCAAGGATTAGGTCAACATTAATAGATATTCAAAACATGATCCTTCCCATCATGGATACAATGTAGAAGCATATTGCACACTCAAAAACATTCATCCATGACAATCAGTTTTCAATTGCAGATCACATGATTGAACTCTCTGTAGAAGTCCAAGTTGCACTCCATACATGCAATATTCTACAAGAGAATTGTGACAGAACTCTAGCATTGATTGGCAAGATACATTCTGATTTTCTCTCACATTTTGGCATCTTCGTGTTAAATATTTGTATAGACACCTTTGGCATTATTGTCAAAAAGGGGGAGAGTATGTGGTGAATGGGGGAGATATGAGAAGAGATATGAGAATAGGTGATATAGGAGATATAAGATACTTGTATATATGTATACTATATGGGGGAGACATGAAATGTATATACAATAGATTGACAAAGACAAATTTTGAAAAATAAAAAATAGATTCAGCATGATTTTTGTATATAAGTTTTGGGCAATAAGTGTTTTTGTCACTAATGCCAAAGGGGGAGATTGTGGGCATTAATTATATTTGTCATTAGTGACAACACTTATTCAGACTCTATGTGCTTATCAAGCTCATCTAGCAGAATAGTGTTTATCGAGCAGACCAAGCTTCGCAGTGCTTACAGAGTTATCATTACCAAGTAATGAGTTGAGCAGTGTTTACCAAGTGCCAGCATAGTAAATAGGGAATTTAGTTTCTACCGATTGACATTGTATCTACCAAGTCTCCAGTGTATACCAAGTTCAAAACTATGATCGAGTGGTTAGTATGGACCGAGCCTCCACTCCTACCTAGAGCATGATGATGCCGAGTATTGCAGTGGATGCCAAGTATCAGAAAGTCACTGAGTTAGTTTGCAGGAACTTTGTAACTACATCAGGGCTGACTTAGTAATACTTGTGTTGACTTGTATTTTAGTAGTCGACTTTGTAATTATTATGGATTGATATATAAGCAATTTTTTGTATCATATCAATAATAGAGTAATGTATGAAAAAGAGAAGAAAGGCAGAGATAGGCGAATTACAAAGGGCTATAGTAGTATATGGAGCAGCAGAGACATATCTATCATAGAAGGTGATCAGTACATCAAAGAATCTCAATCAGTAAGTACAGTTGCAAGTAAGAGATCTACTATTTCATCCTAACAGGTGAAACTTATGGCCAGAAGGATACTAAGAGGAAAAGGAAAATTAAAAGGTAAACTTCCTATCATCTGTTTTTCATGTAACAAAGTTGGCCATATTGTAGAAAGATTCCCTGATAGGAATGGCATGAATGAAAGAAGGGAAAGAAAGTATAAAGACAAAAGAAATGATAGAGATCATAGAAGGTACAAGGACTACAAAGACAAAAGTAAGAAATCCTATTATATTTCTGAAGAAGAAACTGACATTGAAACTAGTGAAATTGATGATTGTGATATAGAAGTTGTTTATGTTGCTATGAAAGATGATTCTAATGAAGATGAGAAAATTGCACTTATTTCATAGGTGAGTAAAGGTGATAAATGGATTATTGATAGTATTTTCTCACATCACATGATTGGTGATAAAATTAAGTTTGAAATCTTAAATCATTACAAAGGTAGAAGTGTTAAGCTGGTAATGATGTACCATGTCCTGTGAAAGGGAAATAATCAATAAGATTAATTGATCAGATCAGATGTGATAATTCCTATTGGGTTGAAGGTCTTAACTATAATTTGTTGAGTGTTCCACAGTTGAACAATACTAGTTACTGAGTTGAATTTCATCACAAGAAGGCTAAAATATTTGATGTCATTGGTGAACTAATTGGAAGTGGAGAACAAACAAGAGGTAATTTGTTCTATCTAGACCTATTTGAGGAAACATGTTTATTTGCACAATTTTATGATGTATGGTTATGGCATAAGAGGTTGTGTCATGTGAAGTTTGAAAATTTGGTAAATTTTAGTAAGATGAAGAAAGTTAGAGGTTTACCAAGATTGAAGATACCTAATAATGTGATGTGGAAACAATGTCAATTGGGAAAAATGATAAAGTCTAGTTTCAAGAGAAAGACATATACTTCTGATAATATTTTGGAATTGGTTCATACTAACCTTTGTGGACCTATTGGTGTTGAAAGATATTGTGGTGATAAATATTTCATTCTATTTGTTTATGACTAGATTATATAATGATGATTGTAATGTTTATGAAAAACAAATCTGATTCCTTTCAGTTGTTTAAGTGGTATTTGGAAAAAGTTGAGAAAGAAATAGGTAAAAGCTTGAAATTTTTGAGATCTGATAGAGGATGAGAGTTCATATCAAATGAGCTCAACATATTCTACAATGATAGAGGAATAAAGAGATGAATGTCTATACCTAGGACACCGCCATAGAATGGTATATCAAAAAGAAGAAATAGATCAATTATGTATTGTGTAGAACACTGATGATAGAGAAAAATGTTGTACCATAATATTATAGAGAAGTTGTAAGTACAACTATTAATACCTTGAACTAAGTACAAATCAAGAAAGGTACAAATGTGAAACCTTTTGAATTATGGTATGGTTATGCACCTAATGTGAAATATACTTTAAAGTCTTTGGAAGTAAATGTTATATAATGAAGGAGAATAGGAATGGAAAAATTGATGCTAAAAGTGATGAAGGTATATTCCTAGGATATTCCACTAAGAGAAAAGCTTACAAGTATTTGAATTCTAACACTAAATTTTTTTTCAAAAGTGCAAATGTTAGAGTTGATGAATATGAAAAAAAGAATGAAGTTGAGTACAAGAAAGAACTTGAAGATTATAGATCTTTTGTATATATGGAAGAAGGAGAGGCCAATAATATACCTACACCAGAAAACAAAGATGTCAAGAAATAACATGAACTTGCCAAGTCATAGAAAGAGAATTATGAGCATCAAGAGGATGCTGCCAAGCAATTAGGAGAGGAGGAAAAGAATCTACATGATAAACTTGAAGATCAAGAACAAGTAGAAAGGAGATCTAAGTCTACTTTAGTATAGTATATGACAAGAGATCATAAGCCAAAATAAATAATTGGAGATAGAGAATCTGGAGTCATAACAAGAAGTAAGTTGAAAGATCAAACATGCTTGTTATGTGAATTTGAGCCCAAGATAGTGAAAGATGCTTTACAGAATAAAGATTGGATTCAGGCCATGAATAAAGAGATAGAGCAAATAGAAAATAACAAAACCTAGACACTAGTGCCAAGACTAGAAGACAAGAATGTTATTGGAATAAAGTGGGTATACAGAATTAAGCTAAATGAACATGGAGAAGTCACTAGGAATAAAGATAGATTGGTATGCAAGGGATATGCACAGGAAGAAGGCATTGACTATGGGGAGACATTTTGCCTAGTTGAAAGATTAGAAGTAGAAAGAACTCTACTTGCATATGCATCTTTTAAAGGATTCAAAGTGTATCAAATGGATTTCAAATCTCCATTTCTGAATGGAATACTAGAAGAAGTATACATTGAACATATAGAAGGATTTGTTAACCCAAGAAAAAGGAAAATGGTTTACAAACTACATAAGGCACTATATGGATTGAAACAAGCCCCTAGAACATGGTATGAGAGATTGCACAATTATTTGATAGAGATTGGATTTGTAAGGACAAATGACAACAATAATCTGTATTTGAAGACTAAAAAAGGTAAAGGGATATTATTGTTAGGAATAAAAGTCCACCAATACAACTGAAGGGGGGGGGGTGACTCAGTTGTAGGATAGATTGTTAAACTTTGAACATTGAATAACAACAATACTAAATTAAATGATAACATAATAAGAACACAATGAAACAATATTTTGTTTTTGAGGAAACCTTGTTAAAGCTAAAACCCCAATGGGAATTAGCACCTAAAAATGATGTACTGAGAGTATTGTATCCTTGTTAAAAGATCATAGTACACAATCCTTGTTAAAGGAAAAACCCTGTTAGGAGTCAAAGAAAATAGTAGGCTCACTGCCCAAAGAAGGTTATGTCCACCTTCAGAACTCACTATTTGCAACACAAGTGTATGAAAGGAAATACGCAATCCTTGAACTATCTGATAGAAACTATGTTTTCTTAATTAGTTCCAATGAAGTATACAAATTTTCCTCTACTCTACATCCAACAGAAACAAGGTTGTAGCTTCCACAATCGTCCTTTACATCACATACATACTACAACATCTTTTCAAAAGAAAATATCTTACATATATACTGTATTATAAATAAATGATCAGGTCAGAAAATTAGGCTTTCCTAATATAAAAATAATTGCATAAACCCTTGCTAAGATACACATGATATCTAGAAAAATTATACAAAAATTACATTTCAACAATTAAGTTCTGACATCCGTAATTTATCCTCACCATGCATAATACATGCTTCAATTATGAAGTTATCTCCAAATAGGTCTCCTCTATAACACATGCCACAACTAACATTATCGTGTTCTTCAAAACTTACTAAAATCAATAAAAATTCCTTGGTATTCTATCTATCATCCCTTAAGATCACATACACTGAATCCACATCGCTTGTAAGATATATTCAAAACTCATAGACTTACTCTATCATTTTCCACTATCATAGTCCAATAACTAGTCTTCACCAAATCCTATGTAACTAGGCAAATATGTATTATTACAATATGTGATCTTAGTTATAAGATCACAACACCTTCCAGTACACAAATATGTGTTCTCTCATTCTTAATCAACTGTACCGTATCCATACATAGTAATAACTAGTCTTCTTTCTTCATAGAAACATATGTTGATATTAGTAAAAAAACATGACTTGACAACAGTATGATTCTGACACCACTCAACAAGATAATGTAGTGATTAAACATACTAAATTCATTAGCAATATCCAAAAATCTCCCCCTTTGGCATTGATGGCAACATATGGGAAAATCCATCAACCCAAATCTATTAGATAAAAAATACTCTCTCCCAAAACTGTGAACTCTTCTTCATAGAACTTCTCCCCATACAGTAGGGATTTTCTCATAGTATCTTTCCCCCTTTGAAAAAATGGAAAAGGGTTCCATAAGTTATCAAATCTATTCTTCGTAGTCTTGATCAACTAGGTGCTAAATTATCAAAATGTATTTTGTAAGCTTTCAACGATCACTCCCTTTGAGGAGTAGATCCATACATCAAGTCTAGAAAATGATGGAGCTCTAAATACCTCTAGACTGATGCATCCCTACACCATTTTAATTCTCAATAGGAGAGGTTTTCACCCCAAGCATACCTCTGAGATACTCAAAGGCATCTTTTGGCAATGACTTTGTAAATATGTCTACTATTTGTTCCTTTGTGCTAATGTATTCCAACCTTATTTCTTTTTCTACTAACTTATCTTTTAAGAAGTGATACTTAATAGAAATATGCTTAGTTTTAGAATGCATCACATGATTCTTTGACATATTCACTGTACTAGTACTATCAAAATGGATAACCATAGGTTCAAAAAAAGTTATTCCAATATCTGTTAGCATTTCTTTCATCCAGACAATTTGAGTGCAATTAATAGTAGCAACAACCTACTTAGATTCAATAGTAGATTGAGCTATACAATATTTCTTCTTAATTAACCATGAAACCAACCTTTTCCCAAGGAAAAATGCACCTCCACTAGTACTCTTCTTGTCATCAATGTTCCCTACCCATTCAGCATCAATATAAGCATGTAATTCAAAGTCATTATTTTTATCATACCATAAACCATATTCCATTGTTCCTTTCAGATATCTAAATATACTTTTTACAGTAGCCATGTGTGTATCTTTAGGATCTACCTGATATCTAGCCACAATTCCAACAACATTAGCAATATCCAGTTTGGAATGAGTTAGATATTGTAATCATCCAATACTTGATCTATACTTGGTCTAAAAAACACTCTTGGTTTCATCAGTATTTTTTAGTTTATGGCTAGTCAACATGGGTGTACCAACATGGTTTCTCTGATTTAATTATAGTCCAAGAAATAATTTCATCTCTCCTATCATGGAAATCTCAAATTCATTTTTCATTTATTTAGAGAACTCTTTACACATCTCATCATTTCCTCCAATAATAATGTCATCAAAAAAAAATTCTATTATCAAAATTCTATCTTGACTAGTTTTTAAGTATAGATTTCTATCAGTATTACCTTTTCTGAATCTAAGGTGAAGTAAGTACTTATCTAACCTTTCATACCAAGCCCTTGGTGCTTGCTTCATTCCATATAGTGCCTTCTTAAATTTTCATACCATGTCTTCATCTTTTGTTAGAGGAAATTCATCAGGATGTTCTATATATACCTCCTCTTCAAGGTCCCCATTCATAAATGTAGATTTTACATCCATCTGATATACCTTGAACTTTTTATGTGCAACATAGGCCAAAAATAGTCTCACAACTTCTATCCTACCAACAAGAGAAAATGTCTCTTCAAAATCTATTCCTTCCTGTTGTGAATAGCCTTTGCATACCAATATTTATTTGTTTCTTACAACAATTCCTTCTTCATTCATTTTGTTTCGAAAAACCCAATTAGTTCCTATCACATTTTTGTCTCTCAGTCTAGGAACCAATTCCCAAGTGTTATTTTTCTTTATTTGATTTAATTCTTCCTGCATGGCTTTGATCCAAGATTTATCTCTACAAGCTTCATTAGTACTCTTTGGTTCAACTTGACAAATCAAACAAATTTCTTCCCTTGTCTTTGATCTAGTCATTATTCCTGTACTTGCATTACCAATAATTTTATTTTTAGGATGATCTTTCTTAACATACCTAAGATTCTTAGGAATCTCAGTAGCCTCATTTATGTCATCATCACAAATATCATTTTCATACTCAGTTTCAATATGTTCTTCTTCTTCTATAGTGGTGGCCTCCTTCATCTTTGTATTCTGATTACAATCATACATTCTCTCTTATATCTGAAACTTTTCATCTATCTTTACATTGTTAGTTTCAATCATCTTTCTCAATCTCAGGTTTAAATATTTTTAGGCCTTTCTTTTAGTAGAATAACTAGGAACAATTCCTTCATCACTTCTAGCATCAGATTGTCCTATTCCATCATCTCTTTTGATATAGCATTTTCTTCCAAATATTTTGAAATATTTAATAGTAGGAGTATGATTAAACCATAATTCATAAGGAGTCTTATTTGTGCCTTCTCTAATTTGGATTATGTTCAATGTTTATACTATTTTCCCAATAGCTTCCCTCCAATGTACATGAGATACATTTCCTTCTAACAACATTGTCCTAGCACCATCCAACATTGTTATGTTCCTTTGCTCTGCTATCCCATTTTGTTGTGGATTTCTAGGAGAAGATGTATTTCTATGTATTCCATGCTCTTCTTAATATGAATTGAAAAGATCTAAAGTAAATTATCCACCTCTATCTAATCTCAAACATTTTATCTTTAAGCCAGATTCATTTTCTACTTTTTCTTTGAATAACTTGAATTTGTCAAATACTTCTAACTTCTCTTTCAAGTAAGTGATCCACATCATTCTAGAAAAGTCATCAACAAAAATTATAAAGGACCTTTCACCATAGTATGATTTTTTCCTTGTAGGTCCACATAGGTCTATATGCATCAGATCCAACTTTCCTTTTGCTATATATGATTTACTTTTATAACTGCTTCTAGTCTACTTTCCCATAACACATTCTCTACACATAGTGTTAGATGGTTTTACAAATTTAGTTAGGTCTATTAATGCATTAGTCAAACTTCACAATATTATAAAAATTGACATGAAAGAACCTTATGTGCCATAACCAAATGTCATTTATCTTTGCAACAAAACAAGAAGCTTTAGATGTGTTTAACTCAAATACATTACATTTTATTTTAGTACCAGTTGCAATCAAGTTTCCTATCTTATTTCTGATAAAAAAATTTCCCATCAATGAACTTTAATTTATATCCTTTGTCCATCGGTTGTCCAACACTCAAAAAGTTATGCTTAAGTCCATCAACAAGAAGTGCATTTTTAGTATTAGTCCTTCCATCCAAATTAATAGATCCTACTCCTATGATAGGCTTAGGAACATTGTCTCTGAATCTTACAACACCACCATCATACTTATTTAGTTTAACAAATTTATTTTTGTCTCCAATCATATGATGTGAGAAACCACTATCTATAACCCATTCAGATTTCTTATGATCAACATGTGATACTAAGGCTTTTTCCTCATGTAATGGTTTTTCATTTTTTATAGCAATAAATCCAATTTCATCATCATCAAAATCATCATGAAAAATACCTTCACTAGAATAATAAAATTCCTTTTCTTTTGAATACTTAGGTTTGAGAAACTTAGGTTTGTGTTTAGGAACTCTTGTAGGACATCTAGATGAAAATTGACCCATCTTATTGCATGAAAAATATTTCAAAGGTAACTTTCCTTCAAATTTACCCTTACCTCTCTTTTCTCTTCTAGCAATCAGGGAAACAAAATCATCTAGATTTCTTTCTTCTTCTTGTATTTGTTCCCATTCATCAGCATATTCACCAAGTTCTTCTTTCATATTATCATTGTTGGTACTCACAATTCTAGACATTCTCTTTTTGTGTGTAGATGCCTTAAATGCTATTTTAACTTTACGTAAAGAATCTCCCATTTCTACATCTTCAAAGGTAGTTATCTTTGCAATCAACATTTCTCTTCTAAAGTTTGCAGTCAAAGGTATAATCTCTTCTATAGTGTGATTTTTTAGTCTTGTAAATAGGTGTCAATGATCTAAGGATATTTCCAATGAGTTCTTCCTCTTCATAAGTGCCTCTAAAATTTTTGATTCCAATCACAACCTCTGTAACTCTTTGTACATGAGCCCTAATATTTTAATCATCTTTCATTTGCAACTTCTCCATTCTTATTTTCAAGTTCTATAATTTTTCTTGCTTAGTAAAATTATCTCCTTCATACACTACTTCTAATCTTACCCAAATTTTATGTGCTGAATCCAAATCTTTCACCTCAGTAAATTCTCATTTAGAGAGTGCACTAATCAGTGCTTCCCTTACGAACAAGTTATATGAAAATGTCTTATTTTTATCGGTAGTAGCTTTATCCAATTCATCTTCAGCCTTCATGGTTACCTCATTCTTTGTGATCATCCAATAGTCTATACCTAAACATAGAAAATGGGTTCTCATCTTGTTCTTCCAACTGTCAAAGTTTTCAGGATCAAATTTTGGACTATCCTTCCTAGAGAATGCCATCTCCAAGATCACCTCAAGCTATTAAGGTTTCCATCTAAGGACTAGTAGCTCTGATACCAATTACTAGGAATAATAGTCCACCAATACAACTGAAATGGGGTGGGTGAATCAGTTGTAGGAAAGATTGTTAAACTTTGAAGATTGAATGGAAACAATACTAAATCAAATGATAACATTGTAAGAACACAATGACACAATATTTTTTTGTCAAGGAAACCCTTTTAAAGGTAAAAACCTAGTGGGAATTAGCACCCACAAATGATGTACTAAGAGTATTGTATCCTTGTTAAAAGATCTTGCCCTGTTAGGAGCTGATTAAAATATTATAGTACATAGTCCCTGTTAAAGGAAAAAATCCATTAGGAGTCAAAGAAAAGAGTAGGTCCACTACACAAAGAAGGTTATGTCCACCTTTAGAACTCATTGTTCACAATATAAGTGTATGAAAGGAAATACACAATCCCTGAATTTTCTAATAGCAACTATCTTTTCTTGATCAATTCCAATGAAGTATATAAATTTTCCTCTACTCTACATCCAACAGACACAATCTCATAGCTTCTACAATCCTCCTTTACATCAAATACATACTAAATCTTTTCAAAAGAAAAGATCTTATATATATACCCTATTACAAATAAATGATCAGGTTGGCCAATTAAGCTTTCCTAATATAAAAGTAATTATATAACCCCTTGCTAAGATACACATGGTATCTAGAACAAGTATAAAACAATTACATTTCAACAATTAAGGTTTGATATCCATAATTTATGCTCACCATTCATAATACATGCTTCAATTATGAAGTCAATTCCAAATAGGTCTCCTCTAGAACACATGCCACAACTAACATCATCATGCTCTCCATGACTTGATAAGATCAATGAAAATTCCTCAATATTTTATCTTTCATCCCTTAAGCTCACATATTTTGAATCCACATCAATTGTAAGATATATTCAAAACTCAGAGACTTACACTATCAACTTTCACTGTCACAGTCCAGTAACTAGTCTTCACCAAATCTTCTATAACCTGACCAATATGTATTATTATAGCATGTGATCTTAGATATAAGATCACAACACCTTCTAATTATATAAACTTGTGTTCACTCATTCTGAATCAACCATACAATATCCATACACAATAATAACCAGTTTGATTTCTTCATAGAAACATATGTTGAAATCAGTGACAAAACATGACTTGACAATAGTATGATTCCAACACCACTCAACAAGATAATGTAGTGATTAAACATATTAAATACATTAGAAATATCCATCAATTGTTAGCTGAAATTTTTGTTGATGATATCATATTTGGAGGACAAGATGCCCTATGTCAAAAAATTTCAAATGATATACAAATTGAATTTGAAATGTCTATGTTTGGTGAGATCAAATTATTTGTTTGTTTGCAAGTTTATTAGATGAAGAAATGTATCTATATTATACAATCTAAGTATGTCAAGGAGATATTAAATTTTTTTGGTATAGAATATTCTAGACCAATAAGTGCACCCATGGCTACTGGATAAAAACTATCAAAAACTAATGATACAACTGAAGTGAATCAAACCTTGTATAGGTCTATGATTGAAAGTTACAATATGTTGTCCATAGAAGACCAGATATTTCCATAGAAGTTCAGATTGTTGCAAGATTTTTTGAAAATCCTAAGGAGAATCATATGATGGCAGTGAAAAGGATATTGAGATATCTAAAAGGAAAAGAAGACTGTGGATTTTATTACTAGAAGAATGACAAGTTTGAACTAAAATTTTACACTGATGTAGATTGGGCAGGAAATGTGGATGACAGAAAGAGTACAAGTGGTGGAGCACTATTTCTAGGAAAGATATTAGTCTCTTGTACAAACAAGAAACATAACTAAATTTCCCAATCTATAGCAAAAGCTCAATATCTAGCAATAGTAGTGAAATATTCAAATTTAGTATGGATCAAGCAATTGTTAAAAGGTATGCAGGAAATCACTAAGCCAGTTGTTATTTTATGTGATAACACAAGTGTGATTAATATATTAAATAATCCTATAATACAAACTAAGACTAAGCATATTGATATCAAGTATCATTACTTGAGAGAGCTACTTCAACACAAAGAAGTGAGATTGGAGTATGTGAGTACAAAGGAACAATTAGAAGATATATTCACTAAGGCATTACCTAAAGATGCTCATGAATACCTTATAAATACATTAGGGGTGATTCCCCTAACTAAGGCTACCTAGTAACATTTATGAGCATTTCATCAAATGGTACAAATCGGAATAGCTGACAAATTGATGCAAAGGAGGTCACACTTTAGGAGTTTCCTAGAGTGGTGAAAAGTAAAGCACAAGATATTGATTAGTCATAAGAAAGATGAAAGAGGGAGTAATAAAATTCAGAGAACTATCATGAAGATATCTATATTGTGAAGATAAAATATCTTTGGCATTGTTTTCAAAGAGGGAGAGATTTGTTAAAGACTAAGAAAATGATATAGAAGAATATTATCCTAAGAAAAGAGGGAGTGATGGAATAAGAAGAGGGAGAGATTTAGTAAACTATTGAACAAACTCTTTTGGATTGTATGGTAGAGCATGTGGTGTTTCCATCAATTCCAAAGAGGGAGATTTTAGAAACTATAATTGAATTTTTTTTTATTGTTATTGATGTCAAACCTTAATTGGTGAGATAGTTTCTATCTAGTATTATACCATATCTTTTGATTAATGAAGAGGATTTAAAAAGAGGATATAACAAGAGGACCTAAGGAAAGGTTTAGTTATGTGATACTACAATGGGTGCTTGATTAGTTGACACATTAACAAGGTAATGTGTTGTTTATATTTAACACTAAGTGAAGAATCCAATAGATTTGAAGCATAGGCTTAATCGAGAAAAAGAGAAGAAATTTAGTTTAAGCCAAGTGATGCTAGTGTCAACTGAGAACTAGTATAGGACAAGAAAATTTAGTGTTGACCGAGCATCAATAATTGTCGAGTATCAGATAATTCACCAAGTGAAGATAGTAAATTCCAAGAAGAAAAGTTTTAGTGATGACCTAGATATCTAGTGATGACTGAGGAGATGAACATAGTATTGATCGAGTGTCAGTAATTTACCATTTGTGAAGAAAATGGGAATCCAAGCTGATATAGTTTAATTATTGGGATATGTAAAATGTATTAACATTTAATGAATGGTATGGAGCATTTAATGCATGGTAAAATATTTTCTTATGGTTTCAAGGAGAATTTGGGAGAAGTATCTAGAAGGATAAGGTGTTAGAAATAGGAAATACTGAGAGGGGGGGGGGGGGTGAAAGAGTATTTCAAAAACTTTTACTTTTTCCCAATTATGGATATTATAAATTAACTTGAAGCTTGCATAAGAAAGTAAACTAAGGAAACTACATAACATGTATAGCAATAAAGTAAATGAACTCATAACACCATGTTTTTTCTCGAGGAAACCCTAGCTAAGGGAAAACCCTAGTGGGGATGATACCCACAACCAATAAACTAATCAAAAGTATCTAGTTAAGGATGTTGACCCTTTTAGGAGTCTATTACATATATAGTGTCTCTGTCCTCATTAAGGGAATCTAGGCCTTGTTAGAAATCTCAACCCTATTAGGAGTTTCTATTACAAAAATAGAATTCTTTCAAGATGAGCTCACTACCCAAACATGAAATATACAATGATATCTTTGAATATAGAGGTAAAATACATAACCTTATACCACATCCAAATAGCTTTCCTATTTTGATTTAGCTTTCTAGGCTCTTCACTTTCATATAAAGAGTTTATTGATTTCCTTCTTACAAAATACAACTTCTCATCATACTATTCTTATTACAATTTCTATATGTATCATGTATACATTGAGCATTACATAGTTCTTACATTTATACAAGTTATTACAAATAATAACTTCCAATTGGCTTACAATACATAAAATTTTCTCAAAATATAAAACCAATTCATGTTGTCTTAGGGTTAACATCTAGGATGTCATCCCTATATGGTTAAGTCATTATTTTGATAAATAAAATAATCCCTTAACTTAATATTATCACTTCTATATTCTGCTCTGTTTAGGTCAACTCAACATTATTTCTATCATTATTTAATATCTCCTTCCATACATGTCACATAGACTTGCTCTTTTATATTTGGCTTTTATATACATAGAATTATCCATGTTCAAGTGCGCATGTACTGAACTTTCTTCTGTGAACATCACTAATAAAAATTGTCTCTAATTAGACTGTAAAACACTGTTGTACTTAGACAATTTTTTGGTGCGCACTTACAAGACTACTTTCTTCTATAGTGTGATCTTCATAGTGAGTATATGTTTCCATAATAAAAAAATTCTAATATACTTCTTAGCCAAATTTCCAACAATCTCCCCCTTTTTCATTGGTGGTGACATATGGAAAAATTGGCTAAGTACCAAAAACTTAAGATACAAAATTGTGGCCATACAAAAATTTGATCATACATAACTCCTTATTTCTCCTACTTATACTTAGAATACTTATACTTCAAAATATCTATACTCCCCCTAAGAGTATACTTCATGCTTATACGGATAACATCTATACATATAATTTTCTACTTATACTACTCCCCCTTTGACAACAGTGACAAAGGTGCCAAAAATTTAGTATCAAAATTTGTTTTACCTCATGAATTTAATATTGCAAGGATAGAAGGATTGCAACACAATCTACAAAATTGATCTTCAGGCTCTCTATCTCCTTCTCCCACCTTCTTTCATGATTTCTTCACTTCATCTAAAACACTAAGCAATGCACATAGGCCAAAGGATGAAATTTCACATGCCTTAAGATTTGCATAAGCAAATTTTCCATAAGATGTCTTTGAAGAAAGACATTCTTCCAATTGATTCTCAAGAATACTTATTTTTATTGATACATTCTCTCTTAGTAGAGTGAATCTTTTCAATTTCCTTTTCCTTCTCATCATTTAGAAGTCTCATATAATAAAAAATCTTACTTTTATTTCTCTCAATTTATGAGATCTTCACATTAGGTCTTTGCAAAATTTTTACTTCCATTTGTAGTTCTGCCTCTTTTATCTTTATCTCTTCCAATATCTTAGATGTGTAGCTCTCTGATTGTGTACACTAAACATATAGAGCTTTCCCTCTTTCCATACATCTTCTCAACTCTTTTATACATATATTAAAGTTATCTATATCATTTCTGATATTCTGACATATAACTTGAAATATCTGAGCATCATGAGCTACTTGTGCTTTCACTATTGCTACATTAGATAAATTTGTGAATTATGTATCAAAGGCTTTCATTACCTCTTTTTCTTTTCCTTGTGGATCTACCTCATTGACTTAACTTGATATTATGATTTGTAATTTTCCTATAACTTCAAGTACCGTGCCTTCTAATATTTTCACTTTCTTATTCTTACCAATGATCTTGTTTAGAGATGAGATCAACTCTATTTCATCATCATCATCAACTTCCTGTCCAAGGCTTGAAAAAATAGATTCAATCTGTGGTTTTTGTTCTATTCATGTTGTGTCCTTAGGTGTAGAAATGATTACTAATTTTTTTTGTAGAACCGTAAGCTCTTCTGCTATTGCATTAACTTGTGTTTCTTATTTCTCTTCTTCCTTCTATGTTTCAACCTCTTGTTCCTTATTTTTTTTTACATCTTGTTGCTCATCCAACAAATTGCCAACATTGGCTTTAGTATTATTGAAGGGATTTTCTTCATTGTCCAAGGTGATATTTGTTCCTTCAATGTTCATTATCTCATCTTAAATGTTAATGGAGGGTGGTGGTGCTTGTGATGGATCTATCTGATACTCTGCTTCAACTTCTTGATCAGATTAATTGATGTTCTCACTTGGTCCAGAGGTCATAACCTTCACAACTGCATGCTCTATCTTTTTATTGATTTCCTCATAATTGCCTCCCATTATCAGTATACTTCTCATTTTCTTCCTTAGATGGGTGCTTAGGCTTTTCATGATTTCCTTGAAATTTTCTTCATCTTTCACTACACACAACTTCCTTACATATCTCTCTCTTATTCCATTGTCTTCCTCTATTGCTCTTTTCTTTCTGTTTACTAATTTCTGAAGAAGATTTTCGGGGATCTTGCCTTTTATATCATCAAATTTCTTATCTGCAAGAATCATATGTCCAACAACTACATTTTCTAAGTTCAACTTCTCAAAATTATCATATAACTCATAGTATTTATTCAATTTAGTGAAAGAACCTTCATTAATGATTACTTGGGATTCACTTTGTCTATCTTTGGCTTCCACTTCTTCTTGCTACTTCCTACCTCTTCATCTGCCTTTGTTGCTGATGTTTTTCTTTGAATTGGGGAAAATAATGTTTTCTACCTTTTTCCTGGTCCTCTTGCCATTTCCTTAACTCTTTTAGTTGGTGTGGTGGAGGATCTAGTAGACTTCCTTACTTCTTGTACTTCCACTTCTTCAACTTCTTCATCTATTTCTTGAATCTCTTTTGTAGGGGCTACAAGAGATGTCAAGGGTGGAACTGATAGTATCTCTTTTTTTACAATATCTCTTATTGCTAATGTTGTCTGCTTTGATATGAAAAACTCATGCTATGTCATACCAGTGTCTTTTAGTATTTTCTTTATAGTACTTTCAACCCTTTTCTTAGCCAACTTTTGTGCCCGTAAAGATTGTGCGGAGTCAAAGTTCTCCTCACGTGTCCTAGATCTAGGACCCTTAGTATCCAAATTTCTCTTAAGAAATATTCTCACATATCCTTCAATCTCATCTTTTGAAACCTCATATTCAAGTGGATCTACAAATTCCACTCTAGGCTCAACTAGTTTAATGTAGATAAAGTTAGTATCAACCAAAAAAAATATCTCATCCTTGTATTTCTCCACAATAGATGGTGGGATTCTTGATCTTTTCCTTATTTGATTTTGAAAGGTCTTAATTACCAAAGTTGCACTTTCATTAAATTTTTTTATAGGGTGTCTTAGGTACACCTTATTGATTCTATCCATAGAGTTTTTGTTATCATTCCAATCCTCTCATATAGTGTATGGAAATCTTCTTAACAAATGGAAAAACATATATGTGATTAGAGATGAAAATCTAAACTATGAGTTCTTGGTTTTTCCAGTTTTCTCAAGGTTCTATGTCAACTAAATTATTAAGATTTCACACATGTCTACTTGTACTTTCTCAACACAAATAAGATAAGCTGCATGTACCATGCCAGTTTCCATATCATCTTCTCTATAATTTGCACAAAAATTTGAGGTCAAAATTCTACATACATATCTAACATCATCCTATATAATCTTACTAATAAAAATTCCTCTTCCATTGTATGATGACTTGGTGTTGTCTAACACTATTTTCTTAACATTTTTTCCATTAAATAGAAACACTCCAGATTTAGCTCTACCAGTTACCTCATGAATAAGGTCTGTAGTGATGTCAATAGCTCTATCATCTAACCAAAACTTACCATTGTGAGTTTTTCTCAGAATAATCTTAGTCCATTCATCATTCTAAAATTCATAATGAAGTGTATACTTGATAATATCAATCTCACTCAAGTGTTCAAACCCTTCTTTGTATGTCATGTCCTATTTATAGATCTTTTCATACTCCATGATTAGGGTACCATCTCCTATGGTTTTAAACTTACATTTCAGATAACTTCTTATGTCTTCCAAATGCAAAACTCCATCTAGAACAGATGACATGGATAAACTAGGGTCTTCTTCCAAAGGTTCTATAGGTTCCTTTTTCATTCTAGGTCTGACTAAATCTTTGATGTGGTGAACAAGTGATGCATCCATGATTCTATAAAAAAAAACTGCTCGATAGTGATTACTTAGTAAAATACCTCAAGAATCATGATTTAGGGCTTTGCATAGATCCGACACAAAATCTTTCACCAAATCCTACAAACTACTCTTAATCTCCACTGACTAGATCTCTTTATCATTATCACTTGTAATCACTTGAATGATCAACTAATACCGATCATGTTATTTTATCCTTCAAATCTTCCAAGATTCTGACATCGCATTAAATTTCTTTGTTGCATCATACCAAAAAGATGTTCCTGGTTACCTGCAAAACTCCATTCTTTCCGTGTACTCACATACATTCATATAAATTCATGTGCTCTTAACCATAGCTTCATTATATCATATACTAACATATATCAACTTCGCAAGGCTTAATTCATTCTATTATGACTTCTATACTATTCTAATATTTTACTGTAATACATAATTCATGAAATAATTACTTTAAGTGCTTTGAGATGAATTAGGAAATGATTCACACTTACTATTAGGTACTTCACCTGTCTAGTTTCCTAGTATACTAAGTGTGCTCACTTGATCTATGGCTACAACATCCTCTCTGACTATTGTTTGTGCTCACATTTCTCCTTGTATAGTTTCTAGGATTAGTGTTTCTCATGTTATTCCTTCTGCAAAATCTTGTTGTGTGACCAAAATTGTTGCATATCTGACAAACTACTCCATTGTTTTCATATCTTTGTCCTGTCTGATTGATTTGTGATCTACAATTTCTAGAAATATGTCCAATCTTATTTCATCTATAATACACAACTCCATTCCTTTTTTCATGTCTCCAATAGGTCTCTTATCTACAGGGTTAGTATTTCTAAACATTCTACTACCATTGTTATCATTAGATCTAGGCTTCTTACAATCAATAGATCTATGTCCAAAACCATGAAAATTATAACAATATCCAGAGATAGGTTTAAATTTCTTACCATTACAATCACTTTTCATGTGTCCAAAAGAATTGCATAAAAAACATCTACCTTTAAATTCGCTTCACATATCTTTAGGTGGTTCATCTTCTTTAGGTGGATTAGGTACATATTTTGATTTGTTAGCTTCATCAAACTTATTTTCTTCTCTTCTCTTAGAGTGTTCTAGATTTGGTTATTTACATTCCTCAATCTTCTTAGGGAAATTTTTGTCAAGATATCCAAGACCAGTTTTATCATAGAATGGTTCCTGATAAGACATTTGTTCATCAATATTTTCACTATTGGAATATAGTTTCTCAAGATGTTGTTTAGACTGAGTCAATTCTCCTTTCATAATTGTATTTTACTTCTCAAGTTCATCATACTATAAATTTTATTTCTCAATTTTAGATGTTACTTTACTAAGTTTAGACTTCAGATCTGCATTCTCAGATTTTAGATTTGGTTCATCTTTGTTGATTTCATCTTTCAAACTTAACTTCAGATCTATAATCTTCAACTCATGTTTAAGGATCTCATTTTCTTTCTTTAATTTTTAAATTTCATCATAGTCCTTGACTTGAATTGTAGGTTCTTTCTTTGATTTCAGATCTTCCATCTTTTCTTTTAGTTTCTCAATGTATTTTTTTGCATCATCATATTTTCCTTTCAAAGTATCTCTTTCTTCAGTAAGAATATCAATCTGTTCAAGAGCTTCTTCAAGATTTTTCTGCAATTGATTCATATCCATAGCAATCTTACTCAAGTTGTTAAGCTTTCTCTGAATAACTTTGTTCTGTGCAACTAAGATCTGATACCAATTGTTAGAAATAGGAAATACTAAGAGGGGGGGTAAATCAGTATTTCACAAACTTTTAGTTTTTCCCAATTATAGATATAATAAATTAACTTCAAGCTTGCATAAAAAATTAAACTAAGGAAAATGCATAACGAGCATATCAATAAAGTAAATGAGCTCATAACACCATGTTTCTTCTCGAGGAAACCCTAGTTAAGGGAAAAACCTGGTGGGGATGATACCCACAACTGATCCACTAATCCAAAGTGTCTGGTTAAGGATGTTGACCATGTTAGGAGTCTATTACATATATAGTGTCTTTGTCCTAGTTAATCGACTTGAGGCCTTGTTAGAAGCCTCAACCCTGTTAGGAGTTTCTATTACAAAAATAGAACACTTGCAAGATGAGCTCACTGCCCAAACATGCAATATACAATGATATCTTTAAATACAAATGTAAAATACATAACCTTATACTACTTCTGAATAGCTTTCCTATTTTGATTTAGCTTTCTAGGATCTTCTCTTTCACATACAGAGTTTTCTTTCTTTCCTTCTTACAAAATATAATTTCACATCATATTATTCTTATCACAATTGCTATATGTATCATGTGTACATTTTGCATTACATAGTTCTTACATTTATACAAGTTATTACAAATAACAACTTTCATTCAGCTTACAATACATAAAATATTATCAAAATATAAAACCATTCATGTTGTCTTAGGGTTAAAATCTTGGATGTCATCCCTATATGGTTAAGTCATTATTTTGATAAACAAAATAATCCCTTAACTTAATATTATCACTTCTGTCTTTTTCTCTGTTTAGGTTGGCTCAACACCATTTCTGTAATTTTTTAATATCTCCTTTCGTACATCTCATATAGACATGTGCTTTCATATGTGGCTTTGATATACATAGAGTCATCCATGTTAAAGTGCACATGCACTGAACTTACTTCTTTGAACATCGCTAATCAAAACTTTCTCCGATTAGACTGTAAAACACTGTTGTACTTAGACAAATTTCTAGTGTGCTCTTACAAGGCTACTTTCTTCTATAATGTGATCTTCATAGTGAGCATATGTTTCCATAATGACAACATTATGATATCCTTCTTAGCAAAATTTCCAACATAAGGAGGAGAAAAAAAATATGGAAGGATTCGATGAATCTTCCCTAAACCTAAGATCTACAGTAGAGATTAAGTAGAAAAAGATTAATCTATGAGGTCAAAGAGGTATAGGGATGACCTAATTGTGATGTTATGAAGTGTGCTAGAAGAGTTTGATGTTATTCACTTATGAATCTAAGCAGAAGGCTAAGAAGAGTTGTGAAGAGCTAAATAGGGTTTAGGTGATTTCTTGAAGGGATGTCTGAATAGATCTGAGATGGAGATGGTAATGAAGGTTAGTTAGTAAATCAACATATGAGTGTATTGGATCTATATCTACAAAGTGAGTTATATATTTTGAATCAGAACCTAATGTTACTTTGTAACTATTGTATCAGTCAAAATCCTTGAATCAAGGTTGACCTAACTGTCATTTTGTAAACCCTTTAATCAAGGTGAAATTCTAATGGAATGTTCTTAAGCCCTCTAACTAGGCCACTCTTAACATGGTGATTAAATCCTTTAACAAGGTCACACCTAATAGTGTGTATTAAATCTTTAATAGGGTTGGATTCTCACAGAGCTCACTTCATAAGAGTGAAAATTTAGTAGCATTTTACTAGTGGATTTTACCATATTGGGTTTCCATGTTAAACCCTAGTTTTATACTTGTGTGAATGTTATTTGATGTGCTATTCAAAGTTTTTTATTCTACAAGTTGATTACTTTTGGATAGTGGACTACAAGTTTTATGTTACTGATATATTCTATAGAGATCGAGTGAATTGATGAATAGATCTAAGTTTGTTGAAGAGTTGAGAATTTGAGTTGGTACATCTGGACCTAAGGATAACTAATTCAGCCCCCCTCCCCTCTCACTTTTTCTAAAATCATTTTAACAACAACAATGGAGAGGTCACTTATATTTAGTAGAGATAGAGAAGCCTTTTTCCATGATTCTTTAATAGAGGTTTGAATGTAGACATATAAATGAGAGTCCAGATATGTATAGCTTAGGGAGACACATTTCATTCATAATAGTGAATCATCATGATTCACTAGTAAAAACATGTATCTCCTTAATGGGACTATAATGAAAAGGGTGATGTAGTCACCCTATCATGGTTAACAAGGTTCTCAAATGATAGACATTATCATACAAATACCAAATAAAGGACAATCACAGTGAAATGAGATGAAGAGAAAAGATAATTTAGGAACCATAAGCATGTTATCAAATGACATAGATGGAGTAGTCAGGGACACCAATAGGAAACTACAGGATAATTGTTGCTATAGGACAACATGCTACTACATAATTACAATATTTAGCTATAGTTAGTGAGATTTATAATTACAATACCCACATTTAAGATACTATATTGGACATTACACAACATACTTAATTTTATGCCAAACTTAACTATTTTGTTATATATATATATTTTTAAAATAACATATCATTTTAACTAAACCAACAATTTAAGATCCTACTTATTATAATGTTTGTCTATAATACAAGATGGAAATGGAATAACTTTAAACAATATCTTGCCTTAATATTCAAATAACAATAATAACATTTTGTCAATAGTTAGCATGGAATTCAAACCTAAAGTAGAAGGAAAAATTTAGTGCAATAATTGAAACCTATTTTTAAGATAAAAGGGACTATTTTGAGTTTTTAATTTCAAAAATTGAAATATATTTTCTTGAAGCCTAATTTCATAACAAGGAAAAGTAAAGTTTCATAGCACTCACCTCAAGTTTAGCATGACTACTAATATGAATATCATGCACATAATCTTTGAATTTGGCATAATCACTATCAACATTGTCTTCTCGACATAATCATTATCACACAATAACATTCATTAACATTCATTAGCACACAACATTCATCAATATTCATTAACAAATTATATAATTTATGAATATTAAGTAACACATAATTAAATTCATTGACACATAACAAATAGTCACTATAATTAAAGGTGAATAGATGAAAATCATTTCTTATTTTCCTTTGATTTTCATGATTTTAAGAAATCATTAAGAGGAGCATCGGTGTCATCATGATCATCTCCCCTCTCATCAGATCTCAATGCATGCCTAGTTCTTTGTCGATGCAAAGTGGGGTCCTCTACAATAAAAAATAAAAGGGTTAAATTAAATTTTTTATTATTATAAATTTTTACAAGTATTTCAGTACTTTAAAGGACATAACCGTGGCACTCTTTACCTGATCTAATCACATCATCAACTTTAAGATCAGGTTCTCTAGCCTTGACCTCAATGTGCTCATGAACATGTTGGAAAGTTGACTATACTAGTGTATATGACTAATTTTAGTGTTTTTATTACGCAAACAAAGTCATATGAAGGTTTGGATTCAACACAATAACTTAGAAAATCAGAATTTGGTTAAGTATGGAAGACAGGACAGTCAGTGAAGCACCTAATGAACAAAGCATCAACGCACATGCGTGTGATCGAGTTTTAGTATGCACCCTTGAATATAATCTTTTGAGTATGTTAGTAAGTTATGTCTAAGAATGCATGGTCAGATGTGATAGCATGAAGAAGTTATAGTGAGTTGAAGTGACATAGACAGTGAGTGACAAAATAGAACAAAGCATGCAGTCGACAGGAAAGATTTTGATTAGAAAGTATTATTTTGTTTTTTAAAGGCTATTCTCATATTGTAAATGTTTTGTAATCATGTTAATAGAAATGTATGTAAACACACTTCAGCCAATTCATTTGGAAGCATTGTATGTAATAGGTTATAGGCCAACTTAGTAAATAGTTTTGGTTGCGCCTATATATAAGACATCTACTTTTTTATTTGAGCATGTGGTATATATGAGATAGATATACAAGATGTAATAGAAGAGAAGTATGTGAAGTATGTGTTAAGAGTAGTAATAATGATATAGAGCTTTACAAGAGGTTAAATCATTAGTGCACAAAAGGAACTGATCAGACAAGCAGTGTCATAGCAACAGTTCACCTTGAAGATATAGTGTGTATCAGATATCCAGGAGGTTGTAGACTTCCTCATTGAGAAGTGAGCTCTAGTAGTAAGACTTCCACCCCTAACAAAATTTTTTACTTCGAGACTCCTAACAGGGTCTGACCCTTCACAAGGTCATTGTACTAAAGTATTGTAATGACTTCTCCTAACAAGGAACATTAACATGTTCATAATACACAAGTACAATTATTAGTGGGTATTAATTCCCACCGGGGTTTTTCCTTTGTCCAAAGTTTCCCTGTAATCATATCTTGTGTTATGTGTTATGGTTTTTTACTTTACTTTCTTTAATATTCAGTTCATCAATTGATTAATTGAGTTAAGTTTCAAGAAGCAGAAAAATATTAATAATATAGAACACTGATTCACCCCCTTCTTAGTGTTCCCATTCCTAACAATTGGTATCAGAGCTTTGGTCCTCTAAAGAGAAGTTTAATCACTTGAGGAGATCATGGATATAGGAGAAGTGAAACATCTCAAGAAGTATCTTGAAGTAGCTCTTGAAGATCTTGACAGATCTGAAAAAGAAATTAAAGAACTGAAATTGAAGGTCAGTGGTGCACAAGTATTCATCAAGAAAGTTAGAAAAGATTTGAAAGATTGTTCAAACAATGATTTGGGAAAAATGGTCAAAAATTTGAATGAAGAAAACATATCTCCAGAGGATTAGATTGAAGAGTTGGATGAAAAGCTAACTAATAATCAGGAAGCCTATGAAGAATAGATCAAAGAGAACAAACAGTTGGATGAAGAACTAAGGGAAGAAAACATGAAAATCTTGGAGTTAGAAAACATCGAGAAAAAGGTAGAATCTGAATTGACTGAAGAAAAGTATAATATTGATAAATTTCACACAAGTAAGGATCTAATAGAGTCACAGTTGTATGTGTAGAAGATTAAAGGGGATACCTCTGGTATTGGATTCAATGAAGCATAAAGTCAAATCAATGATATGCAAGAAATAATGAAAGCACTAGAAGAATCTAAAGAAGCTAAGAATACTGAAAATCATACTGAAGCTAAAGTTGAACCATCTAAAGATGAACACAAGCCAGTAAATGAAACTTGTTATGCCTGTAACAAGCATGAACATATAGCAAGAGATTTTAAAGAGGTAAGACCTTTCAATGGTTATTGTTATGCATGCAATGAATTTGGTCATAGAGCTATGAATTGTAGATCAAATCAAAGAAGTTAGACTCAACAAAATTAGAGAAATCAACCATAGAAAAATGTTAGAAGTCCTCAGAACATTACATGTCAGATATGCAATTATAATAGTCACACATCTAGACAATGCAGTATGGTAACTCACATTAATGCGTCAAGGAATATAAGGCCTCCAATTATTTATCACTCTTGTAACAAGATTGGACACATCTCAAAGTTTTGCAGATCACAACCACAAAGACAAGAAATACCTAATAAGTCTCAAGGATCAATTTTGGATGAATCTGGAGAAGTCAAGTTTGTGAAAGCTACAAAATATGCGAGCAAGATTTGGATGGAAGTAAAGAAAGATAATGTTGATGAATATGTAGTGGATGAATCTATCATGGATGCACCTTCTACTTCTAGATGAATGACCTATGTGGTCATAGGGGGAGCTAGATTAGCTCTAGACCCTTGTGTGACTGGTATACTCACCCTTGAAGTATGCACCTTTGGTTATAGTTATTTGGATACTAGTTGATTCTGTATGAAAGATCACACAACCTAATTGTTAGGAGGAATGAAGAATGAATTCTCTGTTGTATTTTGTGTTATGGTGGAAAGCATTAATTGTATAAATTTGTTTTAGTAGTCACCAGAGATCCTTTATCCACACATTTGCATTTGATTTCTAGCCTTTGGAGAGCACAGGAGATCAAGAAGTTAGTGTTGAAAGATTATAGTTGATTTCATTAGCAGAAGGAAGTTAAGATTATTGTGAAACACTTGTTTAGACGCGACATTTCAGAAAACCTTTGGAACCCTATTTGAGCATTGATCAAGTAAGTAATGGCCACTCCAATTGTATTTGATGTTGTAGAGAGGAAGAGATACATATTTAAGAAACATCAATTTAAGTCAATCTTAGATGACCTAGAAGGAGCATTTTCAAGAACTCCGATGGGAGTTATGCACGTAGAAGACATATGCACATACAAATATTGCAAGAAGGAACCTATAGGATTGGATAGGATTAGGTCACACCTTGAAACAATGATGAAAATAGACATGACATTCATGGATGAGTTTGCACACCTTGCAAATCACCCAATTATTGAGTATGCGACTGCATATGAGTTCTATGAATCTAAATGGATCAAGATCCTACTGAGAAGAATACATGATGACCTATTTTGGATAGAATTTCCTATTCACATTACCTCAGATCTCATTTATGAGATGAAAGGACTATGCAAGACCAATGCCATTCTTCCTACTAGTAAAGATGTTAGGAAATAAGTGGAGCAAGCTTGTAAGTCCTATAGTGATAAGCACGACATGACAATTGAGCCAATAAAGGAGAAGGATATAAAGCTAATGTCTATGATACTTGGTTATAAGTTCCATCATACTAACAAAGTGAATAGTGTTTCTGTGGCAACAATTCTGGAAGCTATTAGAATTGTAAGGGAAAATGGAGAGTTTAACCTCTATGAGATCTTGTGTGCATAGTTGTTGGATAACATTAGATCCATCAATAATGATAAGAGAAAAGTGTTCATATTTGGGTCACTAATCATTTACATGTACTTCCATATTGTTGGTTAAGTATCAAATCTTTATCTTGATAAGAGTTTACCTACATTGCCACAAATTTCATTCAAGGCATCATCTAAGAGCACCTTGAAAGATTTCATGGACTTAGAAATTAAGACATTCAGAATTAGAATGCAGAGAAGGTATAGGATACCTAAGAGTATAGTGGAGAAGCATAAGGACAATATATGTTTCATGGTGGAAAGTGATATCACATCAATAGAAGCAGTGGAGCCTAGGACTAAGTGGATCCATCCACTTGGTTATGAAGTAGAGTAACACATTTTGGAAGCTTATGCACAAGTCCTTTTATCAGCACCTAAGGGTCCCAATGAACCAAGATGGGGTACTTATGAGGAAAAGACAAGAGAAGTAGACTTTTTCTTATATAGTGTAGCAACAAAAAGAAAAGCATCTAAAATCACATTAGACATACTAAAAATTCATGGTGTTACACAAGAAGACTTGGATAAAGCCAGGGTAGCCAAGATTGCAATGAAATTTGAGAGCACACCCTCTTCTGATATTAAAATAGAGAAATATGATGATCCTAAGGAAAAGAAGATAAAGACAACATAAAACATCTTTGCACCTACACCTACTATTGATCTAGAGTCCACTCCACCTCTTGAGCCTAGCTAGATGCCTAAGAGGAATAAGTAGACTGGCACAAGCCACCAATCTTATAGAACAACAAGAAGCAAAGGTAGAAACAATCAAGCACCTCCTGAGGTAAAATTCAGATCAAATCTTGAAGTGTTGAAAAATAGAGTCATTGATGAAGGGAGAATAGATCAAATATAAATGTTTTATGATAAGTATCATGTGATTGATAAATAAAAAATCCATAGTATGATTATCAAACACATGATTAAGTTCAAGAAGATAGTTGTGGAACTTAAGACAGTGATTCCTGATCAACTATGGAATATACTTGACTCTCTAAAAAGAAAATCCATAGAAGAGGACATGAGGATAAGAGAAAATACACTTGATGATAACCTCCCAATTTTTTCAGTTGAAGAGAAAGCTTTATTGCTAGATTTGGTAAAGCCTCACCTAATAACTAAGCTCGGAACTATGCAAATTATGAATAAGGATTATGAGTTGGTTGCAAAGGAAATAGAGAAGGAATTTGAGAAAGTGTTCTTGGAAAGACACATGTATCCTCCTACTGCACCTGCAATGCAAGTACACTCTAAGCCTGCAAAAGAAGTTGAGATCCCTAATGCACCTATGATAGGTCCACAGGATTTTGTGCCCATACTTGAAGCTAAGGATGAAACAATTGTGATCGATAACGTAGAAATATTCATGGTGGCAATAGACAGAGATCTTGATAAGTTTTAGGAAGCCTTTGTGAGCACTGAGGAAGCTAAGATTCTATGCGCTGAAGAATTCCCTAAGTAGCAATAAGAAGTCCAAATTGAAGACCTAATAGGATAGAAAGATGAGAAGGAATTTGAAAAAGAAGAGCCCTCTATTGAAACTCTAGTGAAGGTGAAAATTGAGATAATGGATGTAAGTCAAAACTACTACATTTGGGGCCAAATTTCAACAGAAATGTCTGACGGATAATTTTTTTATGAATTTGATGTTTTTTTTTGTAATAGGCCCTGATGGTGTCGATATTCTAATGGGTTTAAATAGACCATCAAAATTCTGACAGTTTTAGGGTATAGATGAAAAAAAAAAGTGAAACATCCAAATCATTTTCAGTTCGATTGCAGAGTAAAGGAGCAGGTAAAAGCTGAGCATGAGAGAAGGTATGTGATTTCTTCATCTTTTATTGGTATCTTTGATGGGAAACATCTTTTGAGCCTCTGGCACCATATTCAACCACAAATTTCAAAGGTATTGCATTTTATTTGATCATGAATGCTCTCTGAAATGACCATATTCTACTGGTGTCGCGCCCTAGCCCGTGCTTTATCTCTATTATTTGATGTTATTGGTGCTTGTGCTCAAGGATATAAATTCACTATTTTGAAATGTTTGTATTCATGTTTGTTGATATTACTAGCACATTTAATGATGTCATTGTATATTGCTAAGATGCTCATTGAAATGACTGATTCTATTGGTGTCATGCCCTAGCCCGTGCTTTAAATCCATTATTTGATTTTATTGGTGCTTGTGCTCAAGGATATCGATTCACTATTTTAAAATGTTGACTATGGTTATCAAATGGACAGCCTGTGAGCTTCTAGATAGGTGCCATTTGTATTGATAGGTTAGGGCATCAAATGTATTGTATCATTGATAGTTGAGACTTTGTTAAAAGGAAATAGGACAAAGAATGATTTTGATTTATTTTCTCTATTTTTATCCCTAAGTGGCTTACAACCCTAGAGAAGTATATGCAGATTTATGGATGCAGTTGTAGGATACATAGCAACTGATAATTCACAAGAAATCCAAGGGTTAACAACTATACATAGATTCATGTCAACTTTGTTATGCCTTTACCAGCTATATATTAATCCTAAAAATTGGAATAATTTAGTGGGAGTGACCACTTTATTATAAAACATCTTTTTTAGATGCCAGGTTTTCCATGAGAACAATTTTTTAAAGTAGGATTTTCCTCTTAGAAGAGCTCCAAGATAGACATACCTAACACAAGTGTTGGATCAACAAAGAGAGATGGTGTTCAATTTAAGACATCAAAAAATATGTGAAACTACCAAGGGAATACACAAGGAAAAGAAAAGAGATAACATGAGAAAATCCTAAGAAGCCCTTGTAGAAATGGAGATGTCAAGTCAACTCCAAACTAGACTACATATGCATTAACTAATCATTGGGAGAGAACCCTATAAAAAGCACTTTAAAGTTTAAACACAAAGATAAATCATGAGGAACTAATCCATCTAATTCACTTACAAGGAAGATGTAGGGCATTAAACACAAAGGTATGCCTTAAGGATCTAACATATCCAATTCACTTCCAAGGTAGATTCTTCTAGACCAAACATAAGGAATAGGAAAGCTTAGCCTACTACCATGTCTGAGGTGGATATAATCCCAATAATCTATAGCCAATGAAAAAAATTAGACAAAAATGGGTGAAATCTTGGAAGAAAACCATCAAGACAAACTAAAATCTACCGACTGGTTGAAAACAATGTAGTTCTAGACACCGAAGTTTCTCAACTCAAAGTCAGTCACTAAGGCCCTTTATGTTAGCAAAATCCTCGTGTTGAAGATTTTTTTGGATTATATGAGGTATAGGCATACTGTGGACAAGGATTTCAAGGGTACCTACTTTAAAAGACTTCAAGCCAAACAAACATTACATTTTAACATAGAATGAAAACAATCCAAAACAAGGAAAACTCTAAGCTAGCCACCTCAGATTGAGCCTAAACAGGTGCACCCAAGCATTGTTTGATTTGCTCTGATAAGATGGATGTGGGTGTGCTCTCTAAGCACTTGAAGCATACTCTAATGCATTCTAAGATGGTTTGAGACTCATGAAAACCCCAAAAAATGGCACAATAATGGGTAGAACACCCAAGATTGCCCCTAAGGCCTCAAGAACTCAAACTATGATGTTTAAATGGAGATTCAATGCAAGTGTGATTATGCTAAGATTGATTTTAGACCAAATAGAGATGTGATATGATGCTTATGCTATACAAAACAACAATTAAAACTATGTTAATCCATTATTACTAAGCTATGATGAGCTAAAATGCTTGAAAGTAAACTAAATTAGAATGATTTGTGCTAAGTCTAGAAATAAAAGGGCATGATAACAATGCATGAGAATGAAAGGTAAGCTAATTGATTTTCTCTTGAAAGGAGGGGTATTTATAGGATTTGGGAAGGAAGAATAAGTGGCCAGGATTGAAATCCTTAAGAGAGGCCAAGATTCATTCAAAGGGGAGCACATGGATTGTGCTAGTCTACAGCCAATCAGGAGGTGACACATGTCATAAGGTGAGTGGATGAAGGGAAGGGTAAAGATGAGTCAACAAAGGGGGCTCAATGCTCATAACTCCCCTCATAAGTGCTTGTAAGAGAATTGAATGAGCCTTTAAGGGACTTTGATGACTTTGTGGATGCATTGAATGTTTTGTGGTTGAGATATTTGGAAGGGGAGACTTTGCTTTGGTTTAGGAAAGTCTTAAGCTTGGTTAGGATTGTGCAAATGTTTAGGGGTAGGATTAGGATTAGGATGGGTGAAGAGGTTGGGTTGAGAAGTTTCTAGAAGAGTCTAGAGTTTTTCTTGGTTTAGGGAGAATGAATAAATGTTTATTCATTCCAAAGGTTTTAGTTTTGGGAATATTTATTAAAATATATTTAATAAATATGAAAATAAATATTTAATCTTAATTAAATATTTTGAGTTGGGATTAGGGTTAGGAAATGATGGGATTAGCCTTTAATCAAAATTAAAGAAGGATTAGAAGATTCTGGAAGAGGTTAGTGGTCTTTAGGAAATTGGCAAGGTTTTGGGCCAAAAAATAAATAAATTATTTATTTTGGGTTTTTTGGTCAATTTATTAAGTAAATAATTAATAACTAAGGGAATAATGTTTAAATAAGATTTAAACATTTTTGGGAGGGATTTCTTAATTAAATATTTTAAATTAAGATAAAGGGATTTAATGACATAAAAATAAATTAATTAATAAATGATGATGTCATCAGGGATTTTCAGAAAATAAAAATACTTTATTTTCAAAAGAATTTTTAGGTATCTACATTTTGCCCCTCTTTGATGTGCTGCCTCAAGTGGCATGGCTTCAAAGACAAGAAAATAAGATGCCCAAGGCTAGAATTTAGAGGAATGAGGGGTTGTGCCCCCTCGAGAAAATAACGCAGGGAGTAAATGTTGTGGAATTTTCTTGAAAGGAAACAAAGAAGGAAGGGCCGAGGAAGAAGGGGAGATAAATAACCAAGCTTCCAAGAGCAAAGATGGGTGAATGCAAGATGAGATGGAATGCAAAATGCAGGATGCAGCTATATGAGGATGCAAGATTAATCTATATGATGTAGGATGCAGGGGAGATGGGGAAGCTCCAAGTGCAAATGTGGAGAGCACAACCTAGTTTAATATAGCAATGCTAGAGACCTGCCAAGGATACTGGGATCATGAGGCCTTGTCACCAGTGTTGCATAGGACTGACGTGAAAAGACACGCAAGGTTGCCCTAGCATCACACATGAAACCTGAAGGAGGCATGGTGGAAACGATGCTAAAGAAACCAAAAACACACGACTGACTCACAGGCAGAAGCAAAAGATCAAAAGACCTTGCCACAGATTATCCTCATTTGCAGCACACCATGATATAAAGGATCGTGGTGACATTGAGTAGAGAAAAATGAGAAGCTGTAAAAGATTAACAAGACCCAAAGGACAAAATCCAAGGTCAAAATGATAACTCCAAAATGACATCCTTTGCCAAGGAGAGAGATTTGATTTGACTAATTTGATGGGGGGAAGATTGGTCTGAACATGTGGAAGGATGCATCGACATAGACCAGGTGTGATTGGTGGAAGATTAGGTCAAACAAGAGGAAGGATACATCCTCAAGGACCTGCTGATTGAAGAGATAATGAGTGTTGTTGTTCACTGGCAAATGATGAAGTCAAAGAATAATCATGGTGATCAAGAATAGTTGACAATTGATGTTTATTGAAGTAGAAGGCTGGGTAGGACAAAGTGTTTTGATCAAATTATGTTGCAGGAGTGACAAGGACTGATGTACAATGGACAGGAAAAGATATACAATGGATATGTACAAAACTTAGGATTTGTGATAAGGAGATCTCGCTATACAAGATAGAGTACAAGATATACAGGATATGATACAAGATATGGTACAAGGGTATAGTACAAGATATAGTACAAGAAGGACAACACTATACAAGAGATACAAGATATGGTACAAGATAGGGAACAAGATATGTGCAAGTGGGAATGGTGGATTTGCTTGAGGATGGGGAAAAAAGAGGAGTGCTGGGGATGGTGGATGGGGATGGGGAGTTTGATAGATAATGACTCGGTCCACTATGTATGGTGCCTGTTTGCCAGGTTTTCGCCAACATACTTGTCCAAGGCACCTAAATTGCCAAGTTTTCACCATTGGATGATTATTTTATTTTCTTCTTTTTTTTGCTTTTTTTGATTTTTTGATTTTTTTGTATTTTGCTGCTTTTTTCCAATTTTTATGGATTTTCTGAATATGTAGGATCTGGTTCATGCATATAACCTCTTCAGATGTATGATGTTGATTGGATCATTCAAAGGCACACCTTCTAGTGTAGATAGCTGATAAGCTCCAGAGCCAAAGCATGATGTGACAACATAGGGGCCCAGCCAAGTAGGCTCAAACTTGCCTTTCTTTTCTCGATTTGCTTGGACCTTTTGATTTTCTTTGAGAACCATGTCACCGACCTGGAACTGTCTAGGATGGACCTTCTTATTATAACTCCTTTTGAGTCAATTCTGGTATGCAACCAGGTGATCATATGCTTGCTGTCTCTTTTCATCTAACAGGTCTAGCTGTGTGAGACGGGCTACACGATAGTCTTCATTAGTGGTGTAGTTTTTCATGGTGACTCGCAATGATGGGAGCTCAACCTCAATCAGTAGAATGGCTTTAGCACCATATACAAGGGAATATGGGGTGGTGCCTATGGGAGTGCGATAAGAAGTATGATAGGCCCAAAGGGCAGGATTAATTTGGAGGTGCCAGTCATGACCAGAATCATTGACAACCTTCTTAAGGATTTTCAAGATAGTTTTATTGGTTGCCTCAGCTTGGCCATTTCCTTGGGGGAAATATGGACTGGAGAAATGGTGATGGATGTGGAGTCTAGCACATAGATCATCCGCATGCTAGTTTTCAAAAGGTGTGCCATGGTCTGTGAAGATGGTAGATGGTATGCCAAAGCAGCAAATGATGTGGTAAAGGATGAACTTGGATATTTGGATGCCAGTAGTTAGGGTGAGTGGAATCGCTTCAACCCATTTGGTGAAATATTCAGTGGCAGTTATTATGTATGTGTGTCCATCCGAGGAGAGGGGAGTGATTAATTTGACAAGGTCAAAGCCCCAACATGAGAATGGCCAAGGTGGCGCAATGGACTGCAGGTCTTGTGCTGGTGCATGAATCAAATTTGCATGTTGCTGACATGGTAAACATTTTTTGACAAATTTGCAAGCATCATGTTCCATGGTTGGCCAATAATACCCAACTCGAAGCAACTGCTTAGCTAGAACCATGCCACTCATGTGGGCACCACAAATTCCAGCGTGAACCTCTTGTAAAGCCAGGACGGCCTCATTTGAATCAAAACACCTAGAGAGGATATTGTGATACCCTCGATGATAAAGGGTGTTGGCTACAAGAGTGTAGCGGGAAGCTCTGTGGATAAGGTTTTGGCATTGGTTATTGGTGAGATGGGGAGATATGATACCATTCTTTAGATATGCATGGATGTCATGGTACCACAGGGACTGGGGACCAGCCAAGACACACACCATTTCTACATCGGTGTTCTCATAAGCTGGTGTATGTAGCTGCTCAACTAGGAATTCATACTGTGATGCGTCACGTGGGATTTCTAACAAGGACCCAATAGTTGCCATTGCATCTGCTGCTTTGTTCTGAAGTCTGGGTATCTATGTGAATTGTAGATTCAAGAAATGTTCTTTCAATCTATCCACAAGTTCTTTGTAAGGTAGCAGCTTGTCATCCTTTGTCTGATATTCATCTAGTACTTGCTTGATAATCAGCTGTGAATCACCGAACACTTGCAGTTCTATGATATTCCATTGAATGGCTATTTTTAGACCTAAGATGAGTGCCTCATATTCTACAATGTTGTTGGTACATGAAAATCCCAATTTGAATGACTTTGGGATGTAGTCACCTTGAGGTGTGACGAATAGGATTCCTACCCTTGATCCATGTGATGTGTAGGAGCCATCAAAGTATAGTTTCCACATGGGCTGTTCTTCGATCATACATAAGTGTTCATCAGGGAATTCCATGATTAGTGGATAAGCATCCACCAGTGGTGCCTCTGCTAGCTGATCGGCAATGACTTTCCCTTTGATTGCTTTCCGATGAATATACTGGATGTCAAACTCGCTGAGTATCATGACCCACTTTGCCATACGGCCTGTGAGATTTGTCTTTGATAGTAGATATTTGAGGGGGTCCACCTTTGAAATGAGCTTGATTGTGTGACTGAGCATGTAATGTCTAAGCTTTTGAGTGGAAAAGACCACTGCAAGGCATGCTTTTTCCATGGGTGAGTAATTAAGCTCATAGCCGACAAGAGTTTGACTAATGTAGTAGATGGCTCTCTCTTTGTTTTCATCATCATGCTGAGCTAGGAGTGCCCCCAGTGCTGTAGTGGTTACTGAGATGTAGAGTATGAGAGGGCATCTTGGAACTGGTGGTACTAGGATTGGAGAATTGGCTAGATACTCCTTGAGCTTATGAAAGCTTCTCTGACATATGGGATCCCATTTGAAGCTTGTGTCTTTGCATAAAAGATGCATGAAAGGTTGGCACTTGTCTGCCAGTTGAGAAATGAACCGACGTACTGATTGAAGCTTTCCTTGTAGGCTTCTGAGCTGTCTAAGTGTTCTTGGGGGAGGTATTTCTATTATTGCTTTGACCTTTTTAGGGTCAATCTCTATGCCTCATCGTGATACTATGAAACCTAGGAGCTTTCTAGAGGTAACACCAAAGACACATTTCTTTAGATTGAGCCGTAACCCATAGTGCTGCAGGCAATCAAACACACTCTCAAGAATGTCAAGGTGTTCATGGCATGTCTTTGATTTTGCAAGAATATCATCCACATAGTCCTCTAGGATCTTGTGGATCATGTCATGGAAGATTGCTGTCATCGCTCTCTGATATGTGGCTCCTGCATTCTTCAGACCAAAGGGCATCATGTTATAGCAAATGGTACCCCATGGAGTGGTGAATGTTGTTTTGTGTTGGTCTTCTGCTGCTATATGAATCTGATTGTAACCAGAGAAACCATCCATTAGTGACAACATTTCATGGCCTGCTGTAAGATCTATGATCATGTCTATGTTAGGTAGCGGGAAATCATCTTTAGGACATGCTTTGTTTAGGTCCCTAAAATCTGTACAAATTCAAATGTTTCCAGAAGGCTTTGTGATAGGTACCATGTTCTAGATCCAATCTGAGTAATCTATAGCTCTGATAATCTTTGCATCTAGGAGCTTTTCTAGTTCTGATTTTACCAATAGAGCTACTTTGGGATGCATTTTACGTAGCTTCTACTTTACTGGCTTGACATTAGGGTCTACAGCTAGATGATGAACAACAAGTTTAGGATCAAGTCCAGGCATGTGTGTGTATGACCATGCAAAGTTCGTAGTAGCTTCTTGAAGGAGCGCAGTGAAAGCCATTTCTTCACCTTTTGTCATGTTGGCTGCAATGTAGGTGATCCTCAGACATTCCTCTATACCTAAGTTGACTTGTTTGGTTTCTTCTATGATGATAGGTGACTGCTCAGGTTTGTAATCCTGGATGGGAGGAAGAGGCAAGTCTTCATCTTCTAGCACTTGAATTGCTAAGTTTTCACTAGAAGATACGCTCTTTATTTTTACTTTTTTGGAATCAGAATGTGCCCTAGAGGGGTTTTCACATAAGGACTCATGTTTTACTCTTTCTATTTCTCTTTTGTAGCTAAAGCTTGCCTCCTCTCTGAAGTATCCTTCTGGGTCAAGCTTATAGATGTGAGTTGACTCTGAATTGTGAACTGATTGTGGGCCTGATGCCCCCATGAATTCTAGGAGTGCTTCCATGCTTTGGAACTCATCGATGTGTGTAATGCTTGGTTGGTCCCAGTCTATGAGTTCAAGGTGGGTGAGGGAAAGTTCTATGAGATTGATGGCAAGTTGTCAGAGGATAGAAGTCCCTAGGAGGGTGTCATCGTCAAAGATATCATCATAGGATCTGATTTCTTTCTCTTCAGGGATGTCTTCAATCTCTATGAGGTCATCTTGGCTATTTAAGAGGGGAACGCTAGTCATGTTGGTGCCCCCAGTTCTAGTATTGGGCCCTTGTATATGCAAGCGAGGGGTATTAAAACAAAGACCTTGATGTTCAAGATTCTTTGATGGTGTGATGGGATATTGGTTGCCACCTTCTTGTGGCCCTAGACCACCGCCTTGATAGTGCCATTGTTCAGTGGTATACTTATATTGTTTTGGATATTTATCTTTGAAATAGCCAAGAATTTGAGTGTTAGGTGATGGGGGATCTTTATACAACCACCTATTTATGTCAGGATCCATCTCTTGACTATTTATGTTGCCATGGGATTCAAAAGTCATAGATCCAATTTTCTTGATTTCATGATGCTCTTCAATAGGCTTGCTTTGGTGATCTGGGTGCCCTTGAGTATGTGGATCAAGCGGGAGGGCCCCTACAGAAAATGCATCATGTAGGCTATATTCACCACAACCCTAGTTATTGATCTTGATGGAAGATAGGGTGGAGGTGAGAATGGTTTCTAGATTGCAATGGGATCGGGACGAGCTGGCAATAGAAGTACCAATGTCAGTTCCAGGACAATGAGTGGAGTGAGGGAATGATGCTTCCATTACATGATAGTATGTGAAGGGTTGGGGGTCAGCATGGATGGTAACTTCAGTGCCTTGATGCAGAAATTTGATGCACTGATGGTAAGTAGATGGTACAGCCTTAATGGAATGAATCCATGGTCAGCCTAGGAGGATATTAAATGGTAGGTCAAGATCAACAACATGGAAAATAGTATTTTGTGTTGCTGGGCCCTGCTGAATGGGCAAAGTAATGGTACCTTCAGAGGTGCGCTCCAAGTTATCATAGGCTTTGATAGTGATCACTTCATGTGTTATATCAGCCTGTGTGAACCCAATCTACTGAATGAATTTCAAAGTACACAAGTTCAGGGCTGAGCCATTATCTATTAAGACCCGTTTGATGGCAAAGTGTCTGACCATGATGGCAATGCGGAGAGGGAGAGTATGGTCAGGTGCAACGGCTGGCATGTCCGATGGTTTGAAGGATAAAGCACAGGCTATAGATAGATGTCCCACAAGGGTCTCAAACTGGGTGGTGTTAATGTCTGTGGGGACATGTCCTTCTTTGAGAGCTCGGTCGAGGATCTCCTGATGGAGAGGTGAAGTGTGGAGAAGGTCCAAGATGGATATTTGGGCTGGTGTATTCCCAAGATGTTCTATGAGGTTGTACTATGCATTGTGTGCATTTTGTACTGGCCTTGGATGGGCACCAACAAGAGTTATCCGACCTCTACGAGTGGTAACAACACATTGACTATCTACTCCTCTGACATGGATGGTATTGACTGTGGGCTCAACTTGGGTTATACATCCAACAAATTTATCATAATTGATGTAGGTAGTAGTGTGATCTTCTTGCTTGCCTTTACCATGATTCTGGGGATGATTGGTATTAGCTTGATTCTTCCCAGCATTGTGTTGTGGGAACACATTCTGATAGATTTGTAAATTGGCATTTGGTGAGGCTTGAGAAGGTGTATCTATTTGAATCTCTTTTTGATCAATGAGATCTTGGATATAGTTTTTGAGTCTCATGCACTTCAGGGTAGTGTGTCCTTTGACATGATGATAATCATAGTACTCATGATCTTTGTACAAATCAGGCTTCGGAGTGGTATCATCAACTGGCTGAATTGGTGGATATGTAATCAAGTTGGCCTTGGCCATCTGATGAAAGATAACATCTAGAGGTTCACCCAGTGGTGTGAAGGTCTTCTTTGGATAATTTTGAGCTCTGGGTTTGTTCTGCTTGGGAGCAATATTGACAACATTGACTTGATTGTTTGGGTTACCTTGATAAGCTTGATGAGCTTGCTGCTGATAATTTTGCTGATTATTCTGAGGATGATATTGTTGCATGGGTTGTTGATGGACTTGAGGAGGCTGCTGATGGATGGGTGCTTGTTGTTGTTGGTATGCAAGAGTTGATGGAGGACTAGCTACAAAAAATTGGACATGCTTGGTATCAGTGGCTCCATCAGTAACAACATTCTTGTTATGATTCTAGTAACGGGATTTATCATTGCTGGGTTTTTGGGCATCATTTTTGAAGTGCCAGATTGTGCCTTCATCTAGGAGGGCCTTTCAATACCTATCCCCTTGCTCTTGATATCTTGATAGGTTTGGAGACAATTCATTATCATTAAGTGGGATAACTTAGGGTGCAGATTATCAATAAAGATTTTGGTCAAATGCTTTTCAGGTGGCTGGTATGATAACCTGGTAGTAAGGTTCTGCCATCGTTGCAAGTATTCTGCTAGGCTTTCTCCATCTTTCTATTTTGAGTTGCAGAGATCTAACAAGGTCAACTCATTCTCAACATTGTGGGCATAGTGGGCAATGAACTTCTTAGAATGTTCAGCAAAGGTTGTGATAGTCCCACATGGTATTTTGTAGAACCATTCAATAGCAGTTCCTCCCAAGCTTTTGGGGAATAGGTGTAGGAGATAGTTATCACTATAAGCCACTTCTTGGCATGCCATATAGAATTCTTTAATATGATTGACTGGATCTCCTTTTCCCTGATATTTATCAAATTTAGGTGTCTCAAAGTGCTTGGGGAAAGGTATAGCGGCAATGGATTGATCAAATGGATAAGGACACACCTCTTCAAATTTATAGGTTTTGTTCTTGGTACCAGTTTGAAGCTCTTTAAGAGCGTTCTTCATGGCTTCCCACTCGGCATTGATTGGTGTTTGAGCGGGTGTGGCTATTTGAGATGGGTATTGTGGAGTGGGATATGGAGATGGCCCAATGGGATAAGTGGATTGGAGTGGATTTTGGAGTGATGTTTGCTGGGTATATTGTTGATGTGGCATAGGGGGATATTGCGATGGTGGATATGGGACTGCTTGCTGGTGTTGTGGGATGATAGGAACTTGCTACTCTAACTGATAGGAGGAAATTTGCTACTGCTGGGGAATGATGGGATTTTTTTGCTACGATTGGAAGTGGGGTTTTTGTGGGGGAAGTTGGTGGAATGATGCTACTTGCTGGTAAGATGATCCTTGCTGAACTTGGCTCTATGGTTGACCGATATAGGTCGGGCGCATTCCCGCATTGCTTAAGGGTGGAACTGATGTAGGGAAGCTTGAAGCAAAGGGTGGCTGGGCAAGATAACTTGCGAAATGAGATGAACTTTGCTACTGAGGTGGAGGAACTTGCTGAGAAGCACTAGGTGTTGTGAATGGATAGCTTGTGAAGGATGAAACTGGTGGAGGCTGTGATGGTGGTTGCCGTGCTGCTTGTGAGAAGATGGCTTGTTGGTTTCCGAACATGGATGTAGGAGAGTGGGTTGGTATGCCCCAAGCTTTCATTTCTTCTTGAGTGAGACCCCAATGAGAACTAGTGTGAGGTGGGAATTGTGTTGCAGTGGACACCGTGAAGGTAGATGTGATAGGAGTTTGGGATGTGAATGGTGGATTAGAAAAGCCCATGGAAGGCATTCCTATGGTGAAGGCATTTTGCTGGGTTTGTGCCTGGGTAGATGCTTGCTAGGGGGGAAAGGAAGGGAACATTTGTGCTCCCCATGAAAAGGGGGATGTTGATGCGAAAGCTTGCTGAGTAGGAAAGGGGAGTGATTGCGCTGCCCCCAGAATAGATGATGCTGATGTTTGTAGGGTGAAAGAGGGAAATGATTGCATTGACCCCAGAAAAGATGGTATGGATGCTGAGGCTTGTGGAGTGAAAGGAAAGGGCATTTTCATCCCTCTGAGTATGAAAGGTGTGGATGTGGGAATTTTTGAAGAGAGGGGGAAGGATGATTGCATCCCTCCTAGAAAGAATGGTGTTGCTTGGTTTATGGAAGGTGGTGAAATGGCTTGTGTAAAGGTTTGTGCGAGAGCCTGGGTGGCCATGGAAGATGATGAAGTACCTATGATAGGGAATGGAGTAGATGGTGTTACAGCTTGTGTTACAGGATTGGCGAAGCTTCCTTGTAAAAGAAGGGGAATGGAAGAGGTTTCTTGGGATATTTGCAAGGTTGGATCAGGGAATGGTTGGATGAATGGAGAGTATACTTGTGCTCGGATTTGGATAGTGCTTATGGGAATATGGGGATGGAGATACAGTGGAATGGGAGTATGCCTTTGTGAAAAATTAGTGAACATGCTCTACTGGTTTTGGGCTATAAGTGTATTGACTGCTGGTGGATTCTCTGGGTGATTCACAAATGTTTCTATTGCCAGAGGAGCTGAGGGGATATTGGGATCATCCCATGTATCTCTAGTTTGTATTTGGGGATCATAGGCTATGATTGCGCTGGTAAAAATGTTGGGATCAGATGAGCTGGTGATTGGATAAGGATTCATGTGCCTTCACTTCCTAGATCCAGATCTTGTCTCGACAAGCATGGAGATGTAGATGCTAGATGGATGCAAGATGTTTCCTAAAGACCTCTAAAGGATGGTGGATGCAAGCTTAAGGAACTTCTAAGGATGATGAATTTCTAGAATGTGATGCAAGGATTGATGAACTACTCAGATTTGGATCAAGGATGGTGGAAGATTGATGGGAGATGGTGGCAAATTGGTAAAAAAGCTTGGTGATGATGGAGGCTTGGTGGGATGCTCTAATTTGGGTCAAGATTGGGTGGAGGATTGGTGGGATGCTGGTGGAAGATTACTAAGTGTCAACAATGAGCTTCTATTTTTTTTGATGGAGGATCAGTGATAGGATTTGGCCAACCTAGGATAGACTAATGATCTTCGGTCAACTGGATTTTATCAATACAAGCCAATATCTTGCTCGAGATGATGAGGCTATGCAAGGATAAGTTGGATTTCCTTTAGACAATGCTCTATCATAAAGGGGATGATTTCTGATTTAGGATAAGGGATGGAAACAACTCAAAGGTTTTGGACACTAAGTACTTGTGGATTCGGATCTCTAGATTTGGTGAAAAAGATGGTGGTTTCTAATTTAGGTGATGGATGCTGGATTTGGATGAAGGATATGGGATTCTGATGGTGGATTGCTGATGAAAAGATGGTGGAGGATGATGGAACAATGCTCTTGTTTAAAAGGATGATGTAGATGTGACTGGGATGGATGATCTATGATGCTGCTAGGACGATGATGGTGCATGCAACTAAGAAGGACTCTAGGATGTAACTAAGGTTTGGTGATGATGTAGGGATGAAACTAGGATGAAGCTAGGATGAGGGACTACCGCGATAGGATTTTGAGATCTGAAGGTAGAATGGACATGTGATGGATCCTATCTAATCTTCTCTTTCAAGGCTGATGTAGCGATGGTTCACTTGGAATCAGTAGGAAAACTATTTGACTCTTGCATTATAGCCAATATTATCAAGCTTTTCTTGATATTTTTCTTCTGCTTGGGTTGCTTGGATAGAGGATTGATGGTTCTTGAGGTTTCTTTCTGCAACTTTCTTCTCTTGATAATCTTTTGATTTGGGCAACTTGGCTTTCGGATGTTTGATCAAATTGGGCATATCTTTGGGAAAATTCTGATAAGTTTGGTTTTGAGACAAAAGGCTTCTTGGATATCTGATTTCTGCAAGACTTTCTGAGTATCAAGTTTTGATTCAATGTTTTCCAATGGCAAAGGATAGATAAACAAGACTTTTGGAAAAGCAATCTTTGCAAGGGACAAAGCAACCTTGCGGGATACAAGCAGGATGACTGACTCTAACAATGCTTTTGAAAGGGTATGTTCCAACAATGTTTTCACAGAGTTTTTGATGGTCAAGCACTTCAAACAGATCTACCTAAGGAAGGTGAGTATCAAAATCACTTACCCACAGCTTGGTATCCCCCAGAAGGGAATACAAATGGTGAGTAATTTTGAGGCGACCCGGTAAACCCCTTGGAATCGGTCCTTGCACAAGGATTTTGATACTTTTAGATGTAGATAAGGTAGCCTCTATTTTATCAGGTTTCTAATAGTTCCATGGTGTCTCCATACCTGGTTATGCTGACCGCCCGTGACTCACTTAAGAGCCTAGCCAATAATGCTGGGGGAGAGGAATATTTACCATCCCCAGTCACAGTGTTTGGCACGAATGCCCGATGATTAGGAGATATAAGTGAGTACTTTTTGCCTTCACTTTATTTATATACCGGCCGGGGGGGATATTGGTTTGAGGTCATTCTCTGAGGAGGAAGTGCTTCTCCCTAGACAGGCCTCACTAAAAGCAGAGCAAGTGAACTTGTCCAAGTCCAAATGTTCTACGTTACTTATTCTAACAAGGATTTTGCAAGAAAATTAAAGCTCCTAGATGCACATCAAGCAAGTTGTTCCTTTTCCCAATTTGATTAAGTGTGATAGTTTACAAGATTTGAAGACACTCGTGTTTAGGGCATACAATTGTTCTTTCCAACTTGAGATCGCCAAATCTTTTGAAATCGATTGAGTGTTCTTTGATCTTTAAGGCATCCAAGACTTGTGCACGAGTTGTTTTGTTTGATTTTAGTACCCAAAATTGAAGTGTGGATTTGTTTGCTTTAAGGCATTCAAGATTTGATGAGGAAAGCATAAAAGTTATTCTTTTTATGTGCCCAATTTGAAGTGTTTCATTTTATCCTTAGATCATTCAAGATTGAATTTGTGCGTTTGCTTGAATCAAAATAAAGGAAGGAATGGAGGTGTTCATTCTTTTAATGCACTCAAGATTGGATTTGATTTTCAAAATGACAATGACACTTTAGGACCTAAGTTCTTTCCCTTAGTTTCATTCAAGATTGTGTTTTTGACCTTTTTCCTTGATTGATTTTTTTTTTGTACCTGCAAAAAGAACAAGAGTTTAGAATCTAAAAAAAAATCAATTTTAAGGAACTTTTAAAAACATTAGTTTACCGCTCTCTGGAATGAATGCGCAGATACAGATCATAGATGTGCAAGAAAAGGTGATAGATGCATAGTTTTAATTTTGCCTATATGCACAACAACAGAGTATGTATGCACAACTACACCTATTTGTGCAAAAATGCTGTCAAAATGCAAGTTTTTTACAAAATACATATGTGCAGCAAATCGTGACAAATGCGCAGTTTTACAAATTTTAAAGGATAAATGCACAATTTTTAAGCATAAATGCACATATTTTCAAAATTTTTAACAAATGCGCAATTGTAGGCCACAAATGCACAATTTTGGACCTAGAATAAATGTTATAGGCTGGATTTTTTAAGAGAATTTGAGAAAAAATAGCCAAGAAGTGTTGATTTTGAAGTAGTTGATCAGGACAGGGGTCCCACCGGGCATGCCAGAATGTGGACAAGGCTTTCAAGGGTACCTGCTTTAAAAGACTTCAAGCCAAACAAACATTACATTTTAACATAGCATGAAAACAATCCAAAACAAGGAAAACTCTAAGCTAGCCACCTCAGATTGAGCCTAAACAGGTGCACCCAAGCACTGTTTGATTTGCTCTGATAAGACGGATGTGGGTGTGCTCTCTAAGCACTTGGAGCATACTCTAATGCATTCTAAGATGGTTTGAGACTCATGAAAACCTCAAAAAATGGCACAATAATGGGTAGAACACCCAAGATTGCCCCTAAGGCCTCAAGAACTCAAACTATGATGTTTAAATGGAGATTCAATGCAAGTGTGATTATGATAAGATTGATTTTAGACCAAATAGAGATGTGATATGATGCTTATGCTATGCAAAACAATAATAAAAACTATGTTAATCCATTATTACTAAGCTATGATGAGCTAAAATGCTTGAAAGTAAACTAAATTAGAATGATTTGTGCTAAGTCTAGAAATAAAAGGGCATGATAACAATGCATGAGAATGAAAGTTAAGCTAATTGATTTGCTCTTGAAAGGAGGGGTATTTATAGGATTTGGGAAGGAAGAATGAGTGGCCAGGATTGAAATCCTTAAGAGAGGCCAAGATTCATTCAAAGGGGAGCACATGGATTGTGCTAGTCTACAGCCAATCAGGAGGTGACACATGTCATAAGGTGAGTGGATGAAGGGAAGGGTAAAGATGAGTCAACAAAGGGGGCTCAATGCTCATAACTCCCCTCATAAGTTCAAGTAAGAGCATTGAATGAGCCTTTAAGGGACTTTGATGACTTTGTGGATGCATTGAATGTTTTGTGGTTGAGATATTTGGAAGGGGAGACTTTGCTTTGGTTTAGGAAAGTCTTAAGCTTGGTTAGGATTGTGCAAATGTTTAGGGGTAGGATTAGGATTAGGATGGGTGAAGAGGTTGGGTTGAGAATTTTCTAGAAGAGTCTAGAGTTTTTCTTGGTTTAGGGAGAATGAATAAATGTTTATTCATTCCAAAGGTTTTAGTTTTGGGAATATTTATTAAAATATATTTAATAAATATGAAAATAAATATTTAATCTTAATTAAATATTTTGAGTTGGGATTAGGGTTAGGAAATGATGGGATTAGCCTTTAATCAAAATTAAAGAAGGATTAGAAGATTCTGGAAGAGGTTAGTGGTCTTTAGGAAATTGGCAAGGTTTTGGGCCAAAAAATAAATAAATTATTTATTTTGGGTTTTTTGGTCAATTTATTAAGTAAATAATTAATAACTAAGGGAATAATGTTTAAATAAGATTTAAACATTTTTGGGAGGGATTTCTTAATTAAATATTTTTAATTAAGATAAAGGGATTTAATGACATAAAAATAAATTAATTAATTAATAAATGATGATGTCATCAGAGATTTTCAGAAAATAAAAATACTTTATTTTCTAAAAGATTTTTAGGTGTCTACACATACATAATAAACACTAAATGTTCAAAGACAAATTTCAAGTTAGCAACATTCAAAGTTTCATGCAAGGAAAACCAAGAACCATTATCTTCAAAGATCAAAGAATTTTTTCTCACAAACACATGTGCCATTGAATGGGAATTGAAAAGGAATACTCTCACACAAAAGCAACATAAAATGAAACTATAAGAATGACCCTAATGCCTACATTTTTGTTCATAAATATTGGGATTTTCTAACATTGGAAAACTCTTTAGGAAGATTGAAAGTTCATTATTTACATAATAGAGGTTTACAACCCTTAATCTGCTGACTGTACCCCTTTACCAGTCATAGTCACCAACACCAGTCAATTTCTTGACTTTATTAACTACAAAAATAGTATAATGATTTCATGAATATGTAAGTATAACAAAAGGAAATGTTCCTATATCATCACCCAACCAAGATCCCATTCAAACACACATATGGATTCACCATTCTATTCATTGTTCCACGGGACATTGAATTACCAGAGTTGCAGAGAATTTAATCTTTTATTGATATTCCTCTTCTTCTTTGTTTCATACATCTTGATGTAGAGCCCTCTATTATCACCTTAAGGAGACCAACTCAACTCAAGGATTCAACAAGTAACTTGGAATCCACTGAAGGAATTAGCCTCAACTCAAGGATTAAGTAGAGTTCCCTAACTTTGTTAATCACTTCCACAACCCTACTACACAAGTTCACTTCCTCATTTCTTGGAAATTCCTCCTAGCACCATCTCCATCCTAGGCCACCTAGTGCACCTAGTGCCTCCACCATGTCAAAACCTCAACTAGGCTTTTCACCCTAATCCTAACATCAAGTATCATCTCATCATGGTCTATTCACCATTTTTCAACACCTCATTCACTCTTATCTATTCAACTTACACCATTCTTCTTCTACAACCCTTCTAGGCCTGTCTAGTAGCCCTACACACACAGAAATCAAAAAATTACACCAAATGTCTCCAAACAACCTGGCAAAGTACTTACCTTTTCAAATACCCTTTTCAAAGTTACTAACCCCATCTCAATCTTAATCTTCCATCCTTTGACTGGTGAATACTTCCATCCCCAAATGCTCTTCTCCTAGGCCTAATTAGCCCTCACTCAATAAAGAAACTCATATCTCCACTTGTCTCCAAGATTCAAAGGCTTGAAATAGTCTTTGTTTCATGCATATGTGGTAAAAATTCATGAGATACTAAAGAAGACCTACTATTTGTGAGAAAAATCTTCATTGTCCCCCACAAAAAAACTAAGTAATAACTAATCTACCCTTAATTTGTTTAACAATACACCATATTAGATAAATTAGGTTCTATCACACATGGCACAGACTCTCTTCAAACTCAGAATACGTTGCATGTGTAGTACAAAACTCATGATATTCTAAAGAAAGCCTCACTCTTAATCAGCCAAATCTTTCCTTGTACCATATACAATTCAACTTTTCTCTAATGTTGTAGTTGCAAGTAATGAATTTTAAGTTTTATTTTCTTATATTCAATTAAAGGCACTCGAAATCAGTGAAACACTCATTTGTAATTTTCATGAGCTATGAAGAGGGCACCATGCATGAAGAGGGAAGAGGGCACTAGACTTTTGCTTGCGAGTTATGATAATTGTTGTAAACATGCCATTGGTTCAGGTTTGTAAATTTTTTTTTGTCTTTAATGCATTTACAATAAAGGTCTATTTGTATAGACTGATAGCACAAAGGAATATTTGACCTAGCTAAATAAATGTCTAATTATGTAGACTATTGGTCAGACAAATCTTCATTGTCTTCTGATTGTCTTCTTTATATACTAGCATGTATTAATTGGCTAGCAAATAAAGAAGTATTTAGATAATTAGAAGACAATGAAGATAATTTTAAATGCATTTAACACAAATTTTTGTTACAAAATAGAACCAATGGCATATTTACAACAAAGAAATAGAGTGATAATAATATGCTAAAAATTGTATTCTGTTTAATACACGCCAAAGGACCAGTCCCAAAAATTCTTAAACATACTTTATCTGATATGATGAATTCTTAAATAATTAAGGGTGGAGTAGACATAGTTATCACACAATTTTTTGTGTGGTACAAGGAAGATTTGGCTGATTAAGAGTGAGGCCTTCTTTAGAATCTCATGAATTTTGTACTACACATGCAACCTATTGTGAGTTTGAAGAGAGTCTGTGCCATGTGTGATTGTTAAGTAATGGGAAAGTTATGATGATTTAATTGTAGAACTACTAGTCCCTTGAAATGTTCAAAAAATAATTCTCAAAAGCTGCACTCTCATAGAATACGATGACTTCAGGTTATGCACAAAATGGATCTATCTTCTATCACTATGCTCTTATCCTATGTCAAAATGGGAGATTTATGACATGGTATAGATATCCATCAAGGCATAAATAAAATTCAACTTTTCTCTAATGTTGTAGTTGCAAGTAATGAATTTTAAATTTTATTTTCTTAGTCATAGAAGCTTGCAGTATAGTTTCTTTTAATGTAGACAATTTAGATAGTGTATTTTCCTATAGTGCTCCTTAGTTTTGATTGAGGATGACATGCACATGGTCACTAAACTAGACTTGCATAGTGCAGTTAGATTAAATGTTTTGTATATAAATTGGGTACTACTTTTGTAGGTAGTTTTAGCTCATTGTTTTGTAATGTAATTTTTCAATTTCATGTATTTTATCTCCTATTTATTAGGTGCATGAGATGAAGGTTGAATGTAAGAGTCTTATAATGTTGAGTTACCTTTGGATCTCAAGGTTTTTATACTCCTATGATGATCTTTCTCAACAAGTATTTTATTCTATTGTTGTTTTTTGAATAACATATTGGGTAAATACAAAACTGTTTACTTCTACAGGACAATCGACACAAAATTGAAGCATCAAGCAAGACTTGATCAATTTACAGGTGGAACGTGCACTCAAATAGTAAGTAATGTAGAATAAGAAAATAAGTAATCTGTCATGTCTACATTATGTTATTTTCTGAGATTACATCCATGTTCTATATTCATAGAATGGTTGAAAATTGAAATTTACAATTCGATAAAAGTGCTGATAGGTGTTGTTCCCTGCACCCTCAATCAACAACTTGCCTCCATTTTTGGTCTCAAGTTGACTCCATTTGTTGTTTTGTGCACCCTCAATAACCATTAGATAGGCATATTTGTCATTATAAGATCAAAGATAAAGGCCCCCTTTTTAATGCATGCACACACACATAACATATACAACATACACAACCTTCACCATGCATATTTTCCTAAGCACTACTGGGACCTTATCCTGCAACAAATGTATTATTGTAAAAATCATCACAAGTCCATTTGTTATCGGTTCTAGCTCCCAGTAGTGCTTGGTCAAATTTGATGCACTTTTGATATATTTTGTGTTTAATATATATGATATTTTATTTTGATTTACAAACTACTATATTATTTGAATATCTTTCTTTCTTTCCACAATAGGAAAGAGTTTGAGGTGGAAGACTACATTAACAAAAGTGTTTTAATTTGGTATACTATACTAGAACATCATTTCATAACTAACTTTTCAATTTCTATATATAATTAGGTTATAGATAATCTAAGTGAAGAAGGATCATGTCAGACAATCCAAGTGAAGAAGGTAATGGGGATACAATCAATAAATTATGGTCTAACTTGAAAAGAAAAGGCGATGGAAAATTTATTGTCCCTACAATATTTGTAAGGGATCAAACACTAGAAGATTGGTAATCAAAATAGCTAAGAGACATTGTAGGGATAATGGTCACATTTAAGGGGGGTTTGATTATCCTCAATTGGTAAGTTTTTCATTATATTTATTTAACAATTAAGATATATATATGAAATACACTTGATGATGAGATCATTATCATGGTTTATTTGTGTTCATCATTTTTATATACATCAACCTCCCCAAGGGAGTATGTGATATGGACCGAATGTAGGAGCATCTTGGGTCCTTAGCAATCCTGTGTCACCAAAAAGATTTTGAAGTTTGTATGTGTTGCTTGGTTCTTGCTTTGACCGAGTTGGTCGGTTTCCTTTGGTTACCAAGTATGGTTAGTTATCTCCTAGGTAGTTGGTTGTTTCACTAGTGCTCGACGATGCTTGTTTGTTGCTTGGTCATCCTTGTTTACCAAGTAGTTTATTTTTGAGTTTCTTTGAGGCTGACTTGTGCATTGATTTTGGGTCATGGATTTAATGTTGGTATCCATCATTGGAAAGCATGTGGTCCTAGATTTGATCATTCCTTCTATTGATTGTGGATATAAAGGCTGACTCAACTCGGTAGCCTCTTGTATAAGTATAGTTTTTTGGTTAGAGTTTAGGGAGTCAGTTTGGATAGAAGATAGGAAATAGTAGAAAGAATATTGTTGGTAGATCCTTGCATGTTTGGGGACTTTTGTAATTCATTGTAATATTTGGTCGTAACCGGGAAGGCCTTATAGCCTGGCATGAATAAATTAATTTGAATGAATTTAATATATCAATGATCCTACTTTCTCTCTCTCACTATGTTTTTGTTGCTTTTGCAAGTTGTTGAGCATGCTAGATTTGTAGGGTGTGCCATCATTTGGCCCCTAAGGTCCTCCCCTTGCATCAGGTGGTATCAAAGCGAGGTGAGATCTAGATCTAGGTCTATGGATCTAGGTTTGTAGGTTCCTTCTTGCGAAGCCCTAGTTGAATTATTGTAGGGTGGTAGATTGCAATCTGACCTACAATTGCAGAGGATTTTCAAGATGGTTCATGGGAGGCAAGAAGAAGATCCAAGATTGGTAGGCATGTTGAGACAACTTGCTGCTAGATTAGAAGCTATTGAAACAGCCCAGAGAAGAGGTAGACATCTTGAGGATGATAGTGATGATGAAGTTGAAGTGGAACAAGGTGAGGCAAAACCTGCACCTATGATGGATCAAGGTGAGGAAAGATTCTTGAAGGCATTAACAAGTTTGAAGTCAACACCACATTTCAACCCTCCTGAACATAGTGGGAAATTAGATTCTGATGAATTGCTAGACTAGATCACTGAAATGGAAAAGTATTTTGAGTATGAGAATGTATCTGAAGAGAAGAAGGTGAAAATTGTAGGCACAAAATTGAAAGGTCATGCATCCTTGTGGTGGTAACATCTGCAATTGGATTGAAAAAATAAATGCAAAGACAAAATCAAGGTATGGAATAAAATGGTGAACAAATTGAAAGGAAATTTCTTACCTTGTGGTTATTAGATTAATCTAGTTAGGTGAATGCAAAGTCTAAAGCAGAAAGATAGCTCGATAAAAGGGTATACTGAGGAATTCTATAGATTAGATATCAGATCTATACATGATGAGGATGATGTGGAAAGAATTGCTAGATACCTGAATTTCCATCCAAGAGGAAATCAGTTTGGTCAAGTTGGAGAATATTTAAGAGGCTTATCAATTTGCATTAAAGGCTGAGGAGAAATTGAACAAGAGACATGAGCAAAGACAAAGAGGTCGAGGTGGTAGATTCCCTAGAGGAAGAGGTAGATCTTATGGTGAAAATAGTAGATCTGAACCTGAAAAAACAAATTTGGATAAAGGCAAGACTGAGTGGAAAGGTGAAAGTTCATCTAGAGGTAGAGGCAATAACTACTAAGGTGGTTATAGAAGAGGTAATTTTTGAGGAACTTTTTATAATTGTGGAAAAGAAGGACATAGATCTTTTGAATGTACACTTGCTAGTAACAAGGCTGGTAGCAGTAGAAATGCTTTGGTGCAAGAAGAGTCACTAAATAAACCTAAGGAGGAAAATAATTTGATGGTAAGGAGAGCACTATGGAATGAAATAAAAATGGAAGATCCTCAATAAGAAAAAGTTTGTTCAAGACCAGATGTAGAGTTTATGACAAAGTTTGGAAGGTAATCATTGACAATGGTAGCTCAGAGAATCTGGCATCTGAAGTGATGGTCACAAAATTGTAGTTGGAAAGATTGAAACATCTGAAGCCCTATCAAGTTTCATGGATCAAAGATGAGCATACACTCTTGGTAAGTGAACAATGTTATGTGAATTTGAAGATTGGAAAGTACTATGATAAAGTGTTGTGTGATATCATGCCTATAGATTATTGTCATATTTATTTGGGTAGACCTTGGCAATATGATATACATGCTATATATGATGGAAGATTGCATAAGTATACTATTGTGGCTGATGGAAGAAAAAAAATCTTGTTAACTTTGATGGAAGAACCTATTAGTAATGTTTTCACATCTGTGAAATTTTTTTTGATGGAAGGAAGAAATTTTGTTAAGGATTTGAAGAAGAATGATGTATGTTTTGATGTGATCCCTAATAAACTGAGTAAGAAAATAGAGGATAATGTCCCTGAGGATATTGATAAGTTAATCACCGAGTATAGCGATATCCTTTCTAATAATGTACCTAATGGTTTTCCACCAAAGAGAAGTATTGATCATTGCATGGATCTAATCCCTAGAGATATTTTAACAAGTAAGGCACCTCATCGGTTGACACCTATCGAGAATCAAGAATTGAACCAACAGATTGAAGATTTGTTGGAGAAAGGTTTGATCAGAGAAAGTTTGAGTCCTTGTGTTGTACCTACGGTATTGGCACCTAAGAAGAATGGAGAATGGTGAATGTGTAGCGATTCTAAAGAAATCATTAAAATAATAGTGAAGTATAGGTTTCCTATACCCAGAATGGATGATATAATGGATAGTTTGATTGGAGCAAAGTATTTCACAAAGATTGATTTGAAAAGTGGGTATCATCAAATCAAAATTAGAGAAGGTGATGAGTGGAAGACTGCTTTCAAGACTGATGAGTGGAAGATTGCTTTCAAGACAAAAGAAGATTTTTATGATTGGTTGGTTATGCCTTTTGGTTTAACTAATGCATCAAGTAATTTTATGAGGCTAATGAATGAAGTTTTGAAGAAATTCTTGGGTAAGTTTGTGATTGTATATCTTGATGATATTCTGATATTCAGTAAGACCAGAGAAGAACATTTGTCACATGTTAGACAAGTTTTGCAGAGATTGAAAGAAGAAAAGTTGCTGATAAATCTGAAAAAGTGTTCATTCATGAAAGAGGAGATTGTGTATTTGGGATTTGCAATTTCAGCTGATGGTTTGAAGATGGATCCTGAAAAGGTTGAAGCTATTTTGAATTGGCCTACATCTGTGAATGCTAGTGAGGTAAGATCATGCCATGTTTTGGCAAGTTTTTACTAAAAGCTCATAAGGAATTTTAGTTCAATTTGTAATGCTATGATTGAGACTATGAGAGAGATAAAAGAGAATTCAAGTGGACACATGGAGCTAATAAAATTTTTGAGACTCTGAAGTAGAAGGTTGCTAAATTTCCTATTTTGGCATTGCTTGATTTCAATAAGGTATTTCAAGTGGAATGTGATGCAAGTGGTAGTGAAATTGGAGCTATGTTGAGTCAAGAAGGTAAACTTGTTGCTTTCTTTAGTGAAAAGTTGAATGATGCTACAAGGAAATATTATGTGTATGATCAAGAATTCTATGTTATTGTTCAAGCACTAAAGAAATGGAGACATTATTTGATACCGAGTGAATTTGTGTTATATACTGATCATAAGGCTTTACAATACTTGGGTAGTTAGAATAAGTTGAATCAAAGATATATGAAATGGGTTGAGTACTTGTAGAGTTATACATTTGTGATGAAATATAAAAGTGGAGTCACTAACCGAGTTGCTAATGCATTGAGTAGAAGAAGATCTTTGATGATTGAGATGAAAATTGAAGTTCTTGGTTTTGATGAGATGAGAGATTTGTATGAAATTGATGCTAATTTTTTTGAGCTGTGGAGAAAGTGCAAAGCACCTATTCAAGATCAACTAAGTGAAAAATGGGAAGAATTTTTCATTCAAGAAGGTATGTTGTTTAAAGGTATTCAGTTATGTATACCGAGAGGACAAATGAGAACTAATTCGATGAAGGAGAAACATAGTAGTGGTTTGGCTAGACATTTTGGTATTGATTAGACTTTGAGTTTGCTTAAGGAGAAATACTTTTGGCCACAACTGTATAAAGATGTTTAGAAATTTGTGAAAATTTGTGGAATTTGTCAAGTTGCAAAATGAGTAAGTTAGAATACTGGATTGTATACACCAATTTTTGTACCTGACAAACCTTGGACGAACATCAGTATGGATTTTATTCTTGTCTTACTGAAGATAGTGAGAGGTAATGGATTACTGAGGAGTATTATCTCTAACCAAGATAGTAAATTTGCTGGATACTTTTGGAAGACTCTTTGGAGAAAGTTTGGCACTAAGTTGAAATATAGTTCTATATTTCACCCACAAATCGATGGACAAACAGAGGTTGTAAACAGAAGTTTGGGAAATATTTTGAGATGTTTAGTTGGAGACACACCTAGTAATTGGGATTATGTGTTGGCACAAGAAGATTTTGCATACAATAATTCAGTGAATATGAGTACTGGAAAAACACCCTTTGAGATTATGAATGGCATACAATCGAGAGGTATATCTAATTTGAGAGACATTGCTGATGAGAGTAAGAGAAGTGTGATTTCAGACAGACTTTTGGTTTCTAATTTTGTAGCTTCAGATAGACTTTTGGTGTGATTTCATGTTTTGGTTTGGATTTATTTATATCCAGACTCTTCTTGTTGTGATTTGGATTATAGCTTTGTCTAGATTTTGATTTATATCTCTGATAGTATTTTCTGAGTTTTGGATCTTCATCAGTATATGGCTATTATTATTGTGGAAATAATCTAGATCATGTCATGTTTGGTAACAAAACTTGAAAGGAAGTTGTTGATCATTTGATCAAATAGACATTAAGAAATGTTAATTTAATTAGAATTATTGATTTAATAGTTAGTAGAATTAGCATGTTAGAGGATTCATTGCACTTAATTTAATTAGATGAATTAACTATATTGAAAGAAAATATAAGTTAATTAGTAATGGTTAGTATAAATCAATTAGTGGTATTTCCTATTTATTATGTTAGTAAGGAAGTTAGAAGGAAATTAGTAATGTAAAAGTTAGTAGAGAATGTTAGTGAGTAAATGTTAGTATTTATTATGCATCGAATGCAATTGTATTGTTAGTAAGTTGGGGTTAGTGAATTGCTATATCCTATATGTAATTTATTCAAACTACCTAACCTAAACATGGGTTCTACTTCCTAATCTAGCACTACTTAAAACATTCATATAGCAATATTTGAATTTCACTAAGCGTTCAAACAGCCTAAAACATTGTGTAAACCAACTCTTCACACATGCATTTGGGGATATGCAGCTAGTACTTGTACCATAGCCAACACTTGGCAACTTGGGGTACTAGCGGTTGCAGTAGTGATAAGGTTGAGTAAATGTTGTTTGAGCATTCATTCTGCTGTTAATGTTTCTGTTTGGTTGCCACCTCTTTGCTTGTTGAGGGTTATGTGCATCTTGAATTTTGCTTAGTAGGCCTTAGAAAGTTGTGAAATTGTTGTTATTTTGTTCATCTTAGAGGGAAAGTTTGTTTCATAGTTGGGCTTTTAAAATGGAGATTTACAGGGTGTTTGACATAGCACCATATCTCATTTTAGAGCCTCTTGGAAGTTTATCTATTTTTAAACAAATCTATATTACTTGGTTTGGTGTTTGCTCACCAGTTCAAGAGCATGGATTTTGGTTTCAACTTGTAGGTTTTAGAACACCCCACTCTGTAATACAGGCAGGGGCACTTTCTACCCTATCCTCTTTATTTTCCTGCATTAGTTTATTGTAATATGAAATGGTATCATGAGGTTATTATATTGATTTAGTGTTTCTGATTATAGTATATATAGAGGGGTAACCTCGGTATCTACTACAGTCATTAGATGATAGGAATATTTCACATGATTGTTTTATTTATAAACTATGAGTCTCCATTATGAAGACTATAGTAAATACAAAAGGGTTACTTATGTATTTACTACAGCCGATCATGATAGTGATAGTAATATTTCATGATTGTTGTATGTATAAACTATGGGTCTCTATTACGATAACTATAGTAAATACAGAAGGGTTACTTTTGTATTTACTACAGCTGATCGTGACTGTAGATATTTTCATATGAATAGCAATTTGGTTTTGTTACTGTAAAGGAAACACAACATTGAATATGGGTTCAAACTATAAACCATTCTGTAGGTTTTTGGGTTGCTAGTCGGGTTCCCTATAGGAAGTTTGGGTCAATGCCATGGAAGCTCTTATTACAAAACATAGCTACTTTCAGGTCTGTAAACCCTTAGTCATAGAGTTGCATATATAGGACTATCAAAAATTTACTTTTCACATATCGGTTGTTGACATTATGACAAACATTTAGCTTTCATTAACATTGTTATCTTTTTCCCTAAACACTTACATGGCTTAGGGAATGGATATCTCACTATCTTGCTTTTAAGGTAGGCAACTTTGAAACCTCCATTGCATTAATGGTTAGGGATTAACTCTGTAAGTAGGGCCTATGAGGAAACTTGTCTGGTCATAATTGTGGGTCATAATGAAATATTCTCAGGATAGATAGTAAAATCAAAACATTAGGAACATTTTGGATTCGAAGGTCGAATCACCAGTAAAAAAAGAGCATGGATCAGTGTAGGAGAATAGTCACAATGAACATATCACTATGATTTGCAAACATATACACTATCATCAAGGATAGAAGACTGTATGTCATATACCTTTTTGGATATTGCTTAAGCTTGAGATAGATGTAATTATGATTTCATCTTAATGGGAATTCAAAAGTGATGTAAGTTATATTCTTGTAATATTGTGACTATATGATCCAAAAATGAAATGGTTGCATGATCAACTCTTTGTTAATATGTGATGAATATATTATTTTCATTACTGCAAGAAATGCATCACTCTGTTATATGAAATGTTGGAAATTTCTGCCTTCTGGAATTTCAAATCAAAACATGATTTTAATTCTATAATTGATATGGGAAGGTTTTGACTTGTACATGAATTTAGAGCTTAATTTCTTATTCAAATTGTATATTTGATGCAATAAGAAATCCTGCCAATTTGCCAGTATGACAAAGTTGTAATTGTCTGATTATCAGTATGTTGTTTTAAACGTGCCTGTAAGGGAATGCAAGTGTGATCCTTGGTAGGAGTGGCTGATGTTTATCTAGATTAGTATTGTGAAGGATATTTCATTAGTTATTTTTAATGAAGTGGTAATCTAATTTAAATTTGTGGGATTGGGTTTCATTAATAAGATAAAATTGGTTACCCTGATTACTTGCACTATTGAGAGAAGTATGGGTATGATTTGGCATATTTAGTTCCTTCATGTTCCAGGCTATGGGTACTGATCATTGGACTAATATGTAGACACTCTTGATACCATGGATCATGACCTTGTCATTCTCTATGCGAGTTTCCTTTAGTTGGAAAAGAAAATTTATGCTTGCACTTGCTGTTTACATGAATATGGCAGTATTATTATACTGAATTGATGTATATCTGTTATCATGGTACTAACCACTTGATGCAGGATTCCTAGAGGTTTATCTTAGTACTATGTACTAAGCCCTCCTTTGTTTTTGTCTATTCTTGTCTTTGTTTTCAGGATTCTAGATTAGGAAAACTATGTATATGGGTGAATGGTTAGCTGCTGTAAAGATTTATGGGAAATAGATCATAACTTGGTTTCTTATTATAAGAACAATGCTTAGGATGGATAGGGGCAATTAGAAGCAATCTTGACCTTTTGGAAACTATGTATTAAATAAGGTGTATATTGTTATACTCTCATGTATTCAGTTGTCTTTGGATATTAAATAAACTAATTAAGTCAGTTGAGTTGTATTTTGATGCTAATTTGTATCTTGAAATAAAAAAAATTATTGTGCTTTTATGGTTAAGTTATTTGGTTTATGATTGGTTTATTTTTTTTTTAGGATATTGTATATGGGGTTATTATATTTTGTATCAGAGCCAAGTTTTAACACTAGGGGCTCAGGGTTTAGAAAAGGGTTACATCTCTTTGCTTCCATTATTGATTTTATTTCTCTTTTATTTATTTAAGGTTTTAAGCATGCCTCCTTTCACAAGAGGTGCCCATGGGCGTGGTGTCCTAGTTGATGCCAGTGTTGGTAGAGGTAGGGGCAGATGTCGAGGATGTGGCCGTGGAAGAGGGCAAGGTCACCAAGGATCACTTGGAGTTGATCAAGATGATGCCCAAGTAGATATTAATCAAGGTGATCAAGGAGAATATCAAGTTGAAGTTCTCCAACGGATACTTGAAAGACTTGATGATATTGAAGCAAGGAACAATGTTCTTGTTAGGGGAGTAAATGCTCAAGTTGTTCAAGTTCCTAATGCAAACCTAGCTATAGCTAAGGATCCTATCATAAGGGCTCAGTTGAAGGACCTTTCTAAGTTCAAAGGACCTATTTTTTATGGAACTGAGGAAGGTACCACTACTAAAGCATGGCTTCTAAACATCGAAAGATGTTTCATACTCCATGATTATTAGAGTAATGTGAAGGTACGTTGGGTAGTCATGCAACTCAGATCTTTTGGTTCCATATGGTGGAACATGGAACTGGAGTGACTTAGAATCAAAATCTCTCAAGTCACATGGGAATTGTTCATTGAAAGGTTCCATGAGAGGTTCATGTCAGAGTACTGGCAATAGGCCAGATCTAAGGAATTTTTCAATATCTCTCAAGGTAACTCTATGGTAGAAATGTATGAGAGGAGATTCTTTGAGTTGAAGAAGTACTCTGGATGGATGAACATGAAAAGCCTTTAGTACAACACTTTATCAGGGGATTAAATCCCAAAATTAGAGAAGAAGTGCATACTTTCAAGCCTAAGACTATGCAAGAAGCCTCGAATCAAGCTAAGTTAACTGAAATGAAGTTAGGTTTTCATGGAAGTGTGGTCAAGAGTATAGTGAATCCTCTTGCTCAGAGCAGTAGCAAGAACTAGAAACCTTCTCAAGGCAATCCAAAGGCAATATCAAGTAGTCCTAGTGGAAAGTTTATGAAGAGGAACTTTGAAAAGTTCTCTAAGTCAAACAAGAGTTTCAAAGTACCTGAGCAGCCAAAGTCCTTTTTGCCTTCTCAAAGTGTGTAGTAGAGCAATGTACCTCCTCTAGCAAACTCAATGCAGAATAAGAGTATCAAGAGAGGAGTGGAATATTACCACTGTGGATAGTTGGGTCATTTCTAGTGGAATTATCCCCTTCGTGGTAACAACCAAGTCAGATCTAAAGCAGTAGGTTCTAAGGCCACTGTAGGTGATTCTGGAAGGAACCACCAAATATTTGCTACCATGGACCAAAGGCAAGCAGATCATTAGAATACCATAATCAAAGCAAAAGGTAATTGCCAAGGTAAGAAGATTTCTATTTTGTTTCATTCTAGAGCTACCGACTCATTTATTTCTTCAAATTTGGTAAAACATTGTGGAATTCCTATGTATAAAGCTGAGATGGCTTGGAAAGTTGAGTTAGCATCAGGGTCTAAGGTTGAAATGGGTTTAGTGGCTATATATTTTAAGATTCAACTTAAGGCTTTTACTACTTCAGTTAGTGTTAGAGTTATTCCTTTGGGTTCTTATGATGTTATTTTAGGAATGGATTGGCTGGATCAGCATCAAGCTATCATTGATTGCAGAGAAAAGATCATCAGGTGTATTGATGATACTAGAGTAGCCAAGTTCATATTAGGTGTTAAGAGGCCAATTTTAGTTAGAACCATTTCTACCAAGCAACTCAAGAGGTGCTTGCATAAGGGATGCAAACTATTTTCCATTTCTATCAATGATTTTGATGAACCAGTCTCTTCAAGTACCAACTTAGATAATCCAGTTTTGAAGGAATTTTTAGATATCTTTGTTACAGAGATTCTGGGGATTCCTCCTAAAAGAGAAATTGACTTCAGGATTGATCTTTTGCCTAGTACCAAGCCTATTTCTAAGACTCCTTACCGCATGACCGCTCAAGAATTGGTAGAACTTAAGGTTCAACTTGAGGAACTGCTTAAAAAGGGGTTCATTAGACCTAGTGTCTCACCTTGGGGAGCACCTATCATCTTCATCAAAAAGAAGGATGGTTCTTTGAGGCTGTGCATAGACTACAGGTAGTTGAATAAAGTGACCATCAGGAATAGATATCCTTTGCCATGCATTAATGACTTGTTTGATCAAGTGAAGGGTGCTAAGGTGTTTTCCAAAATTGATCTCAAATCTAGATACCATCAACTAAGGATTCAAGAAGCTGACATCCACAAGACAACTTTTCATACCAGATATGGGCATTATGAATTCATAGTAGTGCCTTTTGGACTAAAAAATGCACCATTAGTTTTCATGAGCCTAATGCATGGTGTATTCAGAACCTTCCTTGACAAGTTTGTTGTGGTGTTTCTTGATGACATTCTTGTGTATTTAGACTCCTTGGAAGAGCATGAGCAACATTTGAGACAAGTTTTTGAGTGCCTTCGCAGAAATAAGCTTTTTAACAATCTCGAGAAGTGTGAGTTTTTCAAAAATGAGATTTTCTATCTTGGTCATATCATCACAGGAGATGGAATAGTTGTTGATCCAGCCAAAATTAGGGCAATTGTTGAGTGGCCAGTGCCTACCAATGTCTCAGAAGTGTGAAGCTTTATGAGATTAGCTAGCTACTATAGAAGATTTGTAGCTAATTTCTCTTGAATAGCTCATCCCATCACATCTCTTCAGAGAAAGGGAAAGAAATTCATCTGGTCAGAGGAGTGTGAAGCAACATTTTAGCATCTCAAGGAATGCTTAACTAGTGCACCAGTGCTAGCAGTACCTGATCCATCCAAGGAATTTGTTGTTTGCACGGATGCTTCATTAGATGGAATAGGAGCAATGTTGATGTAGGATGGTAGATTCATTGCTTATGAATCCAGGAAATTGAAGGATCATGAAGTCAGCTATCCTACACATGATTTGGAGCTTGCAATTGTAATGCATGCATTGACCAAATGGAGACATTTCTTACTTGGTCAACATTTTGAGCTGCATACAGATCATAGAAGTCTTCAATATTTATTCACACAACCCAATCTTAATGCACGTCAACACAGATGGATGGATTTTTTGTGTGAATACAACTTTGAAGTGAAGTATGTGTAGGGTAAGGAAAATAAATTGGTTGATGCACTTAGCAGAAGACATCATGAACTTTCTTCATTAACCCTTACAGTGGATCTAAAGGATAGAATAATTTAGAACTTGCCTTCGGATCCTTGGTTCTTGGATGTCAAAGCAGTGATAGATAGTGGCAGTATGTTAGAGGGTCATTTTGAGGGCTACTCTATCAGCACTGATGGACTCATGATGTATTGAGGTAGTGTCTATGTGCCAGAGATTGGGGATCTTCAGGATCTAGTTATGATTGAAGCACATAAGGCACCATATTTAGTACACCCTGGTGTGAAGAAGATGCATGCTGGTCTTAGGCAGCACTATTACTGGATAGGCATGAAGAGGGATATTGCAAACTTTGTGGCTAGATGTTTGGAATGTTAGAGAGTGAAGGTGGAGCATCAGCATCCAGTTGGCTTGTTGTAGCCTCACATTGTACCAGAATGGAAATGGGATACTATATCCATCAACTTCGTAGTGGGGTTACCACTTACAACCAAGCGTCATGATGCAATCATGGTTGTAGTTGATTAGTTAACTAAAGTTGCCCACTTCATTCTAGTAAGGTCTTCTTAAAATGCTACATCTATAGCATGGATATACATGGAGCAAGTTGTTTGATTGCATGGGATTCCTAAGAAGATTATATCTGATAGGGATCTAGTCTTTACATCTTCACTTTGGAGATCTATGCAGTGAGAATTGGGTACTCAGTTGAACTTCAGTTTAGCATATCATCCTAAGATTGATGGACAGACTGAGTGTGTCAACTAGATATTGGATGACATGCTTAGGATGTATGTTATGGATAGACAGAGTAAGTGGGAAGAGTACCTTCACCTTGTTGAGTTCACATACAACAATGGATACCACAACTCAATTGGTATGGCTCCTTTTCAAGCCTTGTATGGGAGACCATGTAGAACATCCTTGAGCTGGGATAATCTTGAGGATAGAATTCTTCTAGGTCCCGAGATGCTTCAAGACTTGGAGAAATAGGTAAAATGCATCAGAGAGCATCTTTCTACAGCACATAATAGGTAGAAGAAATATGCTAATCAGCATAGGATGGAGCATCAGTTTGAGGTTGGGGATAAGGTATTTCTTCGGGTTAGGCCTTGAAAGAGTCCTATTAGGTATGGTAAGGGATTTAAACTATCTCCATAGTTTGTTGGACCATTTGAGATCTTGGAATGTATTGGTCCAGTTGCCTACAGACTTGCTTTGCCTCCCAGCCTTTCACGTATCCATGATGTATTCCATGTATCTGTGTTGAGGAAGTATATTCCTGACATTGCTCACATTCTAAATTGGAATGATTTATAGGTGGTAGATGGTCAATTGATGCTGGAACTAGTGCAGATCATCTAGCAAAGAGAACTAAACCTCAGAGGTCACAAAGTCGAGCAGATAAAAGTATTATGGGACCTCAGTGATGACACATCTATTACTTGGGAAGATGTAGGGGCAATGAGAGTAGCACATCCTCACTTATTTACAGGCTTCTAGGAGTAAGCCTAGGTTGGTGGGAGAGGGTTTCATGCCTCCTATTTTCTCCTGGCTTGGTTTCTAATTCTACAGCTTCAGACAGACTTTTGGTGTGATTTCATGTTTTGGTTTGTATTTATTTATATTCGGACTCTTCTTGTTGTGATTTGGATTATAGCTTTGTCTAGATTTTGATTTATATCTCTGATAGTATTTTGTGAGCTTCAGATCTTCATTAGCATATGGCTATTATTATTGTGGAAATAATCTAGATCATGTCATGTTTGGTAACAAAACTTGAAAGGAAGTTGTTGATCATTTGATCAAATAGACATTAAGAAATATTAATTTAATTAGAATTATTGATTTAATAGTTAGTAGAATTATCATGTTAGAGGATTCATTGTAGTTAATTTAATTAGATGAATTAACTATATTGAAAGAAAATATAAGTTAATTAGTAATGGTTAGTATAAACCAGTTAGTGGTATTTCCTATTTATTATGTTAGTAAGGAAGTTAGAAGGAAATTAGTAATGTAAAAGTTAGTAGAGAATGTTAGTGAGTAAATGTTAGTATTTATTATGCATTGAATGCAATTGTATTGTTAGTAAGTTGGGGTTAGTGAATTACTATATCCTATATGTAATTTATTTGAACTAACTAACCTAAAGATGGATTCTACATCCTAATCTAGCACTACTTAAAACATTCGTATAGCAATATTTGAATTTCACTAAGCCTTCAAACATCCTAAAACATTGTGTAAACCAACTCTTCACACATGCATTTGGGGATATGCAGCTAGTACTTGTACCATAGCTGACACTTGGCAACTTGGGGTACTAGCGGTTGCAGTAGTGATAAGGTTGAGTAAATGTTGTTTGAGAATTCATTCTGCTATTAATGTTTCAGTTTGGTTGCTACCTCTTTTCTTGTTGAGGGTTATGTGCATCTTGAATTTTGATTAGTAGGCTTGAGAAAGTTGCAAAATTGTTGTTATTTTTTTTAGCTTAGAGGGAAATTTTTTTTCATAGTTGGGCTTTTAAAATGGAGATTTACAGGGTGTTTGACATAGCACCATATCTCATTTTCGAGCCTCTTGGAAGTTTATTTGTTTTCAAACAAATCTATATTACTTGGTTTGGTGTTTGCTCGCCAGTTCCGGAGTGTGGATTTTGGTTTCAACTTGTAGGTTTTAGAACACCCCCACTCTGTAATACAGGCAGGGGAACTTTCTACCCTATCCTCTTTATTTTCGTGCATTAGTTTATTGTAATATGAAATGGTATCATGAGGTTATTATATTGATTCAGTGTTTTTGATTATAGTATATATAGAGGGGTAACCTCAGTATCTACTACAGTTGTTGGATGATAGGAATACTTCACATGATTATTTTATTTATAAACTATGAGTCTCTGTTATGAAGACTATAGTAAATACAGAAGGGTTACTTCTGTATTTACTACAACTGATCATGAGAGTGATAGTAATATTTCATGACTATTGTATGTATAAACTATGGGTCTCTGTTATGATGAGTATAGTAAATACAGAAGGGTTACTTCCGTATTTTCTATAGCTGATCATGATTGTAGATATTTTCACGTGAATAGCAATTTGGTTTTGTTACTGTAAAGGAAACACAACATTGAATATGGGTTCAAACTATTAATCATTCTGTAGGGTTTTGGGTTTCTAGTCGGGTTCCCTATAGGAAGTTTAGGTCGACGCCATGGAAGCTAGTATTAGAAAACATAGCTACTTTCAGGTCTATAAACCCTTAGTCGTATAGTTGCATATATAGGACTATCAAAAATTTACTTTTCACATATTGGTTGTTGACATTACGACAAACATTTGGCTTTCATTAACATTGTTATCTTTTTCCCTAAACACTTACATGGCTTAGGGACCGGATATCTCACTATCTTGCTTTTAAGGTAGGTGACTTTGAATCCTCCATTGCATTAATGGTTAGCAATTAACTCTATAAGTAGGGCCTATGGGGAAACTTGTCTGGTCATATTCATGGGTCATAATGAAATATTCTCAGGATAGACAATAAAATCAAAACATTAGGAACATTTTGGATTCGAAGGTCGAATCACCAGTAAACAAAGAGGATGGATCAGTGTAGGAGAACAGTCACAATGAACATATCACTATCATTTGCAAACTTATACACTGTGATCAAGGATAGAAGACCATGTGTCATATACCTTTTTGGATATTTCTTAAGCTTGAGATAGATGTAATTATGATTTCATCTTAATGGGAATTCAAAAGTGATGTAAGTTATATTCTTATAATATTGTGACTATATGATCCAGAAATGAAATGGTTGCATGATCAACTCTTTGTTAATATGTGATGAATTTATTAGTTTCATTACTGCAAGAAATGCATCACTCTGTTATATGAAATGTTGGAAATTTTTGCCTTCTAGGATTTCAAATTAGAATATGATTTTAATTCTGTAATTGATATGGGAAGGTTTTGAGCTGTACATGAATTTAGTGCTTAATTGCTGATTCAAATTGTATATTTGATGCAATAGGAAATCCTGCCATTTTTCTGGTATGACAAAGTTGTAATTGTCTGATTATTAGTATGTTGTTTTAAACATGCCTGTCAGGGAATGCAAGTGTGATCCTTGGTAGGAGTGGCTGATGTTTATCTAGATCTGTATTGTGAAGGATATTTCATCAGTTATTTTTAATCAATTGGTAATCTAATTTAAATTTGTGGGATTGGGTTTCATTAATAAGATAAAATTGGTTACCTTGATTACTTGCACTATTGAGAGAAGTATGGGTATGATTTGGCATATTTAGTTCCTTTGTGTTCTAGGCTATGGGTACTGATCATTGGACTAATATGTAGACACTCTTGATACCATGGATCATGACCTTGTCATTCTCTATGCGAGTTTCCTTTAGTTGAAAAAGAAAATTTATGCTTGCACTTACTATTTACATGAATATGGCAGTATTATTATACTAAATTGATGTATATCTGTTATCATGGTACTAACCACTTGATGCAGGATTCCTGAAGATTTATCTTAGTACTATGTACTAAGCCCTCCTTTGTTTGTGTCTATTCTTGTCTTTGTTTTTAGGATTCTAGATAAGGAAAACTATGTATATGGGGGAATGGTTAGCTTCTGTAAAGATTTATGGAAAATAGATCATAACTTGGTTTCTTATTACCAGAACAATGCTTAAGATGGATAGGGGTAGTTAGAAGCAATTTTGACCTTTTGGAAACTATGTATTAAATAATGAGTATATTGTTATACTCTCATTTATTCAGCTGTCTTTGGATATTAAATAAACTAATTAAGTTAGTTGAGTTGTATTTTGATGCTAATTTGTATCTTGAAATAAAAAAAATTATTGTGCTTTTATGGTTAAGTTATTTGGTTTATGATTGGTTTATTTTTTTTTTAGGATATTGTATATGGGGTTATTACACCTCTTGTATAAGTATAGTTGTTTGGTTAGAGTTTAGGGAGTCAGTTTGGATAGAAGATAGGAAATAGTAGAAAGAAGATTGTTGGCAGATCCTCACATGTTTGGGGACTTCTATAATTCATTCTAATATTTGGCCGTAACCGGGAAGGCCTTATAGCTTGGCATGTATGAATCAATTTGAATGAAGTTAATATATCAATGATCCTTCTTTCTCTCTCTCACTATGTTGTTGTTGCTTCCATGGGTTATTGAGCAAGCTGGATCTATAGGGTGTGCCATCATTTGGTCCCTCAGGTGCTCCTCTTACGTCAGGATCATGGAGGTGTAAATATTGAAGCTAAAGATTATGATCCCATGGAAGATGACAATGATATGCCAGATAACACATTTGAAGATGATGGTACTAAGACATTGATCCATGACACATTTGGTACTGGTACAACTCATGATGATGATCAGGATGATGTTGATATCATCCATGATATACCTCTACTTGAGAAGGTAGTTGTATCATCTTAATGTGGAAGCACTTCCATGGTAAGAGTGTTTAACCCTCTAAGTAAGTGGTTTGAGGTCATATCAAATGCCTTGAATGGATATTCGACTTGGATCTAGCTTTTCCCCCTGTTCTACCCCATTTTCCACTTCTTCCTAGCATTTTCCTAGCAATCTGGATTATGAATTTGAGGTTTTGGACCCTAAGGTGAAAGTCAACTTTATGGGGTCAAAGTCAACCTTGACCCTGACCTAGTCAAGGTCAACCTCAACCTTGACCCTAAGGTCTTGGATCTTCAGGGTTTGCTTTCGGTTGTGGGATTTCATCAAAAACTTGTCTTTTCCCTCTTCGGGGCCACTATTTCTCAGATTAAGCATCGAATTCTCAAATTAATATTTGAGGTGGACCTTTTTTGATATTTATATAAGAATCCTAATTTATTATTGGAGATTAGCCTTTCTCAAGTTTTGTGCCTAATACTCAAATTAACTTTGGGGTTGGCCTTACCTCAAATTTTGTAACAAGGCTCTTAAATAATTATTTTATTTATATATTAATGGTGGTCCCCTCGTAGAGTTTTGTGTCAAGACTTTAATTTAATTTCCTTTCCATGTGCACCTCTCTAGAGTTTTGTGCCATGGGCCCTTAATTATTATTTTCTATGAGGCCCCTCTTGTGCCCTAGATCACTATAAAAGGGAGCCTTCCTCTCTCATTTTCACAACACATCTCATCTCACAATCTCTCAAGCTCTCAAGTGCAAGGAAGCAAGAAGATCAAGCATTCAAGCATCCAATTCATCAAGGAGATCCATTAGTAGCCATTGAAGGATTCAAGCTCTATGGAGCTCTCTTGTTGAAGATTCCTCCATTTCTATTCAAGCCTCTTCCTAGTTCAAGATCCATTCAAGATTGGTGTTGAAGATCTAAAGAAAATTGATTGGAGACAGCCTACATTTGATTCTACATTCATCCATTCTTATGGATTCAAAGATTCAAATCCTCCACAAGGGTTTCAACTTGAGCAAGGTGAATTGTTCTATTTACTTTGTTTATTCCAACAATTTCAATTCAATTTCAAGGTTAATTCCTAAATTGGGGTTTGACTGAGGCAAAACCCCCAAACAAACAACCCAAAACCCTCTTTTTCTTGTAGGTATAGGTGCAGAATTTTGGATTTGAGAGCAGATTTGGATACCCTTTTTGGCAAACTTCTGAGATCTATGAACAAAATTCAAATCGGACTTCAAATAAAGAATGTGGTATTTGACCTTTTATGAGGGTCAAACCCGAGCTTAAGCCATCTCAAAAAAATATTTTTTGGGTTTTGTAGATCTCGCAGTTTCCTTTCAAGCTTGCCAAAATCAATAGTTTTTGAGATCATTTGACATGGTTTTCAGCCGATTCTTTTTTGGAGGTAAGTACCTTTATTTCTTAATTTCAATATTAGTCATCTATATTTACTTTCTATATCAATACAATTTCATGTAAGTGTAAAATATTGGCTTTGGGGTCTCTTTTATGTGCAAGCCATTGCCCTAGGCCCCATACACTATTTCATCCTTTACAATAGTCATGACCCTTTACGAAGGCTCCCAAACAACTCTACTCTCTGCTATATTGTTGTTGTTGAACTTGAAGGTTATGAATGGTTTATCCAATATAACAATGTCACATATGCTAAGGTATGTCATAAATGCCATTATAGTAATTAAAGGATGAAACATGTACCATAAATATTTTTAATATTAAAAATGTATTATTTTTTCTATAGATTGATAGGTGAGTTTTTGTTACCACCATTGAATATTCTCCCTCCCTCATACCGAGAATTATGTGCTACTATGAAAGATATTGGAATAGAGTATCAAGCAATAGATGCTTGTCCTAATGATCATATTATTTATCACAAAGAACATGAATTTGCAATATGATGCCTTGAATGTCATACGGGTAGATATCAAATAGATCAAATAACAAAAAAGGTTCCTCATAAGGTTCTTCATTATATCCCCATTATACCACATTTGTAAAGATTTTTCAAGTGTAGTAGCTTGGCACAATTTATGGATTACCATGCATGCAATAGGAGTCAAGATGACATTATTTGAATGCCTACGGATGGTTCTATATTTAAGGACATAGAGGAAAAGTGGCTGCACTTTATTAGAGAACCTTGAAATCTCAAGCTTTCATGGCAGAGGACAGTGTCAATCCATTTGGAGAGATAAGAGTTGTTTAGTCTGTTTGGCCTATTTTTGTCATCAACAATAACATTCCTCCATGGATGTCAATAAAGAGGGAGCACATTATGTTGGCAATGATTATTCCAGGTATTTGATCATTTAATAGTTATCTACATGTAATTATAAATCTTGCAGTAAAATGGTCACAATAATTATGTAATGTTATTGTTCATTCAACTAGGTAAATACCAAGTTAAAGATATGAATGTATATATTGAGCCTCTTATCAATGACTTGTTGGAGTTATGGAATGGTGTCACTATGTATGACATCTATAGACTAATAGGACATAGAAAATTTCAATTCCATGCAATGCTTGTATGGACAATACATGATGCCCCAGGGCTAAAATTTTTCTGGTATGTTATTGTGAATTCAAGTTGCACATGATAATTCTAAATATAAAAATTAACATATTTAATCCAATTGTATCATTATCTTGTAGGTCTTCAAACAAAGGGAAAAATTGCATGTCTAGTTTATGGTCCAAAGATGAAATCTCATCATTCAAAAAGTTTAGGAAAGCAAGTGTTTGATGAGCATAGACACTTTCTTCACAAAATTTGTAAGTATCAAATTATGGAAAAACATCTTTTCAATGGGAAAGAAGAGACTACATCTAAGCCATAGAGAATGACACCTCACCTATGAAAGTTGGAATATAATAGAATTAATCATCAAGGTACTACCATTCTACCTAATGGATTATGTTTGGAATTTGTATATTTATATTGTTATTTTTTTGTTGATTATGTGATTGATGATCATGAATGTTGTCAAGGAAATACTAATGAGCACCTTCTGAAGGGACTAAAAAGTTATCCCAAACAATTTAGTAGGTTTCCCTACTACAAGCAGCTGCAAATTGTGCATTTCTTTGATATTATGCATATTGGAAATAATGTAACGGAGACATTGTGGAAGATATTGGATGGAAGGCATGACAAAGAAAAAATTGTCAAAATTTGTAGTGACATTCATGAATCCAGTCATGCAATGTAAAATTTCATTGAATCAATTAGAAATGGAGAACGGATTAATATAAGTGCCCTTCCTTGGTTATTAATAGAGCAACAAAGTGATGCCATAAAAGAAGTCATACAAAAAATTTGATTTCCCATAGGATTTTCTATGAACATAAGCAGTACCATATCAAAGAAAACTAAATTTGGGCCAAGGTTGAAAATGCATGATTGGCATACCTTCATCAAGGTAATTCATTTTCTTTTTTATTGACAATATATTTGTAAACTACATGTACTTCTCATTCTATTATGTGAGAAAAGAATGACATGATTATTTTTATAATTGTTGCAGTACGTGCTACCCCTATCTCTCCTAGAGATCTTCAAAAATAACATCAAACAAGTGATATATGATCTTGGAAAATACATGAGGTAACAAATGATATCTATTTAATTTGTTGTATATATTGTAAAGTCTCATGTTTATATATTTTTATGTCTTGAATGTCTTGTAGGTGGTTGTCATCTAAAGAAATCCATAAAGAAAATATAAAATATTGGAAGAGAAGAATTCCTCATCTAATGTGTGAAATGCAAAAGTGTCTACCTTCAACCTTTTTCAATGCACAAGATTACTACCTCATACACAAAGTTGAAGAGATTGAATTGTGTGGACCCGTACACACTCGATCAATGTGGATGGTTGAAAGGCACCTGAAATTTTTTAAGGCTTTGGTTCAGAAAAGAGCACATCTTGAGGGTTCTATGGTGGAGGGATACATGGTATACCAGACTATTGTGTATGTTCTTGAATATCTTCCTAAGCTTACAACAAAGATCCATATAGATAACATTTGGGATCTTGACACCATTAGAAAATTCAAAGGGGAGTACTTGGTGGGGAAAGGTAGAATGAGGAAAGTGAGAGGTAATAAATTGTAAGATGTTATTGTAGCTGTTAATTAATTCTTAATCTTCAAAAGTAATCGGTTCTAAGTCATCTATTTATTTTTTGTACAACTTCTTGAGAATGGGATGTAATACATTTGTGTATTGCAAACAATCAACATTGGATGATGGTATGGATTGAACGATGTCATCATTTAGGTTGAACATTAACATGGGAAGTTGTGTCTTCATTGGTTAATGAAGCTCATCGTAACGGAGATCCAAATGTTATGCAAAGGAAAATAGATTTAGCACATGGTTTAAGAGATTTCTAGGTACGTATAAATTTGTTAATCATACGTACATTTATGAACTCCTGATGCAATAATTTATACATGTTTAACATATTTTTGTAGGTCAAACACCATAAGGCTTGATGAACTACAATTGATTTAGAACCTAATTGAAGATCTGTGACTAGAGATCAATGAGTTGTTGATTAGATATGTAATATGATTAAATTAGTAATATGTTGTCATTGATGTCAACTAGTTTGACATCACTTATTTTATAAGTTACTATAACTAAACATCTGTAGAAAAGGAGTAAAAGAGATGAAGAACAGAGATATCTACATGAGGAAGATGTATATGATAGTTGAGGATAAATAATACATTGAGTAACTTGTTGATGAGTCTATGACCTTATGTTATTGACTTGATTATGTTTCATTCATCTATGATGAAAAAAAGAGTTGAAAGACACAAGGAAGTGTGGTCAGTTGATGAAGCATTACAGTATACACCAAGTAGTGTAGTGTATACCAAGCATAGTATAAACCAAGCTTGTGTTCACCGACACATTTCTTTATTAACCAAGCAGGAGAAAAGAATTAAATGATTAGTTTAGCTGTTAAGGATTGATGAGTTGTAAAGTACATCAAAATCAGTGATGGAGATAATGTTTGTTACAAAGATCAACAGTTAGCATAATTCAAGGAAGATCTAAAGGATGAAATCAAAATGTTTTATTGACACAACTACCAAGGAAGGTTTAAGCGGCAAAATGGACGAAGGAGAATAAGTGGTAAAATCTAATGAAGGAAAAGAAAATGGTTTACTTGTATATTTAAGAGATCAGAGTTTCATTATGAAACTAATGCTGGAAGAAGAAGGACTGCAGAATTATGGCATGAACAAGCTTCATGTATGCCTGATCAAACTGGTTAGGGAGAACCAAACTGCAAAGTTTACCAAGCATCAGAAATTTATTACCGAGCAAAAGTAAGTCATTGATTATTGTGATACAAAATTGTAATACTAATCAAAGGATTTGATTGAGCATGATATAGATTTGAGTATTTGCAATTGAAGTTGTATTGTAATCAAATCAAAATGTTGTTACATTTTAACCATTGTATATAGAGAAATCTCTTAATAGAGTGGACTTGAAAGTCTTATATTTTTCATTCATAGAATGAGCATTGTTATCCTTTCACCCCTAGAGTGACTATTGGTTGGATGATAATGGTTGTCCTAAAATCCTCTAACAAGGTCACACCTAACAATGCATTTGTAACCTTTAACAGGGTTGGGTCTTCACCGACCTCACTTCAGAAGAGTGAACATTTTTGGGTTGTCAGTCCTAGGTGGGTTTTTCCTTCACAGGGTTTCCCTGTTAAATCTTTTGTGTTATGTGTTCATTGTGGTCATTATTTGTTATCGTACTCTACATATTACATGTTAGATTTGTTCGATAATCATTAGTTGTTAATTGACTGGTAATCGATAAAAGCATAGATAGTAAAGTATTTTATGTTACCAAGCTACAAAAGTTTAAGGAAATTATTTTGGATTATACATTTTGATTTGGGACTATGGATAATTGATTTACCCCCCACTTAGTTATTGTAACAATTGGTATCAGAGCTGAGTTTCTTGGAATAGATTTTTAAGGACTTCAGCACAAAGGTCTCAAAATGTTTAAGAGGGGAGTGCCAAATCTTAACAAGGATAACTTCACAATATGGAAAATTTGAATTTAGTTGCATGTATTTGGGATTGAGAGTGCTGCCCTAGATATGATGGAAAATGGATACCTTGCACCACCCAATGGTACCTTGACCCTTGATCAATTAAGGGACAGGCATGAACATAATTTTACCATGATGTAGATTGTTGCTTCCTGTTCAGATGCTGAATTTGAAGATATCAAGAGATGTACTACTGCTAAGTAGATGTGGGATAAACTAGCTCTAATCTATAGTGGTGATGCAAATGTCAAAAGAGCAAGAGCTGAAAGCTTGAGAGGAAAATTCAATGACATGAAGATGAAAGAAGGTAAAAAAATTGTGTAGTACACAAACAAAATAAAAGAGGTATTTCACACTATTAGAGCATCATATGGAGTTATTGATGAAGGTGTTGTGGTAAGAAAAATTATGAGAACCCTATTGCCTATTTATGCAATCAGAATATCTGCAATTCATGAAAATAGGTCAGCACCTAACAACACACTCACTCTTGATAATCTGATTGGAAAGCTTACAACATTTGAATTGAATAATTATGATAATAGTGTTGTGCCCAATGTTGAATCCTCTTTCATGACTCTAAAGATTGGTAAGTCTAGTAGCAGAAATAATAATGATAGTAGCTTCTTTTTTGAGTAATCTTTTCTTTTAAAACTAGACTTAGTCATCTTACCTTTCTGACATTCATGACACATAAAATGATCCAGCTTAGACTTAGTCATCTTACCTTTCTAACATTCATGACAGAAAAAAGACTAGTAAAGATTTGAAATGTTTAAGATCTGATAGAGGAGGTGAATTTATCTTTGATGAATTTACTAATTTTTGTAATGAGCATGGTATTAAAAGACAGGTCTCTACACTGAGGACACCCCAGTAGAATGGAATTGCTGAAAGGAGGAATAGGTCAATTGTTGACTATGTAAGGACATTAATGATAGAAAATAATGTTGCTCAAACATACTGTAGAGAAACTGTTAGCACTGATGTCTATGTGCTAAACTGAGTGAAACTGAAGAAGGACACTAATAGGACACCCTATGAGTTATGGTTTGAACACAAACCCACTGTAAGTTATTTCAAAATTTTTGGAAGAAAGTGTTTTATTCTAAAAGATGAGAGAAATGGAAATTTTGACTCAAAAGGTGATGAAGGGATATTTCTAGGATATTCCAATAAAGGTAAAGCATACAAGTGTCTGAACATAGTTACAAATAAGATGATTGAGAGTACTAATGTTCGAGTTGATGAGTTTGATGATAAGAATGTAGAGGAAAGTAGAAAGGAACCTAAGGACTATAGTAGATTCACTTACATTGAACAACTTGAGTACCTATCGATGACACAAACAGTGACAACCGGTCAGCAGGTGAACTATACCGAGGAACAAGAAAAAGAAACCGATGAGTAGGAAGGCCCTACCGAGCAATAAAATGAACCTACATAGGATGAACAAGAAAGAAGAAATTAAATACTGGTGAGTTTTTTTAGAAGACACCATCCTTAGACACAAATCATTGGAGACAGATAAGCTGGCATGCAAACAAGGAGTAAAGCAAGACAAGGTATGTGTCTAGTTTGTGAATATGAATCGAAGAATGTAAAAGTTGCATTAGAAAATGATGAATGGGTTAATGCAATGAAAGAGGAAATAGAAAAAATAGAGAAGAAAAAAACTTGGACCTTAGTACCCTGACCTAAAGATAAGAATGTTATCATTACTAAATGGATATTTAGGAACAAGCAGAATGAGAATGGAGAAGTAACAAGAAATAAAGCTAGATTGGTATGCAAAGGATATGCATAGGAGGAAGGAATAGATTATGGTGAAACATTTGCATGTATTGCTAGATTGGAAGGAGTCATAATGTTACTTGCATATGCTACACACAAAAACTTCAACGTTTACCAAATGGATGTCAAGTCAGCATTTCTGAATGGAATACTTGAAGAAGAAGTCTACATAGAACAACCTGAAGGGTTCGTTGATCCAGAAAAGAAAGATATCATATGTAGATTACATAAAGCTTTATATGGTCTAAAGAAAGCACCAAGAGCTTGGTATGAGGGGTTTCATACTTATTTGTTAAATATAGAATTTGTAAGAACAAGTGAGAACAACAATCTGTATATGAAAGGAGATACTGATGATATAATTCTAATTGCTGAAATATTTGTGGATGACATTGTATTTGGAGGTCAAGATCAAATCTGTAAGTCATTTACTAATGAAATGAGAAGTGAATTTGAAATGTCTATGTTCGGTGAGATTAAATTCTTTCTAGGACTACAAGTGATTCAGCAGAATGATGGTATATTCATCACATAATCCAAATATATCAAGGAAGTATTGAAGACATTTGGCATGGAAGATGATAAACCTATGGGAACATTGATGGCTACTAGATGTAAATTGACTAAGGAAGATGAAAGTATAGAAGTGAACCAAACACTGTACTGATCAATGATTGGTAGGTTAATGTATGTAGTGCATAGTAGACCAAACATACAACATGATGTGGGAATTGTTGCAAGATTTTTTGCAAACCCTATAGATTCACACATGATTGCTACAAAGAGAATCTTAAGAAACCTAAAGAAAATAGAAGATTATGGATTATGGTATCCTAAGGAAGGAAAGTTTGAACTCAGAGTCTATACCGATGCTGATTGGGTTGGAAATGTGGATGATAGAAAAAGTACCACTAGATGAGCATTTTTCTTTGGTGAAAGACTTGTTACTTGGACAAGTAAGAAGCAGGCTTGCATTTCTTAGTCTACAGCCGAAGCAGAGCATGTTGCTGCTACTACAAACTGTTCAAATATTGCCTATATTAAGCAAGTTCTGGAAGGTATGAATGAGTTAATCACTGAGCTGGTGATTATATACTGTGATAACACTAGTGTAATAAACATTTCAAAGAATCCAGTGATGCATTCTAAAATAAAGCATATATCAATTAATTATCACTACTTGAGAGAACAAGTACAGGAGAAGCAAGTTAAGATAGAATTTGTTACATCAAAAGAACAACTTGTAGACATATTTACAAAGCCTCTATCGAAGGATACATTTGAATACTTGAGGACAAGACTTGGGGTCCATCCCCTATCTACCGATCACTAATGTGATCTGGATGTTGCATCAGCCTAATCTTGTCAGAAGATCATTCATGTTGATGTAGCATAGTTCACACTTTGGATCATGTCTAAGGTTGTGAAAAGTTGGAGAACTAGAACAAATTGGCATATTAGTATACAGAGATACAGAGTATGCACTAGACAACAAAGAGTTACTTGGCTACTACAGAGTTGTATGTTTATTTTTTTCTTTCACATTGTTGTCAAAGGGAGAGAAAAACAATATAAAACATATGAAACACAATATGCACCAATGAGAACTATCTAAGGGAGAGACAAATTGAAGAAAGGGAGAGCACTGTAGATCAGTTACTAAGAATAGAAGAAGGAATCTAAGAGCTGAAAAGATCATAACTGCAGAATGTCAAAGTTGCATTTGTAATGTTGTTGAGTAACGTAGTGATTAAGCATATTAAGATAGGGAGAGCTTGTACAACATTTGTTCATAGAGTTGTAGAATACATGTTTGCTATGTGTATGATATATTTCATATTACTTGAGTTTCCATCAATGCCAATGGGAGAGATTGATGAACTGCAATTGATTTATAACCTAATTGAAGATCTATGATTAGAGATCAATGAGTTGTTGATTAGATATTTAATATGATTAAATCAGTAATATGTTTTCATTAATGTCAACTAGTTTGACAACACTTATTTTGTAAGTTACTATAACTAAACATCTATAGAAAAGGAGTAAAAGAGATGAAGAACATAAATATCTACATGAGGAAGATGTATATGATAGATGAGGATAAAGAATACATTGAGTAACTTGTTGATGAGTCTATGACCTTATGTTATTGAATTGATTATGTTTCATTCATCTATGATGAGGAAAAGAGCTGAAAGACACAAGGAAGTGTGGTCGGTTGATGAAGCATTATAGTAGACACCGAGAAGTGTAGTGTGTATCAAGCACAGTATAAACCGAGCTTGTGTTCACTGATGTATTTCTTTATTAACTGAGT